>OZ024907.1:9891117-9923617 GCA_964017125.1 Flabesymbios commensalis
GTTCAAGGTTGATTATATGTGTGGTAGTCAGCACTTCCCAGTCTGTAATATAGTAATACACCTTCGAAATTTGTATGACTGTCAAATACAGGTAAAATAATACTTTGAATGGAATTGTTTGGTAAGCAGGGTAATCAGTTGAACCAGAGCTGTTATGGGTCTACCACTATTATCAGGGACAGTGGCGGATCCAGAATGTACAAGAGGAGGGGGCGTAAGCCACATTTTGGCTGAAAAAAGGGGTGTTAGCTTCACTTTATTTAAAAAAATGCATGAAAATTCAATATTTTCACCAATAACGGGGGGGGGGGGCGTACGCCGGGTACGCCCTATGCTGGATCCGCCACTGAGGGATAATAAATGTTTTAATTCTTTCAGTGCGCCTAGTCTATAGACGTCAGATTCTGACGTCTATAGACTAGGCGCTGAAGCTGGTAATTAATGTTCAAATTAACTGAACAGTCAATTGATATTTGTATTAGCATCACAATAAGAACATTCTGAGTCTGTTATTATATGGGGCTTTGTCTGTCACCTTGAGATGGTGATTCTCAAGGTGAAGGTCAATGGGAGGAAATATGATGGTTATTATTGTCGCGATTGGCGCCTGCCTGATTAATTAACCCTTTGAAGGCTGTAGCACAACTATAATCATGGTCAGCCTCTTTACTATCACCTAAAAACACACATATTTTGAACTGTAATACTGGAACTAACTTGACAAATCTGTATAATTTTGAATTATACTTAAAACTCTGGATCGCGTGAGCGAAGCACAGTTGTAAATGGGTGAAAATTTGAACTAAGAACTTAAGTTAAACTTTTGAGCACGTATCTCATTTTTAGATTCACATTTAATATTTGGAGTAAATTCATTCAATTAGGTCAAGGAGAAAGAGCGAAATTCGATAGATTCGTAGATCTGAATGTACCAGGCGCGCAGCGCCGAGTAGATTCTGATCTACGAATCTATCTTAATTGAGTTCTTTCTTCGACTTAAAATACACAAAATAGGTACATCTCAAGATTTGATATAGACAAAATTGAGAGAACAATTTATAGTTAGCACGGTAAAAAGTGAAACATTAGCCATGCAGGTAAGCAGTGGCATGGTAAAACCTATATATTGTGTCCCACCTAAAATAACAGTAGATTTGTAGATCCGAATTTACTGTTTTAACATAGACTGGCGTCACCGGTGTATTTTAAAAATGGTAGAATACATGAAAAGTGAGCATATTAAGTAGGTGGTGAGCTCTCTCTTCATATTTAACACTTCATGGATTTGATGAAATTGGCAACATTTCAATTTATATTTCACAACAACTCACCCTGGAGAAAATGACACTAAAGATATATACTTGCATGCGGTCGGAGTGGTAATTTTTTTCTACATGCTTCCAAAGAAATGAATAGGGCGGTCGGTGGATTATGCCTGGGCAATCCAATTTTTTCTCGGATTTTTTAATATTTTTTTTTAAATTGACAAGACCCCTAAATTTAGATTAAAAAATATATCGCCTTTCTTAATTTAAAAATGTTTGTTTTGGTCAGCGAAAAAAGTTTGCTAAGGGGTAAGAATCATAGCCCCGATTTGGTTAAAGTCGGACCCCGCACTACAAGAATTAAAAGATTTATAATGATTGAATAATGATATTCAAATGAAGCGGAATGAGTTAACAAAGACATTTAAATTGGTGATCTACAATTGAAAAAAAAAAATCTTGGTTAATTTACTTAAATTTTCAACCACTTGAGGTTGTCTCCCACAAAATCAATTTAAGTGGTTGAAAATTTAACATATTTCTTTAATTTAAGACTAAAAATTCACAAATCTTGATGTTTAAGCACTCATTTTATTTCCAATATCAGTGATTTGATCGGCAAATACAACCGATTAAAAACGACGTTTTATAGTCGTCATTAGCTGTCTTAGGGTTAACCCTTACAGCCCGGGGTCGACTTTAGCGGTTAGAATCAAACGACGTCTAAAGTCGATCCCTGCACCAAGGGTTAAACCTTTAAACGCTAAGTACGTCTATATACCCTGGGCCACATTCATTTTGGTAATTCTGTAGCGCATGGTTTTCGTCGATTTCTCCGTCAACCGATTTCCTTGAATTTTAGCACAGGTAATTTTCAAGTCATAGCCTAACGTTCTCAAGTCATATCCTATATTTATTATTGCAAAAATTAGACCATTTGACATGTAATAACATTCTAGAATTAGTTTAATGGGTTTAAAGAGGGACGTCATAATTTTAATTTACTACATGTCAAATGGTCTAACTTTTTGAAATACTGAATATAATTTTACGAGATTTTCAGGGATATTAGAACTCTGTTGAAATATGATTTTTACGAAATTTCATGAAAATCGATTGATAATTGACGGAGAAATCAACGAAAAACATGCGCTACTGGTTAGTTGTGGCCTAAGCATGCTAAGGTATAGTCGTTTTTAATTCGTTTATTAGAAGATCAAATCACTGGAATGAATAGAATGTTTAAACATGAAGATCGGCAAATGTTTGCTCTCAAATTAAATAATTCGATTAATTTTCACCTATTGGAAGTTGTGGATCGCGACATACAACTTCCAATGAGTGAAAATTCAAATAATTTAATTTATCTCCTCAACCCTTTAACTATGTTAACCGCCAAATTATTCAATTTGAATTTCCACCCACTCAAAGTGAGTGAAAATTATTCAGATTTGACAAAAAAAGAGGTTAACTCTTTTCAAATGTCATGTGTTGCTGGTTGATGTCACATTTTATCTTTAAAAAAATTAAAAGGTGGTACTAATAAACTAAAAAAAAATGAAAACCCGAATATATGCGGCACCGGCGGTTAAAGGGTTAAGGGTAATTATATGGTATTTGCTGGGTTCGAGGCCTCACCTGTGTCTTCTGATGTGGAACCACCTGAGGTATCTGGGGAGCTGATCCACCACTGGGGCCACCCCGCTCACAATCCACTTATCTGACTTGCCGCAGTCATAATAGGGTGCTGTCCACACCACGGGCAGGTTATCAGTGTCCTTCTGACCTGGCGACGGGGGACCGTAAAAAGTCTTGGATTCGAACTCTTCGTTGAGGAATTTTCCCGTCTCGTTGGAGTATTTGATGCCCACGTCGTAGGTATGTTTGGTGATAGAATCCAGACCTGCTTTATCCCAGTCGTCGGGCAGCCACAGATCATACCACTCGTTTATTTTGTAGGATTTTTTTGTGTAGTTACTTTGTGGTCCCGCCCCGTAATCCTGCTGGTCTATAGTATTATTGGTGGGTTCTCTCATCCAGTTAGTGGGGTCATTATAATCATCCAGACGCCAAGCACGAGGGCCAAATAACGGCAGCGTCCTGTTAAAGGGAAGATCTCGGTACCAATTAGCGTAGGTACAGTTATTGTCAAAAAACACACCAGAACCATTGATGTTATACTCATTGGCGGACACGTCAGCTGCCACCGAGAAATAGTAGTACATTAAACCCGGCTGAATCTCAAAATCCTCCGTCTCGTTTAATTTCTGGAAGATATAGCTGAAAAAGAAGGCTCTGTTGAGCGCCATATTATGCACGTGCAGCTCGTTGGTTCTGTTGGGGTAGACGATCGTAGTGAGAAGTTTGTTAAATTTAGGCATCTGTGCCAAAGTGTCAGCTGGTAGTTTAAGTGCCTCGGCGGGTTTAGAACGACAGTTTTCAGAGTTGACACTATCCATGAGGTCGGTAATCTCATCAAAACTATCATATCCGTGCCAGTCAAACGGTCCCCGGCCGTCACCAATAACATAGACACAGAATCCCAGAAGCAGGACAGCTATCCCGACCTGGAACGTCATAATAGGCGCCTGGCGTCACAGTCCTTATTGTAAATCCTCGCTCCCCCGCGCCAATCAATCCGCTGATGACATATATAAACTAACACTATACCTGTAGCTACTATACCTGTCCGCAACAAAATGGCCACCGCTGTTTGAACACTCGCCAGATGCGGACATTTTAGCGTAGCGTTATCTTTTTGCGAATTTTACCTGGCAGATGTTCTGATACGTATTCTGGGCCCGTATTCTCGTACAAGTTACGATAGGCTTCGGATTCCAATCCGAAGCCTACATTGTAACTTGTACGAGAATACGGTCTCAGATGCATATCCAATGTTGCTTGAATGTTGGGCCAGCGTCGCAGACGGAGTAAGCGTTCCGTTTTATCACACAGCGAATACTACGTGTATTTCAAAACACAATGGATAAGGTCTCCTGTTGCAGTTGTTAATAGGAAATTCAGCTGAAAGTTAATTAAACTAGATTAAATAAATTCAGAGTGGCTACTACCATTTTATGTTTTTGGTCGTGTTGGTTTGTCTGTTTGTCTGTCCACACGATTACTTGCAAAGTTTACATGAATTCAATCTTTAAACCACTAAATTAAATAATTTAACCCATGGAAACCATAGAGACCAAAGGTTATTTTTTCAATTTAAAAAAATCATATATGTCTCAGTCAGCTCGTTCCGTTACATTTGAATACCTATGTTATGGGTATACGGCCATTAGAAATATTTTCACACTTTCAGTGCGGGGATCGATTTTTGACGTCAGAATCTGACGTCTAGAGACGTCAGATTCTGACGACTAAAGTTGATCCCCGCACTGTAAGGGTTAAACTTTCACCCTCTTGAATTTGGCTCTCGCTTCACAGCGACCCACAAGTTCAAGAAAATACTCATATTTGCTTAAAGCAGCTGGGTCGTTATGCTTCACTGAACCATGATATTTACATTGCGGCGGACGCCAGCCTTGCGGACTTTGCCCATTGGATTGTGCGCCCACAATGTTTAGACCTGTTAGCGAATCATAACGACACACCTACTCCAACCCTTTGCTGCTAAGGGATATCTATATATAATATAATATATAATATATATATAATCGTTTTTGTTTTATTAGCCCCCAAAATCACTGCTATCGGGATTGAAATGCCTGTTTAAACATTAAGATTTACAAATGTTTCGTCTCAAATCAAGCACATATGAGTAATTTTAACCCACTTGAAGTTGTGGGTCGCGGTGGCGAGACACAACTTCAAGTGGCTGAAAATTTAAATAAGTAAATTTGAAGAATAAGGATTAATTTGATAACAAACAAGTGAAAATCATCAAAAATCGGTAATTTTATTTTGGCTGTTTAATGTGACCATATGACGTGAACATGTCCATAGACTAGAACTGCAAAAGTTTTTAAATTTGTCTCTATACCTCGCTTAACTGGTATATGCGCAGCACAAATTTTTTAAAACTTTTGCAGTTCTAGCATTATAATTATTATATTCCTTTTTTTTATTAGTATATTAAAAAATCAAAATAAAACTACCGATTTTTTTTATGATTTCAGCCTGATTATGTCGCTTTAATTTGATAGAAAACAATTTGTAATCATTCCCGAATAAAACTAATTAAAAATATAGTCGGGCTAGTGCTTAAAGGGTTAAGTCAATTTCCAAGTAAACACAGGACGTTAACCCAATGCTGGGCTAATGTTGGCCCACCGTCTACGACGCTGCGCCAACATCAGCCCAGCATTTGGTCAAGGTGTCGTATTTGCTGTGCTTGGTTTAATGTCTTGTGTTTGCCGAGTATGGAGATCGCCGGGTGCAATTTATTTCGCGGAAAATGCCTCAGCTGTGAATGCGCTTACAGTATCCGGCGACGACAAACGGCGGACGTTTATAATGGGGTCAGTTCCATACAGGTGAGAAAACGAAGTAATACAGTAGATAGGTAGGTAGACTGTCTGTATGCAGCATGATAATAGTGTGTACGCACACAGGTGTACTGATCTGAATGCCAAAAGGTAGTATCTGCTCACTGGTAAAATGAGCAGATACTTTATGTTGGCTTTGCAATTGTATTTTAATTTAGTTTCACAAGTAAGCAGATACTGCCAAAGGGCAGTATCTTCTTATTTGTAAAGTGAGCAGATACTGCATTTTGGCTTTGCTATTTTATTTCAATTTAGCTTTACAAGTAAGCGGATACTGCCGAAAGGCTGTATCTGCTCACTTGTAAAGGGACCAGATACAGCTTTTTGGCTTTGCACGGCAGTATACTGGTGACAGTCATGTCATCATGTACCAAATAACACGTGTGTCGTCACCACTGAATCATGACCTGTGCGAACATATTAGGACGTAAATTCCTCTTTATATGCATTTGAGCACCTCCTCGGTTTCAAAACGTTTCTGGGGGTGATAAGGGGCCACCATTCAATTACTAGGGCGGGGGGGGGGGGGGGGGGCTGGTTTTTATTTCACTTCCGTAGAAAAAAATTAGGCGTCATTTAATGATGTCGAGCGAAGCAAGGCAAATTGTTTTTAAGGGCCATTAAATATAATTTACAGCATGTATCTTTTAAATCTGTAGCCGGTATTTAATTTATATATTGTCACATGGCATGTCATATACACGTAATGTGTATGTCATCACATTTACATAAATGTAATTTTGTTTTAAATGTTGATATATTGTATATTTATTTGTATTTTGTATATATGTTGAGGGCCCCAAGGCAGATGAGCTATCGCTCATTGGGTTTACCCTCGTGAAATTAACCTTTTATTATTATCATATAACATGTCCTTCAGACAATTATTTATATCATGAAAATTCAGTCTCAGAATATTTATTTTAAATGTACTTTAGATCCCCTCGCAAGAGATTGAATGGTTGCCCCCTAAGAAAATATTACCCATGCCACCCTCCTCAACTCACTTTCTGGCTACGCCCGCACTGATATGTGCACGAATACAGTGATATTTATACCCAGCAAGCATGAGAAAATGAAATGAAATGAATCATACTTTAGGCCACGTTTATGCACATACAGGCTAAATTGGGCCAGGAGAACCTCCTGAGGATGGTGAGATGAAACTGCCCTCCAAACACAGGATTTGAAATTCGAACCCTGGAGGTCTGAGGTCGAGTACGCTACCTCTCGGTCACAGAGGCTCCCCACAATACTGAGTTTTAGGAGTGGATGGGGGAAAAACAGTTTTGTTTCTTTCAAACCGCCGAGACCGGGAAACGAACCCCGAACTCTAGTGTGAAAGGCAGCGGTGCCAACCACTACCCTAGAGCCCCCGCCCTTCTGGGGCGGTAAGAAAATCTTAACACAGAACACCCTCCCCAGCTCAGCTTCTAGCTACGGCGGCACTGAGATGCCCACGAATAAAGGGGTATTTGGACCCAACAAACATGATATGCTGACCTAATGTTGCTGTAATGCTGGGCCAACGTTGCAGACGGTGGACCAACATTATCCCTTACACCGCTAAATTAAATAATTTAAATTTTCAACCACTTGAAATTGTGTACGTAGTAGTTCAAGTACGTGACAACTAATCATATTTGTTTAATTTCAGATTAAACATTTGCAATAATCTGATAATGAAATGAAATGAATCGGGCTTTAGGTCACCTTTGTGTACATATAGGCTAAGATGGGCCAAGAGAACCTCCTGAGGATGGTGGGATGAATGAGATGACACTGTCCTCCAGACATTGGATTCGAAATTCGAGCCCTTGTGGTCTGAGGCCGAGCACGCTACCTCTCGGTCACGGAGGCTCCCCACAATACTGAGTTTTACACGTGGATGGGGAAGAAACATTTTGTTTCTTTTAAAGCGCCGGGACCGAAAACCGAGCCCCGAACTTTAGCGTGAAAAGCAGCGGTACTTACCACTACCCTAGGACCCCTGCCCTAAACATTTTCAAATCTCAATGTTTAAACACACATTTCATCCCCAATGAGATTGATTTGATTTGTGTTTATCGGCTAATAAAACAATAATTATAAACATGCTTAGCATTTTAACACTGTTTGACCCTTTAACCGCCAAAGTATTCAATTTGAATTTTCACCCACTTGAAGTTGTGTCTCCACAAAGTTGTGATCCACAACTTCAAGTGGGTGAAAATTATTCAGATTTGACAAAATGGAGGTCAACTGTTTTTCAAATCTTGCTGATTGAGGTTATATTTCTTCTTTAACATGTTTAAAAGGTGGTACTTAATGTGCTAATAAAAAATGAAAACCCGAATATATTCGGCACCGGCGGTTAAAGGGTAAAATATGGGTCATGGTGTCTGTTGAATCAGGGAAGTGTACGAGACACTTCCCTGGTTGAATAAGCGTCGCAAGGTGTAGTACACGCCCTTATGTCACAAAAAAAGCCGTCGTGGGATTTTTGGCGTAATACTTGCCAATATGATTTTTTGCAAAGATTACTATCTGAAATTGCCAAAAAAACATCTTGGCATTTTTTGGCGGCCAGTTTGGATCATTGGCGGCCCAGAATCCAAAATGGCCGCCAAGCGACATAGGAAGACCATAACTTTTGAACTATTTGTAGCATAGACCCGTATAATAACTCATTTTCACATCATTTTTAGTGGACCAACATTAGTTCAATTGTGGGTTAACGAATCGTGTATGCTGTGTATTACGGCACAGACAATAAAAGTTGTGTCTCGCAAGGCTGGCTACTCCTTGGCCTGGAGGCCTCGCTGTGTCAAGACTTGCTGCTGGGAAGATGTGTCGCGCCTGATGCGACACAACTGGTTCAATGTTTGCTGTGATTGTGTGGTTCCTCTGACCCAGAGGTAGCGTGCTCGACCTCAGACCACCCACCAGCACTGGACTCGAATTACATCCCAATTACGAGCATTTCACCAATGTTGTTTTGATGTTGGGCCGACGTCGAAGACGGTGGGCTAACATGAAATCAACATCGGCAAAATGTCTCGTGTTTGCCAGGATGGAAACCCATCCGACAAACGAGAGCTGTTTAATCATTGGATTGGATTATTGTTGGGCCAGCGTCAATGACGCTGGCCCAACATTGAGCAAACGTTGGTTTAATGTATCGTGTTTGCTGGGGCGTTGAGAAGCCTCAGTGACCGACAGGTAGCGTGCTCGACCTCAGACCAACCAGCCAGCCAGCCAGTGAGCCAGCCAGTGAGCCAGTGAGCCAGCCAGCCAGCCAGCCAGCCAGCCAGCCAGCCAGCCAGCCAGCCAATCAATCAATCAATCAATAATCAATCAATCAATCAATCAATCAATCAATCAATCAATCAATCAATCAATCAATCAATCAATCAATCAATCAATCAATCAATCAATCAATCAATCAATCAATCAATCAATCAATCAATCAATCAATCAATCAATCAATCAATCAATCAATCAATCAATCAATCAATCAATCAATCAATCACTTTTTCAGAGACTGAATATGAGAATGATACAACACATAATTATGTGATCAATATTTTTTATTTAAAAATAGTATATAAAATATGTACAAATTATTTCATTTAATCTGCTGTGTAAAAACAGAGCATGGTGTACGTCATTTGTATTCAATACAGAACAAATTGACCACCTGGAGAATAGAAACACGTATCTGCCATTATATAAAACAAGCAGATACATTATTTTAACCAACTGAAAATACGCATTTTTATGCAATTCTCACCTGGCATTGAATGAATTTTTTTTGTAAAATATCCAAGTGCGATATATATGTCAAAAACGGCAGATCAGAGCTTCCTTATTGTGATAGGCTGTATCATGTTGCTGGGAAATTACTGGGATTTATAAGTGCATTATTTACAACACAACAATTAGAAGCTAAAAGTCAAGCGATGAATCACCATGGAGCCGAGTATTGGGTCATCTGGTGAAACCACAATAATTAAAACAATAATGATCACCGCTTGTATAAAATCCTAAATTCGCTTAATTTATTTAACCAGCAACACACTGCATTTACAATGATAACAACTATCTAGTACATAAACAATTCGAGCATTGACGCATATAATTATTTCAGATTTAACAAAATATGGCTGGACCATTTCTTTGAGAAATGGTAGTATAATATCGTGTGTAGAATACCATATTCATGACAGATCTATTTCTTCGTGTAAAATGTAATGCTAAAATATATCATTTTAGTACCAGGGACCTATCCCACAAAGAATCTTAAAATTAAGATTATCTTAACTTTCTCTTATTTGCATTAGAAGAGTTAAGATGATCTTAACTCTTCTAATGCAAATAAGAGAAAGTTGAGATAATCCTAAGTTTAAGATTCTTTGTGGGATGTGCCCCGGGGGCCCATCCCACAAAGAATCTTAAACTTAGGATTATCTCAACTTTCTCGTTTCCATCAGATTTATCTTAACTTTTCTAATGAAAATGAGAGATACTTAAGATAATATTAATTTTAACTCTTATGCTGCTGAATTGTTTGTTGCTATGTTGCTAACGCAAATTCCAGCTTCCAATGAATGAAAAATATTTATATTTGTGAAAAATAAGCATCCTCCAAATTGGTTATTTGATTAACTGAACAATTACAACAGAATTGTTTTTTTTTAATTTGAGTGCTATATTATTAGGTTAGACACCTGCTTCGAGCCGTATACAGGTATATATACGGGACTAACTGTATGAGTGTTAAGATTCTTTGTGGGATGGTCCCCTGAGGCTCACCCCACAAACAATCTTCAAATTAAGATCATCCTAACTTTCTCTTATTTGCATTAGAAAAGTTAAGATCATCTTAACTTTTTTAATGCAAATAAGAGAAAGTTAAGATGATCTCAATTTTAAGATTCTTGGTAGGACGGGCCCCTGGTTCTAACGATCTAAGAATCTCGTGTAAAATACAACGATATGTACATCTCGATATAATCTATGATACATATATACAGCACCGTAACATCAGGTCACTAACCATCCCAGCTCCATACATTTAAATTTCACAAATGGCTAGATCTGAAATGGTTAATAAGCTGTGCAGGAAATTATACAAAAGTTCGTTGGGAATTATTCAACTGAACAGAAGATATGTATTTATATAAAAATACAGACCACCATGCTTTATTGTAGTCACATTTAAGAGTTCAAGCTTACATAATTGACATTTTTATCTACCCGATGATGGAATTATCATGGTGTATGTTCACACTTTTGATTAAATCGGATAATTCTTATTCACTTGGTATTTAACCCTCAGAAAACTGTGTAAAATACGCATATTATGAAATTTATTTCTTTTAATTTTTGACTCCAAATATCTCAAAATATATCATCTAGGTAGTCACTATCAGCATCAAATTATGTACCACACTGTGCACATGTACTAACTACCAAACACTTTATGATCAAATTGTTTTTTTGATATTATTCAGTTGAGTATTTACTTTAATCTTGCATTAATAATGAAAAACTTGCTATTTTTACACTCACGTGTTTTCATATTGTGAAAAAATCATGGTAAATATCATCGACATATCGTTCAGTTGAGTATTTAGATAAATCTCTCTCATAAAAGAGAACTTACATCTTACAACATTTCATACGATAAATTTTTCACGTGTCTTCATGTCTTGAAAAAAATGTATTGATATTGATACATTTGAGTCTCACAGCAGTCGGTTTTTTGAAATGTTAAAGGTACGGTTGTCATGTTCTTCAAGATATTAAAGACTCTAGTTGAGTACCTTATACAGTTATATGTAATATTTCCCTTTAAATACATTACGTTAACATCATCATGGAAAGTTGTAAATCACCATGGGAATTAAAATGTCAATACGTATAAAGCGACACCTTACAATTTAACCCTTGTTCTGCTACGCCCGTATATATATACGTTTTCAAGGCAGATTTTAAACCAAATAACATGTCACTGAAATTGAAAATATCGTTTGTGGTAGCAGCTCAGTTAGTGGAAAAAATCAATTTAGAAGATGTATAATAAAAAAATAGAAAGATTTTTCGTCATTTGAAGCTTCAAATGTCGAACAATACAACAGAAACAATCCAGAGGGACAAGGTTTATGAGTCACCTATAATATATATATACATATATTAAAATCTCCACGTATCATGTGGAGATATCATAACTGATATGTGATGCACATTTTAAATACTGTAGATCTGGTAATTTTCGCGTGTTTAGATTTTCGCGAATTTGTGACTTTTCTTGAAGTCGCGAATTCGCGAATTTATCCTCTTTGCGAAAATTAAAACCTCGCGAATATTACCAGATCTACAGTATGCATAATTATATAGATAGACCCTTACCAGTCAAAGCGTCATATGTCCACTCATTGGAGTATGTATACAGTTGAGAAAGATTGACTGTGATTGCATATAAAATATACTTGAGATACGTTGATCGAGTACTCACACAGACAAAACCACTGGTGGGAAGCCTTATCACGGAAATTAAAATGTATTCACAATCCCCTCAATATTTATTATATTAGATCGATTGTTTTTGTTGCTTTCATAAATATAATTTTGACAGGTTATTCTGGTATATTTGTTTTAGTTTTAATTTACATCGGGGCAATTCAGACTTCAAGATAAATAAACTAATATGAAATAGCCGTTTTCTAATAGGGTAGCTTATAAATATTGACATTATTGCCAGAAAATTGGTACAAAATAAGAAATAATTTTGTTTTATATTACAAAATTCTCACCAGCGGCCTCAAACAAAGTGTGATGCCAGGTCTGAGGGTACAAAGGTGATTTAAGGTAATGTTAATATCACTTGCAGGTCACTGGTGTATTATAATTTACGTGGGTTTTATCTCAAGTGAATGAGTATTGTACTGTGATATGAAATAGAGTATTTTATTATATGCGAGATTCACATTTCATATTGCATGAAGCATGTGAAATGAGCATTTTATGTTAATCTTGTGCAATGTTATAACATTAAAACAACCCAAGTTGTCGTGTTCTGGAAGGTCTCAAATGTTAACCCTTTCAGCTCCGGGACCGACTTCAGACGTCAGAATCTGACATATATTCTAACCTTTCAAAGGCACGGTTTTTAACTTTTTATATTCTTCAAGATCTATGCCATGATCTATAGTCGGTCACACACTGAAAAGGTCAAGTGGCCGGTTCAGCTTATAGGCACATGCGGTGACAATTGTACAATTACAGCTATGACTTTATAGAAGTAAGACAGATAAGAACGTCAAAATTAGCGTGATCGCGCTGTAATACGTCTGCGTGGAGCCTGAGATTCGACACTTGAGCGTGTTATATCTGAAAACATACAACATAATCAAATAAGTAGTGTTTACCTTAACCCTTTAACCGCCGGTGTCACATATATTTGGGTTTTCATTTTCTATTGACACATTAAGTACCATATTTTAAAAGATAAAATGTGACATCAATCAGCTAGATTTGAAAAGAGTTGACCTCCATTTTGTCAAATCTGAATAATTTTCACTCACTTGAAGTCGTGGATCGGTCAAGTGGGTGAAAATTCAGATTGAATGCAATCAAATTACTTCTCTGAAGTTCGCTATTTTATGCAGCAAGTCACATATTTGGAATAGTTACCTCAAAATAACGAAAGTTTTCATGACACGTTTTTTTAATGTTAAATACTACTGGTTATAAAGAGAATATAATAGGCCTGCTGAAATATAAACTATGTCATAGGAGGCACTGTGTCATAGGAGCACATAGGAGTAGGGCGTAAATGACCAGCAACAGGGCGCAAACGATCAGCAGCAGGGCGTAAATGTACATTTCCGCCATCTCATTTGGCCCATACTACAAGTACTTGAAGAATGTCTCTATTGAAATTTGAAAGGCGACTATCAGTGTTTTAAAGGCTAGAATACATTGTGTTAACAATAGTCTGTGCTTAGTCGGGTTATGGAAAGCCTTAGGGTGAAATTTGAGTCTAATAGGGTTATATAACCACAAATGGTCACAAATTTGAGCATGCGAAGGGTATATTGATACTGGATACTGGATATTCATGCCCTAGAGTATAATAACATGTACACATGTTATTATACAAACACATCTGGCCAGGTGATGTGTTTATTTGAAACCGTCTGAGTACAATTTGCGCACTACAATGTCCATTTAATACCTCGGCTCCAAGGTGATAAATGAACATTGTAGTGTTCAAATCAAAACATTGGCAGACAAAACACACGCTATTACTTTTTTATCACAATCTAGCTTTGTAAATACTTTATATATATCTTCATATCAATGACAACGGTAATGTTATATCATATGCCATATTTTCTGATAGTCATACCTGCTGTCAGGATTTCCATTCTGTCTCTTCTTGTACTCCTCCTCCATGGTCTGACCGTCAAAGTACCAGGCCCTGTCATTAAACGGGTATTCCCAGCCTTGTAAACACTCGCACTTATAACCGCCTTTGTTAAATTTCTTCCCGGGGTTTGGTAGTGACACTTGAACACACTGTTAATACAGATCACATCACATTATAACACTGCTCGTCAAATTAACATCATACTAGGCTTGCACGCATGTATATTTAGTCCCCTTGGATATGAAAGGTGTGTCTGTCACTTTACAAAGTGGCAGACAAAACCTGTCATATTTAAGGGGCGATTTGGTAACACAGCTTACATCACATTATTATAGGTGACAGTTAACCTACTTAGCCATTGCCCTCTTGGCCTGCATGGATATTTTCATTGTTAGAAATATGTGGAAGCTGGAAATAGTGTTTGCAATTTACATGAATGAAAAAATATCATGTGACAATAAAACATGTCTGTCAGCGGTTGCTATCTGATCATTATCATCTTGGTAAAATATAGAAAACACGTTATATTGTTCATCACTATAGCATAAGAGAACATACACATGATAATTTTCAAAACAAATATACGTGGATATTCATTAACCCTTTGACTTCCAGGCCGGAGTGCATGCCAGGATCCAGATATACTGGTGTAGGAGTTCTATTTTTTGTCATTTAAAGCTGGAATTGCTAACGCAATTTACAGCTTCTAATGACGAAAAATACATAAATGTAGTATATATTTGACGAAAATTTGTGTCATTTTATGGTTACGTTCATTGACGAATGACGACGGAAATTTCCGTCATGTATGGTAGTGAAAAGGTTAACAAGAAGTAGTCTATGCACATGATACAGACTCATGCCTTTTCACTAAGAACATGAATTAGTTATGCAGTAATAATTATAATACATTAGCCATATAGTGTAATGCCTAACAAAATGGTCCATTTAGAAATGTGTGAGCGATTTTTTGTGATTCCCTAAAACGTGTTCTACGACATGGTTTTAAAATTTTTTAATCAATAAAATGTATTCTTTGGCATAATAAGGGATAATTTGTTTTTATTTCCCATGACTATTGATGATTTATGAGCCATGGTTTATGTAAACATAACCTATACTCACGTAAGTCGTGTCAAAGTGACATCGTGCTGTGTTGCCAAAGGCATTGGCCACGTGGTAGTCCATGGGACATTGGTTCAAATCCAGTTCGTCAAGTCGGACATCCACGATCACAACACCCCTGTGATAAAACCATTGATGAATTTAGATTACCTAATCTCACATGAAAATAATTAACAAAGAGATAACTCAAAGAACAGTGTCATATCAGCCAAGCTCACATGCCAAGAAGAATGGGTGTTGAGAGCGCACTAAAAGCTTACAATTTCAAAATGACACATTTATTTTATTTTAGATTTAGAAAAAAGCTACCCAGTGCTATTATTTGGTTACCCTATTTTTTGTTATATCGGTACAATTATCAACTGCTTACGTAATGGAGTAATACAAGAGTAAAACAAAGAATTCAGCGGCAGCGGGATTAACCACCGGACCCGCTTATATTCATTTTTCATTAGCACATTACATATCAGCTTTTAAACATGCTACAGTTAAATCGTGACATCAATCACCGAGATTTCTAAATCGTTTACCTTCATTTTGCCAAATCTGAATAATTTTCACCCACGTGAAGATGTGAATGCGTCAGCGAGACACAACTCTGAGTGGGTGAAAATTAAAATTATATAACGGAGGTTAACGGATTTAGAAACATATTTAGTATACAGTACACTTTAAAAGTGCACATTAGTATTAAATATCTTCACCCTGGCAAGATTTGCACTTCAATTTGTTTTTAGTGACATCTGTATTAACCATTGTGACTATTTGTTATTATGTTTAATAACTTACTTGAACTCTATGGCTGACCCGATGCTGTTGAGACCAAAGAATGGCACGGAATAAGTGATGACCCAGTCATTGACATAACCATCACAGTCAAAGTATGGAGCTGACCACCATCCATCTGTCTCGTTAGGGGCGCGGTAATACATGGGGTACATCTCAAACTTGTTCAGACTATCCCCTTTCAGGTTTGATCGAACCATTGGCTTCTGTGTGAATCTAGTCAATCCGTACGTGTTAGATTGCCATCTTTCCTTGACGTTTCTGAACCAGGGTTTATTGATGTAGGACACAGGGAACCCGGCGTAATCAATCGCCCTGAAGTTCGTGTTCACCCTCTCTCCCTCCGTCTCTGCTCCAGTGTCAGACGGGTCGTCATAGCGGTATGCGTAAGGTCCAAAGTACTGCCGGGTCTTACCATCACGAGCCACGTATTTATCTATATCATAGAACACACCGCTCCCCTTCAGTTTGAGATCTCCCATCACGTTGGCCAGCACCTCACCAAAGATCTGCTCCACGTCAAGAAGCTCATCTCCCTTCAGGTTCCCGTACTCCTCGTACATCTGGACGTTCTGCAGGAAGTTACTCAGGAAATGAGAGAGTCTGAGAGCGGTACGGGCCTGGTAGGAGAACTGAGTGTCAGCGTTAAAGGCTACATCTCCTGGCAGCTCCAATTCTTCAGGTTTAAAGTTCATACAGTTAGTGCCGTCTATTTTCATCTTCTGCGTCATGATGGAATCCAGTCGTGTGTAGGCGTCACTGTCAAACGAGCTCCTCTTCTCCCTGCTCTCCCTCTTATACCTAGGGTTTAAACATAACAAAAAAATGTATTTTTGTATGAAAACAATATTGTAAAATACGTTTTGGTCATTTTTCCTAGTGCCAATAAAGGGGATAAATTGTTTTTTTTTAAACAAACAAATGTGTTTTACCATAATGTCTTTTATTCACAGAATGACTTATTCTGATAGTATACTTTTATCTATTAAAACTAATTTATTTGTGTAAGTTTTATAATAATATCATAAGTGTTTTGATTTAAATATGTGATATTTTACAATTTTAGAAAAACATGTCTCTCATAATTCAATTTGAGCACCTTCTCCACAGCAAGCCTACGTCTCATGAGTCCTGGGGCACGTCCCTCTAAACATCTTAAAATTAAGATCATCTTAACTTTTTCTTATTTGCTTTAGAAAAGATCATCTTAATTTTTCTGTAATGCAAATAAGAGAAAGTTAAAATGATCTTAATTTCAAGATTCTTTGTGGGATGGGCCCCTAGTAAGCGACCACGAGAAGCCCAGCCTTGCTGTATATCCCTTAGATAAGAATTTGAGTGGCCAAAGTTTTATTGTCATTTTGGAAATTGCATTACTGGACCAACATTGAAGTAACATTGGGTAAACGTATCATATTAGCGGTAACACTACCTAGGTGTCCATCTCTTCTTCCTCGCGGCATGCTCGGCCTCATACATTCTTCTCGTCTCCTCCGCCGCCTTCCACGATTTATCATTCTGCCTCAGCTGTATTTTTCTCTTCACTCTACCACTCTCAACCACCTTCACTTCAGCTAAGCCAACATTCCGCAAGAAACGTTTTCTTTTCGTCAGGACATTAGAAGTGCCAGTTCCAGCGTTGAGTTTTTCCACCATTTCTTTTCTGTCCGTTTCCCGCTTCACAACCTTAGTTTTTTCGTCTTCTACATCTGTTTTCACACCCACATCACGCCTAACCGTCTTGGCTTTTCTGTCCATGTCATATGCCCTGTGATTTAGCCTGCGTTTTTCCCATGGGTTGGCCTCCCTACGTTTTCGCTCATCAGTATTAGTCCCATTTCCTCGGATGATAGGTATAACCTGTCGAACTGAAAAGAATAACAAGTTGATTAGCACTATCGCTTATACATACACGCCTATGGGCATGGTGGGCCATCATTTCGAACAGAGGTAAATGTCAATATACGTCTGGTCAGGTGAACCCTGTAAGAAACATTCACCCACTCATTCACGGTAAAGTTTTTTCTCGCTACCTTGACTCACACATTAAGTATATTCTGACACTCTGTGCTGTGGTTTTCACTATGAGACGTATATCGGTATCAGCCCATATCGTACTCTAGCTGTAGATTGAGCACAATGTATGACAGTTATGTCATGTGTGACTTGATCGTGTGAGAAAATACAACCGTTTTTCATTTTTCGAGCGATATGTGAAAATACAGCACATGTTCAATGAATAAGGTGTTCGCCTAAAGGCTCACACCCTATTCATTGAACTAGTGCTGTATTCTCCCATATCGCACTCAAATGAACACCGTTTGCATATCTTCAGGCTTGAAACATGTAAAATGAAATGTATGGAATGAGCTAGGATGGTGGGATGAATGAGATGACACTGCCCTCCAGACACAGAATTCGAAATTGGAACCCTGGCGGCCTGAGGTCGAGCACGCTACCTCTCAGTCACAGAGGCTCTCCACAACATTGAATATTTACGAGTGAACATTATTCGCTCACTCTTATCAGAATTTAATTTTTTTGTCGATGTCAAACGTAGTAGGAGTGATGACAATCTGTATTTTACATGCTGATGTATACGGTAATTGAATTTGAATTGTATATTTGTGCAATGATCGCATATATTTGCGTGTATAAAGACTAATTATACAAAAATAAATATTAAAGCCGCTACGACTTACGCTCAACTGGGTAGCAGTCAAAGCCATTTTCATATTCTACCTCAGTGGCACTCTCTAATTCAATCCCCTTGAACGGTCCAAACTGCCAGGGTGGATATCTGTAACCTGGCTTACATACACACTGGTACCCTCCTCGACGGAAACCCCAGCCAAACAGGGGCTCACACTGCCAGAGAAAAAACACAGAAACAAACTATGATTATACACATACACACTGGTACCCTCCTCGACGGAAACCCCAGCCAAACAGGGGCTCACACTAACAAAGAAAAAACACAGAAACAAACTATGATTATACACATACACACTGGTATCCTCCTCGACGGAAACCCCAGCCAAACAGGGGCTCACACTGCCAGAGAAAAAACACAGAAACAAACTATGATTATACACATACACACTGGTACCCTCCTCGACGGAAACCCCAGCCAAACAGGGGCTCACACTAACAAAGAAAAAACACAGAAACAAACTATGATTATACACATACACACTGGTACCCTCCTCGACGGAAACCCCAGCCAAACAGGGGCTCACACTGCCAGAGAAAAAACACAGAAACAAACTATGATTATACACATACACACTGGTATCCTCCTCGACGGAAACCCCACCCAAACAGGGGCTCACACTGCCAGAGAAAAAACACAGAAACAAACTATGATTATACACATACACACTGGTACCCTCCTCGACGGAAACCCCAGCCAAACAGGGGCTCACACTGCCAGAGAAAAAACACATAAACAAACTATGATTATACACATACACACTGGTATCCTCCTCGACGGAAACCCCAGCCAAACAGGGGCTCACACTGCCAGAGAAAAAACACAGAGCCAAACTATGATTATACACATACACACTGGTACCCTCCTCGACGGAAGCCCCACCCAAACAGGGGCTCACACTGACAAAGAAAAAACACAGAAACAAACTATGATTATACACATACACACTGGTATCCTCCTCGACGGAAGCCCCACCCAAACAGGGGCTCACACTGACAGAGAAAAAACACAGAAACAAACTATGATTATACACATACACACTGGTACCCTCCTCGACGGAAGCCCCACCCAAACAGGGGCTCACACTGACAGAGAAAAAACACAGAAACAAACTATGATTATACACATACACACTGGTACCCTCCTCGACGGAAACCCCAGCCAAACAGGGGCTCACACTGCCAGAGAAAAAACACAGAAACAAACTATGATTATACACATACACACTGGTACCCTCCTCGACGGAAGCCCCAGCCAAACAGGGGCTCACACTGCCAGAGAAAAAACACAGAAACAAACTATGATTATACACATACACACTGGTATCCTCCTCGACGGAAACCCCAGCCAAACAGGGGCTCACACTGCCAGAGAAAAAACACAGAAACAAACTATGATTATACACATACACACTGGTACCCTCCTCGACGGAAGCCCCAGCCAAACAGGGGCTCACACTGCCAGAGAAAAAACACAGAAACAAACTATGATTATACACATATACACTGGTACCCTCCTCGACGGAAACCCCACCCAAACAGGGGCTCACACTGCCAGAGAAAAAACACAGAAACAAACTATGATTATACACATACACACTGGTACCCTCCTCGACGGAAACCCCACCCAAACAGGGGCTCACACTGCCAGAGAAAAAACACAGAAACAAACTATGATTATACACATACACACTGGTACCCTCCTCGACGGAAGCCCCAGCAAAACAGGGGCTCACACTGCCAGAGAAAAAACACAGAAACAAACTATGATTATACACATACACACTGGTACCCTCCTCGACGGAAACCCCAGCCAAACAGGGGCTCACACTGCCAGAGAAAAAACACAGAAACAAACTATGATTATACACATACACACTGGTACCCTCCTCGACGGAAACCCCAGCCAAACAGGGGCTCACACTGCCAGAGAAAAAACACAGAAACAAACTATGATTATACACATACACACTGGTACCCTCCTCGACGGAAGCCCCAGCCAAACAGGGGCTCACACTGCCAGAGAAAAAACACAGAAACAAACTATGATTATACACATACACACTGGTATCCTCCTCGACGGAAACCCCAGCCAAACAGGGGCTCACACTGCCAGAGAAAAAACACAGAAACAAACTATGATTATACACATACACACTGGTACCCTCCTCGACGGAAACCCCAGCCAAACAGGGGCTCACACTGCCAGAGAAAAAACACAGAAACAAACTATGATTATACACATACACACTGGTACCCTCCTCGACGGAAGCCCCAGCCAAACAGGGGCTCACACTAACAGAGAAAAAACACAGAAACAAACTATGATTATACACATACACACTGGTACCCTCCTCGACGGAAACCCCAGCCAAACAGGGGCTCACACTGCCAGAGAAAAAACACAGAAACAAACTATGATTATACACATACACACTGGTACCCTCCTCGACGGAAGCCCCAGCCAAACAGGGGCTCACACTGCCAGAGAAAAAACACAGAAACAAACTATGATTATACACATATACACTGGTACCCTCCTCGACGGAAGCCCCAGCCAAACAGGGGCTCACACTAACAGAGAAAAAACACAGAAACAAACTATGATTATACACATACACACTGGTACCCTCTTCGACGGAAGCCCCAGCCACACAGGGGCTCACACTGCCAGAGAAAAAACACAGAAACAAACTATGACTATACACATATACACTGGTACCCTCCTCGACGGAAGCCCCAGCCAAACAGGGGCTCACACTGCCAGAGAAAAAACACAGAAACAAACTATGATTATACACATATACACTAGTACTATGAGTACCCAGCGAACACAACATATCTGTATAACATGTATACAATGTCAGACCAAGAAAATTAAAAGTACTATATAGTTTTTACTATTTTTTTTTACACATACACATAGTTGTATGTCCTTTTATATAATAAAAAAACTACAGCGCTTGGAGTTTTTAATTAAGTTTCTGCGCTTTCCAGAGTGTCTTTTTGCTACATGGTGTTGAACACATTGTAGCTATTTTATCTCTGGCTTAGGTGCTGGAAACTGATGACAGTCATTATTGTCAGTTATCTTTATTTTACAAAACGTATAATCTACTGTATATATTTTCAAAATCGTGTACACAAAAAAAATCCTTATTTTAAACACTGAATCTGACGTTGTCTTACATGATAAGCATGCCACCACCTATAACTATGATAACTGGTGAACATTTAGTTTTATATTATCAGATTACACTGTTATATATTATTTTATCACATAATTTTAATTTACTAATATGGTTGAAGAGGTCGTCTCGCTCTATTCCCGTCAAACAAAGTTAATAACGTGTTGTAAAGTCAAATAAAAAGTAAAACAAATAGATTCAGAAATCTGGCTGATTGATGTCACGCTTTAACTTTTGACATGTTTAACCATTTAACCACCGGTGCCGCATATTTTCTGGTTTTCATTTTTATTAGCACATTAAGTACCACCTGTTAAACATGTTAAAGATAAAATGTGACATCAATCAGCAATATTTGAAAACAGTTGACCTCCATTTGTCAAATCTAAATAATTTTCACTCACTTGAAGTTGTGGATCGCGTCAGCGAGACAGAACTTCAAGTGAGTGAAAATTCAAATTGAATAATTTGGCGGTTAAAGGGTTAAAACCCGATATCGAATGTGCTATAAAAATGTAAAAAATAATATAATCGGGATCGGGGCTTGAAGGGTTAAGTGCTCTTTCAACATGTTTAACGTGAGTAACCCTTTGGTGTCCATAGTATTTATCGAAATATTTTATCACTGTAAGTATTAACCCTCTAACCACTAAATTAATAAAAATAGTTTTTTCGTCTGTGTCTAGCTGACGCGATACACAACTGCAAGTAAGTGCAAATTATTCAGATTTGACAAATTCATTTCTTTATGTTCCTACATTTTTTACATCTGTTGAAGTGTTTTGTTTTCTAAATAATGGGTGCAAGGGAGACCTGCAAAAGGCTTGTGAAAAGCCGCTTCCATGCGGGCCACCCTATTTTGTCAAATTATATAAAATAAAGCTCAACGAAATCTTGTTAATTGATGTCACCTTTTGATGTCACCTTTTAACTACTTTAACATGTAACATGTACTTTAATATCAAGATGCATCCAAGCATCATTTTGCATTTCTGAACATGCTGAAGAAAAACTTTTCGTACGAAAAAATTTCGTACACCTGTGTCCTCAAAAGCACATTTTCGTGGAGCTGTTGTAATAAAAATATTTTTCATATGTCCCCCAATTTAAGTTATCTTCGTGCACTATAAGGCGAGATTTGCGACGGCAAATTCGCGGCTTGTCGTGGATGATGTTTACAATGGTCAATCCAGGCTTGTTAAGTGCTCTTTTACCCATACAGTGCGGGGATCGACTTTTAAAATAATTCCCCGCGCTGAAATTTCTAATTAAAATATGTATAATCTGATAATGGCAGTAGACCCATAACCATGATAACATAGGTATTCAAATTAAGCGAAAAGAGCTAACTAAGACATTTATGATAATTTCAAATTGAAAAAAACACATTCGGCCTCTTGGTTTATTTAAAAATATGTCAGCACTTAAAAGGTTTAACTTGTGTAACCTACCATGGTGGTGTCCCCCTTGCAGCGGGCTGTACCGTGGAAGTAGTTAGGTCCCTGGTTACCTATCCCCAGCGGACACTGGTTCATGTCAATACTCAGGAAATCCAAATCCATGGAAATGGACGCCACAAACCTGTCAAGAACAATACATTAACAAAGCGTCAGAAATGGGCGAACAGATGTACTTGTGATATAAACGTGTGATATAATTCTCCTAGCCCTCTAAGAGGTTTTGTCAAGTTAAAAAAATCTCCAAATCCGAGAAAAACTCGGAAGTGGGTGGGTCAATCCCCAATTCAGATTTTTTGTGTGTATTTTTTATTTTATTTATTGTACATGTATGTTTGAAAAAAATAGATAGGGGGTGAGCTGGTGAGTGAGAGGGGTCTGGCCAATGCGATCCAATTTTATTTTTTTAACTTGACAAGACCCCTAGGCGCGACAATTGTCGTTTTTAATCCGTTTGGTCTCAAAAAAACAAAAATGACTAATTTTCATCCACTTGAAGTTGTGGGTCGCGGTAGCGAGACACAACTTTAAGTGGATGGAAATTTAATTTTTTTAATTTAGCGCCTCAAGGGTTAACAAATCACACTGTGTATCTTCCTTCACCTTGAGGTGAGAATTATACTAGGTGAATAAAAATACTGTAGATCCCGTAATATTTACGTATTTAAATTTTCGCAGAGAAAGCAGATGTACAATATTATTTCCAATTCTCTGAACCATGTTAACATTTAACTATTTCTCTGATATCTTAATATTCTCTTATTTTAATCAACCCTTAATTCGCCAAGTTCGAAAATTTTAATTTCCACCCACCAGAAGCTGTGTCTCGCTACCGCGAGCCACAGCTTCTGGAGGGTGAAAACTACGCATATTTGTAATAATTCGAGATCAAACATTTGCAAAACTTGGGTGTTCAAATACTCATTTCGTTCCCAATAACTATGATAACTGCAGCGCTTTAAAGGTCAATATCCTAAGTTTTGTGACGGGAATGAGAAAAAGTAAAATCACCCAATCCTAGGTTTTTATAGTGGGAGGAGCCAACAGTATTTGTAGTCGGTGGCCACATATCATATTGCTTAAAATAGAGACTAAATGACCATAAAATACGGGAATAACGTTCAACATGTTCAACTGTTCAATGAAAGTGCGATATGGGAAAATAGAGTACCTTTCCAAAGCCTAAACACACTCTCTCCATAACTTGTTAGATAACATATCATTATTACACTAATTCATTTCTAAATTATTTGTACACTGGATGTCGGCATTTGATGCCGTAAACTGTGTAGTCAGTATTGCATACCTAACCACGGTCGGCTGCACATTTTTGCGCGCCACTTATGTCAAATGAGAAAGAACGCGATCCGCATGTGTACGAAATACACAGAATAGGTATATATTTGTGGCACCAGGATAGCTCATTAGTAGCGTTGTTGACTTAACCCTTCAACCGCCGGTGCCGCATATATTCGGGTTTTCATTTTTTATTAGCACATTAAGTATCACCTTTTAAACATGTTAAAGATAAAATGTGACATCAATCAGCAATATTTGAAAACAGTTGACCTCCATTTTGTCAAATCTGAATAATTTTCACTCACTTGAAGTTGTGGATCGCGTCAGCGAGCCACAACTTCAAGAGGGTGAAAATTCAGATTAAATAATTTGGCGGTCAAAGGGTTAACGTGTATTGGGTGGGATCTACTTACAGTAGAGGCTTCACTGAAGCCTGGCTAGCATCTCTCCAGGGTGATCTATGTTTATTTGTTTAATATTTTATGTTTATTGCATTGTCTTTATCACATTGTTTATCACGTACATATATGACACAGATATTTCATGTACTTAACTTGTTTATTGCATGTATCTGTATATTGTCACCAAATAAACAGATAAATAGAATTGAATTGAATTTACTCAAAGCCCGGTACCAGGTTCGAGTCCCGTTGCGGCCGATGTATTTCCTTCGTGCACGCATATGCAGTGAACCAAGCTGTTCAAATTCGTGGGATATTGACAATGGAAACGTACAACCGATTTGCGCCGCATCCAAAAAATAATAAATAAAAATGACCAATATTTCAATGTTGACATCTAAACGGTCAATAAAAAACTTTTCCTTTCAATATTGATATAGAAAACTTCAGTTTCATTGTCAGTATGGGCAAATCGTGTAACATTATCCATACAGCATGTTCCAGTGGTATGTATAAAAAAAACATTCTATACTGAAGGCCGAGGGTGGGGGAGGGTCGCGACGGACCCTTGCCCCCCCCCCCCCCACGAAATGTTTCTAAATTATTTTGTTCCCACTATCAGACTTCAAATGTCTGTCGTTTAACCAGTAAACAGGTATATTGTGCCCGACCTGGCCAGTATTAAATATCACAGTGTATTCATCAGTTCATCGTTTTCATCCGAATCTACTAGTTTAACAATAGACTGGCGTCACGGGTGTATTCTAAGTCCATGCACTATAAATACTATACAGTATACACATGTATTGCTAGATCATCAGATTAACCGCTACCAGGTGTATAGTGACCCATAGGCATCCCTGCCCATATACTGATATATTGCATGATCATGATGATAACATGTATAACATGTATAATTCAATAGGAAATGCCACTATTCCCATTTAAATCAAGATTTCAGGAGACTTTACATTCTTAATGTTATATATTATAGCTTGAATATTTTAAACCTTAAACAGTGTTAAACACGCTAAAGTGGGTGAAAATTACTCCTATACTTGTTTATACTTGTAACCATGGTAACAGTAATTTGATCAGCTAATAGAAATGCACATAAAACGGATAAAAAACGACTATTCTGTGACACTATTCTGTGAAACTCAATGATCTTGACCTCCTTTGTTTTCACTGAGTTGTTTAATACAATGAAGTATGGGAGAGGGGGTATTATATAACCTTGTTTTCACCGAGTGACGTCACTGCGTTTCACAGAATGTAGTATGGGGGAGGGGGTGTTATATAACCTTGTTTTCACCGAGGGACGTCACTGCGTTTCACAGAATGAAGTATGGGAGAGGGGTATTATATAACCTTCTTTTCACCGAGTGACGTCACTGCGCTTCACAGAATGTAGTATGAGGGAGGGGGTGTTATATAACTTTGTTTTCACCGAGTGACGTCACTGCGTTTCACAGAATGAAGTATGGGAGAGGGTTTATTATATAACCTTGTTTTCACCGAGTGACGTCACTGCGTTTTACAGAATGTAGTATGGGGGAGGGGGTGTTATATAACCTTGTTTTCACCGAGTGACGTCACTGCGTTTTACAGAATTGCCGCTCTTAGCGCTTTAAGAGTTTAGTACGGTATACCAAAAAAAATGGTCATATTCATTCACTTTAAAGTGGGAATTGCGGTAGCAATCCCCACTTTAAAGTGAATGAAAATTACGTACTTCGAATAAAATTCGCAGCGTGTCATATCTAAAACAGAACCCATTAAACATGTTAGATGAAATGAATATATGCCGTGGTGTAATTATTAATTTATATCTTTAACTTGTAATATATTAAACTGGTAAAACGAATTAAATATTTTTAAACGTGAAAGTAGTATATTTTAAATTGGCGAATGGTCAAAATGTTATTTTCAATAGTGTTTAGATATGCGATTTTTCAAATTGTGGTTGTTTCAACCCATTTACATGATTTATCCCAATTAACACCAGCCAGTTTTTTCTTGCGGTTCACCTTCAGACATGTTAGATGTGATTTTATATTACAATGCCCACCTCAACATCCTCAACAATCCTTGAAGTAATTTTCAGTACTTGAAAGCTGTGTGTCGTAAGACACAAATTGAGTGGCTGAAATTTTAATTTTAACACTTTATCTACTAGTGAATTCAGTTAGATTTTATTGATGTTTAAATTAATTTTAATCCACTGTGACCAGATAATTGCTTTCACATTATTCCCAGCTCACCGTGAATAAAAATGACAAAGCTTTATACAATTCTTTAGTGCTATAGTTCAAAGGGTTAACCTTTGAAGCGTTCAATTAAATAATTACAAAATTTTCACCCACAATTTCGAGTGGACGAACATTACCATGATTACCCATATTTATCCATTTCAAAAACAAAAATTTGCTAATCTGATGTTTAAAGGGACCCCTTGGGATGAGACATTTTCAATGTTATCAGTTTTGAAAATTAAATTTATATGAAGCTATATAGCCTACTGATCTTATTCTAAATACGAAAAAGTAAAAAAAAACAATTTTAAAGCACCGAAAAAGAGTGAAATAGTTGTATTTCCAGGTCGTATATTGCCATGTAAACAAAACAAGTCAGCAATATTCAGCACTTTACATCACATATTCCCACGTATCAGACGGCAAGAGCAAAGCAGTCGCAGCTAATTGGTGTCTTATAGTCAGGACACGGGAGGACACACCTGCAGCACTGATTGTCTACCCAGCGCTCGGCCGATGCCATCAGCATGTGGCACAATGCTGTGAGAACATTCAATCGTCCTTCAGTTGTTGATTCAAATGTTGATTAAAAATATTTGTAAAAACATGAAAATTCTGAAAAAAATTAAAACATGATCCGTGGGATAGACTACTTCAGTACGGAATTAAAAACGAAAATTGATGTCATCCCAAGGGGTCCCTTTAAACACCCATTCCATTCACAATAACAGTTATTTGGTCGGCTAATAAAACGGATTACAGTCTGGCTTAGCGGTGAAAGGGTTAAGGCTTCAACCGGTTTATTTAACCCTTTCAACACCAGAATTAACGTTAGAAGTGAGAATCTAAGACATTTATGATGTTTTCAAAATGAAAAAAACACTTTTTCTTAAAGGTTCAACCTGTTAAATGTGTGGTAGCATTTTCTATTGAATTATTTTTTTAACCCTTAGAACACTGATGTCGACTACAATAGACATTCTGTGTTTTTACTAGCACCTGTATATAATCAGTTGTTAAAAGTAACGTATACTTTCAATCTTGAAACAATGATATAAATTGGGACTTAAATTTCACAAAAAACATATATTTTCAGTCACTTGAAGTTGTGTTTCGCGGTAGCGAGACACAACTTCAAGTGACTGAAATTTAATTGAATAGCTCAGTGCTCTAAGGGTTAATTATATCAGAAGTGTGTCACAACAGACAGAGGGTTAATTACGGAGACATGGGATTACAGTGCACATATTTTAGACTTATATATATCATGTGTACATGTGTATGGGCACAGGTTAGTCATGGGTGTATCCATAAACATGATGGATAACAGGGGTGTTTACATATTTGAGAAATCATTTGACAAGGTGGCCCCTACTAAATGTACTGGGGCGGCCCAGGGGCATGGCAAAAATGGACATCAAACACATGGTTTTCGAAATAGAAAGTAAACTTCCATAGCGCCTAAATCCTCGTTGATCCGAGCTCGGAGGCGCGACAAAACATGAGTATTGTCAGACTCGTCAATCCGTTACAATTGCTGTCCAACGAAGATGTGAGAGCCTGGCTGCATTACTAGTGAGATAAAAATAATTACAAGATATTAGAAATCTTATCTAACTTTGAGTTACTTCTCATTAAAAAGTTAAGATGATCTTAAATTTATTATATGATAAATTACTGAAAGTTAAGATAAGATTTTTCTGAAATAGTGATGAAAAAGTCCCTGGAGCCCGTCCAACTAAGAATCCTAAAATTAGAATTATCGTAATTATTTTCGTTGAAAAGTTAAGAAGATCTTCAAACTAAGGTTATTTTTCATTAGAAAAGTTAGTCACTCCTAACTTTTTTAATGGAAATAAGCAAGCATGAAAGGAAAAAGTCAGGATTAATAATAATGTAAGTTTGCTGAAATTAAATCATATGTTGATGGTTTAATAATATGTTAATCATGTTAATGTACCTAAAATATATTCAAAACTTAGAATTTGTCAATTCTTGAAAAAGGGATGTATATGTAAACACGTTGAGAAGCGGATACCTACACTCATGATACTTAGAAACATTAAATTGTTATAGGTTTGTCTGTGAAATGGATATGTACTTTTGATCATGTATATTATCATAATCTGATAATATGTAAATCTTCCTACCCCCCTAACTAACTAAGAAAAAAAGCTAGGATTTTAATGAGATGGCTCGCAGGGCTCATCCCAGCGAACACAAAACATTTGTGTAACATTTATACAACGTTGTATAAAAGTTATTCAAATGTTTTGTGTTTGATGGGCTGGATATCTATGAAACACCCCCCCCCCTCCTCCTCTTATAAGCCTCTGGCATAATTCATTCAAGTACATAGCAATCGAGTCGGAGTAAATGGGGATATATTGGAGTGCTTTCACAGTAAACACGACCCACTGCTAGATCAACGTTGGACCACCGTCTTCGACGCCGGCCTGATATAAAACCTTAAACAATGTTAAAGCGCAAACACGAATATAGTCGCTTTTAATCTATTTTATTAGCACGATTAGACGGTTAAATCACTGTTATCTTGGTTATTATTGGGAATGAAATGAGTGTTTAAACATAAAGATTTGCATCTGTTTTGTCTAAAACAAATCATGAAATTTTACACACACTATTTTCTAGTCATTATACAACTACCAAGAAGTTATATTAGGTATTTGAAAGTTAGACCTTTGACATGTCATGAGATTCTGAGACCAAGTTAATGGGTTTAAAGAGACAACATTTACACTATCATGACTATAGAACATGTACAATATTTTTAATTCATTCAGCACTGTTAACCCTTTAGAATCTGACATCTATAGTCACGATAGTCGTCAGCGTTTGACATCTAAAGTAGATCCCGGCACTGAAAGAATTAGCAATTTATAATGACCGTAGACCCATAACATAGATATTCAAATGAAGCAGAGAGAGCTAACTAAGACATTTATGATGATTTCAAATTGAAAAAACCCTTCGGTCTCTATAGTTTATGTAACATCCTCTCAGCGTTGAAAGGGTTAACCCTTAAAGCGCTGAATATTTTTTATATAAACACTGGAGACCAAATGGTTTTATTCAATTCGAAATCACCATTAATTTTATAAAATAATATAAATAATATAAATTATAATGCCTTAGTTAGCTCTTCCTGATTCATTTGAATATCTATGTTATGGGTCTAAGATCATTATAAATATTTTACTCTTACAGTGCGGGGAGAGACTTTAGACGTCAAAATCTGACGTCTGCAGACGTCAGATTTTGACGTCTAAAGTCTCTCCCCGCTCTGGAATGGTTAAGGTTCTATCTGGGTCTAATACTCACTTCCATCTTCTGATATGATACCACTCATGATAACGTGCTATATGATCTACCACGGGCGACACGGCACTAACGATCCACTTGTTAGACCGTCCACAGTCATAATAAGGAGGGGTCCACACAACAGGCAGATTATCTGTGTTTTTCTGACCCGGGGAAGGGGGTCCAAAAAAAGTCATCCCCACAAATTCGTTGTCCGTGAATGTACCAGTTGCATTGGAGTATTTGATGCCAACGTCGTAGGAGTGTTTTCTGATGGAATCCAGGCCTTCTTTGTCCCAGCCATCAGGCAGCCACAGGTCATACCAGTCGTTGATCTTATAAGATGGTCTTGTGTAGTTACTTTGGTGTCCCGCTCCGTAATCTACCTGATTAATCGTGTTATTAGTAGGCTCTCTTAACCAGTTAGTGGGGTCATTATAATCATCCAAACGCCAAGAACGAGGTCCAAATAAAGGCAAGGTGTTGTTAAACGCCAAGTCGTTGTACCATCCAGCATAAGAAGAGTTGAAATCAAAGAAAACAGCAGATCCGTTAATATTATATTCGTTTGCCGACACATCAGCGGCTGTGGAGAAATAGTAATACATCAGCCCTGGCTGCTTGTCAAATTCCCACGTCTCATTTAACTGTTGGAACAGGTAGCTGAAGAAGAAAGCCCTGTTTAAAGCCATGTTATGCACGTGTAACTCGTTAGTTCTATTAGGATAAACCACGGCTGATAAGAGTTGATTAAACTTGGGCATTTGTGCCAGCGTATCCACCGGTAGTTTCAGCTCCGTGGCCGGTTTAGATTGACAGTTTTCAGGATTTATATTGTCCATCATGTCGTTGACTTTGTCAAAATTATCCTGGCCATGCCAATCAAACGGTCCCTTACCGTCCGCATCGACACAAACACATAATCCAAGCAGAAATAAAACAATTCCCGCAGGAATTCTCCTATTCGCCGTCATTTTTGACGGTTTTGATCCCAGTAGGAGCGCGATCCTCGTCGTTTTTTCTGTGTTGACACATATACGTCTCACCTGTGTAGACCTTACCTGTGTTTACCTGTACACACGGCCCAGTGACGGTAACGACTCACGGTCACGCTCTGATTAACATACGTACACAGTCATCAACAGCAGCAGCAATAGACAGGTAGAAAGGTAAAACATGGAAAAATCACCACACAGAAATAGCGACGAAGTCACAACTCAAACAGGCCGAGAATCTATCCTCAAGAAAATTTTAAAGATGCAATTTTATGGTAATTCTACTGTGAAATGCACTAATCCGATGTTGTTTTAATGTTGGGACAGCGTCGTAGACGGTGGACCATCATTAAAACAACATTGGTTTCATATAATTGTGCTTGAGTAACATAGCCGTAGACCGTGCGCACACCATAAACCTGTGGGCCGTGGATTGTTCAGTAGTTTTATCTTGGAAAATTAACATTTCTCAAGATAGCGGTGAATGAGAGCGATCTCTACCCCGAGGTCCGAAAAATGCCAACAATATTTTGATGACGTAGCAGAAAATAAGCTGAGCATGCGTAAATGTAGGCGAACTATTGCTGATTCTAATAAACGTATCATCGACCTGATTAATCAATACCAAGTCTTAATAAAATCTGAATAAAATTGTACATGTTTTATCCAGGGTGCAATCTGTGGCTGAAATCTGTTATTTCAGTCACGTTTGGGGCTACCTTTAGCATACATATATACATACACAATCAGGCGTACATACAGCCTCTGTCATCAACAGCAG
>OZ024907.1:9928617-9956117 GCA_964017125.1 Flabesymbios commensalis
GGTCGTTGAGTTTCACACAATTGTTTGAAAGTATGCTTTGACATACCATATGAGATACATACAATTTAATCCCATGTATGGTGGATAAGCAAAACTACTTGCCATAGGAGATCCCACAGGCGCACCATTCGCATAAGCTCTAATTGAGTATACAATAAAGGTATGAAAGCGATGTCACACATTTTATTCAGAACTTGAAGTAGACCATTTATCTACAAATGTCCGAGATTATTATATTTCTACCACAATAATATGTTCAAATGAGCACATATTGATGGCATTATTAACACTGTTTCACATTAAGAAGCGTTGTACTGATCTTAACTGACAGACATATTTTTCAGATCGACTTTGCGTTGTTAAGCTGAAGAATATATGTCTATGTGTGATATCGCTGTCATACCTTAATTGTATACTCAATTACAGTTCATGCAAGTGGCGCCAACATAGGAGATACATACAATACAAGTACAATATGTGATGTAAGGCATCACATGGTAATAGTCGCGGCCAAAATATTTTTTTAAGTGCTGAAGGATTTGTTTTTATACATTTTTAAACACAAATAGCCGTCTCACATGAATTATTACAATATTCCCGTGGTGTTTAAAACATTCTGTGTGGTGTATATGTAATTTATCTGTGAATTATGTATTACTCATGTGTTTACTACAATGCTGCCACAAAATACAACAGCAGAATTTTTTTTTCGTAAAATGTCATTTCGCCATTTTTGTGATTTTTCCCGTCAAAAAATGTCTTCTCCTGATACAACTTCTTCAACAATGTCTATTTTTTTAAATGAAAAAGATAGCTGTTTAAAAACTATGAAAAATTGTTTAAAATGAATGCATGGAAATTTTGTTAAAATATCATCAACTTGAAAAGTTATGTTCATTTTAATATCCTCATGTTGGTATTCCGTCACAAAATGTCCTCTCCGAATAAAACAATTTTTAGTGTGTCAATAATTTACAAGTAGCAATACACCAAGCAACCATATTGATATGCCTAAGGTGTGTCTAAGTCCACAAAACTATCACATTTTTCTATGTTTTTCTCCTTTGATTTACCTGCAAATTACCATGTCAAAAAATGTCCTCTCCAAATAATCAGTCCTAGTGTACATATGGTTTCTAATACACAGGTTGAATAGATCTTTAACTTTGTTATTGGCTCTAATATGCTCATACATCCAAGGACCAGTGAGTTTATCATCTTTGCTTATTAAACAATGGTCAAGTGAATATTCTTCATGGCTTTATGTCCATGGGAAATTCTGTCAAAAATTGTCCTCTCCAAGTAAACTAAATATACATTATTTTTGTTCAGTAAAACATGATTGGGTTTATCTATGCCGGAGGTAGTAGCACTGTGATATTAGTGCATATATTAGCTATAATTTATACTCTGGCTATAAATTTATTCTTTTTCTAGGCATGTCAAAAATAATGTCTTTTCCGAATAAAAAGTAATGATTGGATTTTTAGATTTTGCTCACAATTTTAATATTAACTCAATTGTAGTAGTAATTTATGTACTATTGAGAGTTAATCAAGTTATATAAAGCATTAAAAAGGGGCAAGATTTTCATTGACAACAGTACGTAAAAAAGATTACTTTTCAAATGCTCTCTTTCAGTGTTCAATTTGAAAAAAAAGACAAAAAAGTAGTTTTTTATGCAAATTTTAATGACGAAGTCTATGTGAGATTGCTTGAACTAGTCAAATAGCGAGGTAAAACCACGAAAAATAAATTTAATTTACCACATGTCAAAAAATAAATAAAAAAATTAAATATTTTAACACTTATTCGACAAGTGGTATTTTGTTAACTACAAAATTTTCAACACGGCATGCGAAATATACTCAATGTTAGTCTAATTATGTTCCATTTGAAAAAAATGATGTGTATTGATAAATGAAACATTGTGCTCTACCATGGATTAATATTTACTGTAGACCTGCTGTTTTTATGCTAAAAAAATAAACTGATTAAAATAAAAAATGTGTATTTGTTTTATAAAAAGGTGCTTTCGTATAACTAAAATGACAACTGTGATAAAAATAAAATGAATAACCTAATGTGAAAATATATTTTTGTTGAAAAAAAAGGACTCTGAAATAAGTAAGAAATAAACTTGAAATTTAATCGCAATTGAATAAATCGTGGCTTACAGAAAAAAGTTCTATAATAGTTGTAGGCCCAAAAATTTACAGACGTAGCCCTGAATATACATACTAACCGAAAAATAGAAAAAGAAACTAATCAAAGGATTTTAGAATTTTAGTAAAATGAGACACTTTCATGTACCCTGACTGTAAAACTACCCTTATAAAAATGTCAAAATAAATTGAATCTGCTCTTCAAAGCTAAAAGGCAATATCTGCTTACTTGTAAAGTAATCACATACTGCCTTTGGCTTTGCATTGCGGAAATATAATCTTTACGCAAGGGTGAGAACTAAGAATGAAAGAAACAAAATAGTTGGCTAACTATTTGCATTGTGCAAGTAATTAACTGACGATATTGTATATGACTGCCAGATGGTGACAAAGGTATGAAACTAGAAACAAATAGCAAGTTAAAAAATATGATGAGTTAGTTGTCAATCTATAACAAAAAAAAACATACTAACTATTTAACTAAATAACCTATTGGATGACTGGCAGATGCTTGACGCCAACAAACAAACGCAAAAAATAAGTAAAGAACTAAAAATGGCAAGTTAGATATAAAACTACAATAACAAAAAAATGAACATAATATGAGTGGAATGGAAAAGTTATAACAGTGGATAATATGCTGTGAAATTATGAGTGGTTGTTTGATTACAGAGGCCGCGATGACAAGAATAAAAGAAAATAAAGAGTGTTATTAGGACATGACTAGATGTTTGGTAACAATGAGAAAAATAGTACCGCATATATGACTAGTTTGTTTTATACACGTAAATGAACAAATGGTTGCGGCTATGAAGAAACAATATTTTGAAGTAAAATAAATGATAGGTTGTTAAAAATGCATGATTTTTAATGGTGCTTATATAGTCAACGTTATACAATATCAAAACTAGTTAGGTCAATTTTATACGAATTATAAAAAAAACCTGCAGATTAATAAAAATGGTAGCAAATATAAAAAATAGGCCTATAATAGCGTACTAAAAATTAGTATACAAAAATGTTGCTCAATACTGTTTTGGACGAGCTGATAATTTCTTTGTATGGAGAGATAGATATTTTAAAATGAAGTGCAGATGAGTACTAAAAACAATCTATGTGTATATACAATTGTTAAATGAAATTGGATGAAAGTTTCTAAATTTGATATATACGAGTTAACTTACACTGGGCGAGCCAATTCCGTATAGTTTTTAATTTTGTATTTCAGTAAATTACATTTCAAACTATTAACACAGACTAGTTGATAATTAGTGACACTAGTTTATTGCATTCTGTCTCTGGTAGAATCAAACAATTGAAATGTGAGGAGTAGGCTTAAATATATCGGCTAGTATATGCCTACATCAGTGGCTTGACCCACCCATTGAGCCTGGGGTTGGTGCCGGTCGCAGAAAAATCCCTATCATGTCCAATGTGGGATTCGAACCCACGACCTCACAACTTGGTGCCAGCAGAAAAAGCATCTTGAATGTATTCAATCAAGCAAACTTAAAAAACTAGCAGCTTTTTGAAAATTGGCTCCCAGACTAATAGTCAATATTTTAATTATGAATAATTTCTTGGGTGCTTTGCAAAAATCAATCATGATTTTGTTTAATGTAGCGCTAAGGCTATTGGCCCATTTATAGACTTCACATGTCATGCTATTGGTTAAGGGAAAGGCTGCTCAGCAGGAGCTCACTATCATTCAGTGTGGGCGATAAAACGTGAGTAGGTCTATGTCATCGTTAAGAGGGCATAAAACACATTTGGACAAATTAATATCAGAATATGCCGAAATTTATGATGAAAATTGAGACTGCTGTGTGAATGCGGCTAGAGTTGTGTCAATGCCGGTCCGGCGCCAACAGCGTTGGGCCGACATTGACGCAACACTGGCAGCGTTGGCAGCATGCGTGAGTGACAGAAACACCGAAGTGCTTTCACAGTGTGGCTACCGCGGTGCCAATGTCGGTCCAGCGCTAACAACGCTGAGCCGGCATTGGCGCGACGCTAGCGGCGCTGACAAGCACTCGTCAGTGTGATAACAGCGTTGACGCGTTGACGGGCCAACACCTACGGCGTTGGTCAGCCACCGCGTCACGATAACAACAGACGTCACAGTCTGTTGTCACTCACCACATGTCATCGCAGGGGGTGATAATCAACATAATTGTCACCCCCCGCGAGGACTGTCATGGTGAGTGAAAGCAAGGGTTTAAATCCCCTGGTGGCTCTGAAAAGAGAACAAGCGAACTTTCTTAATTTCACAATTAAGATGACAGGCTTCTAGGAATTTTCTATTTCTCAAATTATCAACTTTAGACACCTTTTAGACCATTCCACCCAAATTCAATGAAATTACATAACTCTGACGTTCTTTCTCAGGGTATGCGGGAGTATGGCGATGGCACACAGACAGTCAGGCAAACAACACGAGGTAAATTGATCACATTTGATCCAAAATTCAGAACGCAATTTTAAGTATGTCAAACATACTAAGTGAACTTAAGTGTACACGAGAGGCATAGGTTTAATAAAAGAAATGTCTCTAATGTTCATTTAAAGGATCTGTCAAAACTAAAACTTTATCGGCCTTTTCCATCCAGATTTCAAGAGTTAAGACACGAGATATAGGGTAGCTACCGGCTGATTCAACACCTCATTTAGACCACCGCGACCCTCTGTTCGCCGAGGGCGCATCAAAATTAAGTAAATTCTAAAATGCTTCTGTTTCCAGGTTCCTTGCCTCCCTTGCCAACCAGACATTTTCTAATGAGTATTATATACTAATGAAATATTTGGATAGGCTAAGAGAAAGCTTTCATACAAGCTTCGAATGCCTTAATCCCACTCTCAGCACTTTCGGGTGCTAGGGTTCACTCAGTCATCGTTAACTAAGTCAGCAATATTCAGCACTTTACATCACATATTTCACAGATGTCGAGTTATTAACGAGGCATACGATTAAACTTCATTTGTTAGAATTTTTAATTTGCCAACTAAAACACCATGGTCAACCATATTTTCCACTCAATTAAACACATCAAATATGAAGAAATTCGGCAGAACATAATATTATTTATCTTTAAAATAATTAACTAGATGATATAGGGCCTACAATTATCATAATGTCAATAATGTGTTTAGTGTTGAAATGGTTTGGTGTCGTAAATTCAGGGTATATATATTTTCAGAATTATTGTCCATTTATTTGATCATATAGGGTATTTATTGTAGTTTGACACTTGAATGTAATCATGATAATAGCCCCCCTTACTAAAAGTGTTAATTAAGGCGTTATTCTTAAAGCAGCTCCTTGGGATGAGATCAATTTTCATTTTTAGGTCCGTACTGAAGTAGTATATCCCACAGATCATGTTTTTATTTTTTTCAGAATCTTCATATTTTTACAAATATTTTTAATCAACATGTCTATGAATCCAGAAGTAACCCAAACAAATTATTTGTATACCTGAAGGACGATTGAATGTTCGCACAGCCTTGGGCCACATGCTGATGGCATCGGCCCAGCGTTGGGTAGACAATCAGTGCCGCAGGTGTGTCCTCCCGTGTCCTGACTATAAGACACCAATTAGCGGCGACTGCTTTGATCTTACCGTCTGATACGTGGGAATATGTGATGTAAAGTGCTGAATATTGTTGACTTGTTTTGTTTACATGGCAATATAAGACCTGGAAATACAACTATTCCACTCTTTTTCGGTGCTTTAAAAATGTTTTTTGACTTTTTTGTATTTTTAGTTAAGATCAGTAGGCTATATAGCTTCAGATAAATTAAATTTTCAAAATTGACAACATTGAAAATGTCTCATCCCAAGGGGCCCCTTTAATATATAGTGAAAATAAATAAATATTTTTTTGCAATGCTTTTTCACCTCCCTGTACTGCACCCAGCGAGCACGAGACGACGCTGTCTTAGTTGTGGGTCAACATCGTCGATGATTACCCAGCAATAAGCCAGCAATGCGCCGTGCACGCTGGAGTAAACACACAATAGGCCATAGTAGTGATCCTCTTCAATACTGGAAAGCAAATATAAATATTGTCGCCAATTTAAGCAAACTGGCGTTAGAGTACCTGACTGTCTCTGCATCATCTGCTGCAGTCGAGAGACTATTTAGTATTGCAGGCAAGGTATTTAGACCAGAGAGGTGCCAACGGAGCGATTCAACGTTTCAAAAAAAAAAAAATGAAATGAATGGAGTTTTAGTCCTCCTTTGTACACATATATAGGCTTGTGAATATCATTCAATACACCAATATGTAATGAATTATAAACAATTTATTGATCACACATTGACTGTTAATATCATTCAATACACGAATATGCAATGAATAAACAATTTACTGAGCTCACATTGACTGTCAATATAATTCCATACACCGATACGCAATGAATAAACAAGTTATTCAACTCTATCAGTATGACCTTTGTCTCTTATTTATGCACTTACCGGTATATTTTTAATGGGTTATATTATACATTTGTACTTGGTACTTGTGCCCAAGTACATTTGCATTATACTTGGGTAGTACCCAAGTACATTCCGCAAAACCCTGTACTTGCACTTGTACTTGAACATTTTTAATGTACTTGTACTTGTACCTAAGTACTGAGTCCATGTACTTGCCCCAACCCTGTTGCATGGTGGATAAACAAAATACAGAAACTATTTGATTTCACTTTTATTTGTCTCTGTGATAGCACGATTATACACGATTGCAAAATATTGTATATATAACCACAAAAAAACAAGACGAAATAATTTAAGGTTTGAAACGAATCACAATAAATATAAATAAATAAACAAGTAATGACTAAGGAAAGACGCCCGGAGATGTTTGTCAAACAATTACAGTAATAGTGAAATATAATTTTAAAGCATAGCATAAATTACCGGGTATGACTGGGCCGCCTAGCTCATTTACTGCGCGAGGCCCAGTCACACTGACCGCCATTTTGTTTACTCAGCCAGCTGTGTAAAAGCGAAACTCGCGCTGATTACCAAAAAACTCGGATGCCAAGGAATTGAGACTAATATTTCAAGTGCCTATGAAATCTAGGCCATTTTCAGCAGGCGTAAACTTGTGGTCGTATTGGAACTATTACATTTAAAAATGGAGGTCACTGTCAGAGCAGCATAAATATCATTGAAACATTAATTTATTTTAGCAGAGAAGAAATATTGAAGTCCACTTTACTTGAATAAGTTTATAAAAGAAGTACATATAATACTAATCGGCATAGCAAATATGAAAATTGAAGTGCAGTATTTTGTGTGGATTGCTTTGAAGCCAATAAAAATAAAAATACATAATAAATACAATCTGAGTGTTATCTCAGAGATATTAGGATAAACCATTCTAAAAACAACTAGGTTTTCTGAGTATCTTTTGGTTGACTGAGCAACACTGAATTTAGCCTTCATTTTAAGAAATACGTATGTTTTTATCATTGTTAATACAAAGATAAATATGAATATAGAATCAACACATAAGACAGTGGTTTGCAAAGTATTGATATATTTATGACTTCCACACCATCCTAGCGAACACAAATTATCAAATAAGAAATTACCATTGTAATAAACATATAATATATTTGACAGATAGTTCATCAACATAAAGAGCCAAATACCAACTGATACATGACCAGTCCATCTCAACCAGACACATTGATGTTTGAAAGGATAAATGATCTTTAATGAGATTATAATCGTGAGCACAATCTTAAATATTAATTTACACTCTAGAGACATATACAACAGAGCGTTCAAAAATAAGCATACATTTCCATTTCTGAAAACCAATATGTTTATTTCAATAAAATCTGACAATGACAAGCTGACTAAATACACAGATGCCATGAAGGCAGTGATAAGTTGATTCGTATAACAAATTAAATACCACTTTTTGCGCTTTGTGATTTTTTTTTTCGTGAGAAGTTTTAATGACTCCTTGACTATTAATAATACCGATAGAGATATGGAAAGAATAGACATGGCATACAAGACATTTTTCTGAGCTTTACCGTCGAGTAAACCATAGCACCTCACTGTTTTCGGTTCGTGTGATGTACACTTCATATCATTAGATAACATGCAACATAACAGGGAATCTGAGACTATAATCTCAAGGCTATCATGATCAATAGTAATGTCTAGATTAGAATAGTAACTTATATAGCGCATATCAACGACTGACAGAGAATCGAATGTATCTTTTGATAGTATTGTGAAATATTCTAAGTTATTTTGCGACAATGCTAAATACATCAAATAGCTAGACAATGCAAGTACACCAAATTCTATATTTGATAATAAATTAAAAGATAAATCCAAATATCTAACCTCTTGAAACATCGTAGCTTCCAGAAAATCTATAGATGTCAGCTTGTTGTGACTGAAATCAGCAATAAGTAAAAAAGAAAAGGTTACATATTTTTCTTCTGATATTTTTATATGTTCAATTAACGAGAACGATAAATTCAGATACACAAGCGATGTGAAATTAGGGTTCCGTAAATGCACAATATTCTCCGAAAATTTCAATAGAATACCTTTAACGTAATATACGCTAGTAAGGCTGGATATAATCTGCATATTTGTGAAATTACATGCCACTACATATTCATTGCATTTACAATGTTCAGGACATTTGTGACATCCTATTTCATCATCCATGGAGTATTGACAATTTATATGATCATCACATATTTCTTTTGTACTGACACATCTATTTTCTCCGCGACATTTCAATGAACCTGGGCAAGTTAACTCAGAACATAACATCTCGTCTTCGCCGTTTTTACAATCATATTGCCCATCACAAACTGACGACATAAAGATACAATAGTTTTTGGTACATTTAAACATTCCAGGACAAGTAAAAAGTTTACATGTTTGTGAAAGTATCTTAGGTGTACACTTATGTCTATATAAACTTATTTTACACACGTTGTCAATATTATTGCACTTTGTTAGCGTCAAGTTCTGAAGTAAATTTTGTGACAGAAATGTTTCGTTAGAAATGGTAAAATCATCTTTCAATAACATGTTGTCATTTATATGTAAATATTTTTCTTCTTTTATAAATAAATTTGCAATATCTACAACATCAAAATATACCATCTCTTTCTCTTCCCAAGGCTTTGACAATTGCGATAGATTTATATAGTCTATTTTAAATGTTGGACAATCAGTTATTTCTTTTAAATATGTGTTATTTTGATAAACACCGTCACAGACGGAGTGGACTGGTATTATATTGATTGATTCACTGTCACACTCTTCGCCATGTAAACAAGGTAATGTTAGCAGCTGATCTTGTGAGATATTAGTATAATTAGAAATACAATCATGTTCGTCATCGCCACCAAAACAGTCAAGTACAAAATCGCATCGGTAGATCATCAAAATACATGTTTTATCTTGGCATTCAAAATGATTTCCCGCGCATTGTATCTCATACATACTACTGGGTTTCTCACAGATGATCGCAGCCACATCCATAAGCTGTGAACACGGCCTGTGCTTCACTCCCCAGCCTCTCACCATATGTGACTCCACATCCTCTAATATGTAATTGAAAGATATAATAGAAAAGTCTACAATACTACACGTATTAGTATAATTCGCAAAGAAAGACACATAATGTGGTTCTCCAGGCATAGTCCAATACAATGTGAAGGGCAAAGTATTCTGCAACGATCGCATGTCCAATGCTCTCCCTGAAATAATAGTCTGTAGTAGATTTCCCTTTCTTTTTGGAATTGGTTTGTGAGGATATTGATAACTCAATCCACCTATAAGGTTATCTTTTAAAGCATTACTTTTCCATGTTTCTTTGTGATCAGTCGTTTTACCTACAGAATATACAGAAGCATTACGCGCTGAACATGCACCATGCGCGTCTTGGTAAGAAATCTGTGTTTTTGTCCATATGGCGGAGAAACACTTTGACGTGTGATTAATATTGAACCAGCCATCTTCACATGTTTGATTATAATGCAAAATACCCAATTCAGGAAGTGTTTTCTTTGACGTTTGACAAATAAACGTAGCTTCGTATTCATCCTCACAACCAATAGCTATCCAGATATATCTATTTAAATTAAGATCAGTTAGAGCTCCAGTGCAGTTCTTCAATGTAGATGCACCTGGCTGCTTTTCGTCAATGCTGACGTTGTTTTGACGCAGGTATTTAGTATAAGAGCCGTTTGCTAATCTTACATACCGTGTAATATATTTTATATTAATCTTAGACATTGTTTTATCCAGCCATGAGGTCTCTGTGAGAGGGGCATTGTTCAACCAGTTAGTAAATCCTCCCTGTAACCATGATAGCATTATAATATAATATGTTTATTCCCTATTTCTATCTACAGTGAACGTACAAAATATTATTCTCAATGCAATGTATACAAAATGTCCCTAATATTTACATTAACCACAATATAAATTATGGTAATCATTGTTCAGAAACATCGTTACTATTATATATAATATAGAGATGCATAAAATAATTTATATATTAACCCTTGAAGCGCTTATCTCAACTATACTTTATATGCTGATTAACAGGTCAGAGAGTTTAAGCATTAAGATTTTCGAATGTTTGGTCTCCAGTTATCCAAATATGATTACTTTTCACCCACTTTAACCCTTTAACCCTTTAAGCCCTCACGATGCATTGAAGCATCATTTTACACCATTGAAAACATACTTGATTTTTTCACAGCTAATGGTTTTAGAACGCAACTTTCAATGAAATTGTTCTACGGATATATACTAATTTTCTTCAATTTATCACCCACATCAAATCATCTTCATTTACTACGAGTCGAGAATTGCGGCAGCAATTCGCGGCTTGTAGTGGATGAAGATGACAATGGAAAATTCAGGTTTGAAAGGGTTAAGCCCTCACGATGCATTCAAGCATCATTTTACATCCCCGAAAACAGATTTAATTTCCTGAAACCTAGTGATTTTAGAACCAAAAAATGCATGGAACTGATTTAAAAATAACAGTATTTTTTTCATTTGTCACCCACTTCAAGTCATTTTCATCCACTACAAGTCGAGAATTGCGGCAGCAATTCGCGGCTTGTAGTGGATAAAGATGACAATGGTAAATTCAGGCTTGAAAGAGTTAATTTGTTGGTCGCGGTGGCGAGACACAACTACAAATGAGTGAAAAATTATATATTTTATTAATAATTGTATGTGTATTATTATCATTTACAATACAATATGTTTATTCAAAGAAAACACGTACAATTATTCTTATCTATAATGAACGCACCAAATATTAACTCATTGTGATGAATACCAAATGTCCTTTTATTTACTTTAAAGATATAGACCACTTTATATATGTTTCTGGTTTTAGTTGTACCCCAGTTCGCTATAATTCTGTAATCAGCGTGGTGCTTTCTGGGTACAGATGTGTCCCACTGTTCGTACAAAGTGGACTACTGCTCTAACCAAAGTTTTAATAATCAATGTCCAACAACATCCTTGGTATTATAAAAGGGAGATACATATTTTTTATTTTTATTTTGAAGGTTAGCTTATCTACTAGAGATGCGCTATATAATGACATATATGCGTCTTTATTTAATCTCAAAGGAGCACAGCATTCGTCATAAAAAAATATATTTCGAAAGGCAATAGCGTATTCTCTAAATTGTCATAACATGTTCATTATAAGTACATATAACACAATATATAGCCTAGTTCAAACCTGAGAGCTTCTTTTCACTCCAAGGAACATTAATTCACCAAATTCTGAAGCCATTGCATAATGCTGATTCTTGATTTCCATGTCTGTGATTCCTGAGTCGTACTGAAGAAGTGTCATGTTGTCATCTTCACAGCGGGTCTGAGCATCTAGCCAAGATGTTACCCTTAAACAGAAATCAAGATCTGAGTGAATGAGTGAGTAGCTTTACGTAACTTTGTGCACATCATGGTAATATTGCGAACAAAGAAAGCTCGGCTGGACTAGGTATTGACTGTCTAGGGTAAACATTTTTTAGTTAATATATGACATCAAAGTGTACATTTTATAATAAATGATATGCATGTAAGGACAGTTTTCAGAATAATCGATTTCATTTTATATCATGTTATTTATAAGTTCATCTAAAACCATTTAACCCTTAAAGATATGGACCACTCAATGTATGTTTCTGGTTTTAGTTGTACCCCATTTGCTTCTATCTCTGTAATCAGCGTGGTGCTTCCTGGGTACTGATATGTCCCGCTGTTTTTACACAGTGGACTACTCCTTTAAAGTGCTAAATTAAAAAATCCCCCCCCCCATTGAAGTTGTGCCTTGCTACCGCGACCCACAACTTCAAGTGGCTGAACATATTTGAATAATTTTATTCAGAATATATGCCAATCTGATAAATATATTTTTAATTTATCATACAAATTTTATTTTTTGAAGAACAAACAGAAAAGCTGATACAACCATGGACGAGATTCAATATTTTACGTCTAAAGTCGATCCCAGCACTGAAAGAGTAAAATATTGATAATGGTCGTAGACCCATGACATAGGTAGCAAAAAGAGCTAACTAAAACATGTATGATCATTTCAAATTGAAAAAATAACATTTGGTTTTTGGTTTATATAAAAACATTTCAGCGCTTTAACCCTTTAAGCTCTTACGATGCATTAAAGCATCATTTTACGTCCCTGAAAACATACTTAATTCCCCTACAACAAAGGGTTTTAGAACATAAATTTCCATGAAACTGGTTTACCAATACGTGGTAATTTTCTTTAATTTTTACACCACATCATGTCATCTTCATCCACTACAAGTCGAGAATTGCGACAGCGGCTTGTAGTGGATGAAGATGACAATTGTATACTCAGGATTAAAAAGGTTAGGAGTTGACTTACTTTTTTCTGTGAAATCGGAATTCTATTGAATCTAGCATTGCACCATCCTCTAAATTTGTACCAATCTCAAACAGTGGCTTTGCTACGGATAAGGATAATTTGCATTCAGAATTTCTGGCACAAAGTCTCTCAGGCGGCAATATTGTTATCCTGAATCCCCGCTGGTAAAATCCTGTGGAGACTGTGTGACCAACGTCAACAATACGTTCAATAATTGATGTTTTATCGACTTCTTTCACAATGAGAGCAAATTTGTAATTCCTGCATTCTGAGGGACATGTCACGTACTTAATTGAGATGTCTCGACCTCTGTTTATTTGACCGCTATCCTTATAGATAAAATCGTGGTAGTTGCCATCTTTATTAATATGTTTATCTTCTGGTGTGAACTCGTATACATATTGCAGACAGCTCTCTGTTAGCGCTGGTATGCTTTGAACAACAAATTCTGTGTATTGCTGGTTCCTATGCTTAGTGCATTTAGATATCATTATGTTCACTGATGATTGCTGTCTTGGTTCTATTTCATTGCATAGCAAATGTAAAGATAGTTTAACATAATGTACATAATCAAAATTGTGTTCATTGGCTTCGGATGAATTATGATGTGTATGTGCGTTGGTTGGAGAACCGAAAGGCCAGTTATCTGAATAAGACACATTTAAACTATACTCAAGTTGTCTTTTTGACACAGTTTTGCTCTCAATGGGGTCACATTTGCCTAACGTTTGATGGTATTTCGTTTTTATTGACACTGTTCCCACAGAGCCATAGTCAAGTTTTAAACTGCAGGTGCTCTGTATGATGTTAGTCGGTGGGGCACAAACAAACGAATGACAAGCAGATGGCGATTTGAGGTCTATCGTAATATCTGGTTTATGTATACGTTCATCTGATAAAAGCTCCACATAATATAATCCACATTCACTACTAAATACCTTCCCAATGAACTGTCCCCTTGAATAACCTGAAAACCAAACTAAGATGAAATAAAACAAACCGGTTTGAGAGTATATGGGCAGATTTTGCACACCGTCGCAAAAGTTAAATTGTGTTTCTCCTTCTTGGCCGATGAATATGAATAATCCCCCATAATCGCATCTGTAGCGATCCCCCATTAATGTATCTGGCCCATCGTAAGTAAGTGAGCTCACATTCATTGCCACATATCCAGTTGAAACACGATATTTTGCTACGCAGACCACATTCTTCAAATTACTGGAAGTGACATTTAAAGACGTCGTTGTCCTACAACCAGCAGATTGTGTAACGATCTTAGAGCGCGTATTTAACGTGACATCTTCATCCAATTCGTGACCGCTCACAAATATAAAAGAAGCGAAAGATGAAGTGACAATTATATCTGTTTTCGGTGATGATGTGTTGCTGATATTGAGTAATACGTTTGCTAAAATACCAGGTCCATCATATATTACAAGCTGTCCTTTAAAAGCGGCATGGAATATGGCATCAATATGAACATTTTCATTTTGGTTAGACATAATATAATATTTAAAACTGATGATGTTTATTTCACTATACTGGTTTTGTAGTGGAATCATAGCTAACATCTTAACTTTTAAAAACACACTGTCCACCTGGGCAATATCAGAAATCCAATTAATGTGGATGCCACTATAAAATATCATCAATGAATAAGTTCTATGGTCCATAACTGTGATTTGCAGATAAGCCTCGTGGACTGGTACAAGTAAAGTCCAGGGAAGACGCTTACCACAATATTCATCTCTCGTCTGAGGTTTATAGACTAGAGCCATACCATGATTATGGCAAATCGAATGTTTTGACGACCAAAAATTGAATTCCAACACATCCATGTTTATATGATGATCTCTGATGACATCTAGAAATATATTCAGCTTAGCTAATTGATATGTTGTATCTGTCATTAACAATGCTCCACATGAAACATACGATTTCAAAGATGGCTCAAATCTTCTTGAATTCGGCGTTGTTTTTCCTAACACACATTTAGAGAAATGTATTTGAATGCACTCAAACTGTTCCTTATATTCATTCCAAAGAGATACATGTGGCATTTTTCTGACACAGCCATAAAATTCATGTATAACCAATGATTTCTGTGTGATTTCATTTCCCAATGACGCCGTTAAGTACAATGTATTTACCGGCAATAATAATAAGCTACTTATAAGTAATACCAACATAGAATCCATGGTGAACAAAAAAACAATGTCAGCATAAAAATATATTAGCTCTTATACTTCCATCAAGTCAACAATAATGAAGAGAAGTACCAAAGTCATTTTAGCACTCCCCCTCTCCACCAACAAAACTGGTATATATGTCAGATTTCTATCAGCTTAAGTACGCATAGGCCTAGGCGACAGATAATGCAAATTAAAATCCATCTAATTATATATACCTATTCCCAACTTACGCTAATGTTCATAACAGGTAATTGGTAGATCAAATGAATTACTTTTGTTTTAGCTGGATCTCAAGGTCAAAGCATCAAATTACTATGAAAATAGATAGAGTGGTGTACTAATTAACTAATACTAAAATCTGAATCGCTTCTAATTCATGTGAACAAGGAAGGATTATAATAATAATTACAAGAAAGAGCAACTATGATTGACTGATGATAATAAAGCAGTGAAATTAGCTGTGCTAATTATCAACATTGATTAGTTAATCAAAATGAAAGTCGTTAATCATTGCTGAGCCCTTGAGAAACAATTAAAGACCATTTCACTGTCTCTATTATAAAAACATATATAATTTACAGACCTGTAAATATCTTCAAGCTTCCTCAATTCGGTGCCAGATTGTCCCCCATGGAGTTCAATGATAATGTGGTCCAACCCTTACAGCCCGGGGATTGACTTTAGTCGTCAATATCTGACGTCTCAAGACGTCAAATTCTGACGTCTAAAGTCGATCCCCGCACTGTAAGTGTAAATATATTTATAATGGCCGTAGACCCATAACATAGGTATTCAAATGAATCGGAAAGAGCTAACTAGGACATTTGTGGTGTTATCAAATTGAAAATAACCCTTTGGTCTCCTTGGTTTTTAAACAAATATTTCAGTGTTGTAAGGGCTAATCTTCAACAAAGGGTCCGTGATGTTCTCTGTATCGGCATTATCAGACGCCATAACCTCACCCAGCTTGACTAAAGCTTTTGTTTACTTAATTTCAATCAACATAGGTATAGTACACAGCACGTAATGTACTTGCCTGAGAAACACTTCTCAGTAAACACAAGACATTGAACAAATAACGATTTAACGTTGACTCACCGTCTGCGACGCTGGTCCAACATTGGACCAACATTGCTTCAACGCCGATCGTGTGTGTTGGGATGATGACACTAATCATGGGTACTTTTTCTCATTTAAACATATATTCATTGCTGCTCATAACAAACTGCGCAGTAACCAGGCGACAAGGTGGAGTATGATTTGAGCAAGGAATATAATTGCAGAGACACTATATTCCGTGATTTGTGTACAGACAACACTGCTAGGTCTTTTTTCATTCATTCATTCATTCATTCATTCATTTATTCATTTATTCATTCATTCTTTCATTCACACATTCATCTATTCAATCATTTATTCATTCATTCATTTATTCATTCAATTATTCATTCATTCACTCATTCATTTATTTTTTTATTCATTCATTCATTCATTCATTCGATCATTCATTCATTCATTTAATCATTCATTCATTCATCATTCATTTATTCATGCATTCATTCATTCATTCATTCATTCATTTATTCATTCATTCATTTATTCTTTTATTCATTCATTCATTCATTCATTCATTAATTCATTCATTCATTCATTCATTCATTCATTCATTCATTCATTCATTCATCCTTTCATTCATTCATTTATTCATTCATTTATTCATTCATTCATTCATTCATTCATTCATTCATTCATTCATTCATTCATTCATTCATTCATTCATTTATTCATACATTTATTCATTCTTCTTTTTTTCATTCGTTCATTCATTCATTCATTCATTCATTCATTCATTCATGCATTCATTCATTCATTCATTCATTCATTTATTCATTCGTTCGTTCGTTCGTTCGTTCGCTCGTTCTTTCATTTATTCATTCGTTCATTCATTTATTTATTTATTTATTTATTTATAAATTATTCATTCATTTATTCATTTGCTCATTCATTCATTCATTCATTCATTCATTCATTCATTCATTCATTCATTCATTCATTCATTCATTCATTCATTCATTCATTCATTCATTCATTCTTTCATTCTTCCATTCATTTATTCGTGCATTCATTCATTCATTCATTCATTCATTCATTCATTCATTCATTCATTCATTCATTCATTCATTCATTTATTCATTCATTCATTCATTCATTCATTCATTCATTCATTCAAGTGGGTGAAAATTCAAATTGAGTAATTTGGCGGTTAAGGGGTTAATCAGAAATTCAGATAGTTTGTAACTTAGCCTGCATCAAAGCGTAAATTTCCATATCTGTAGAATGATTTATTTTCCTACACATAGGGGTTTCAGAACGAATATTTCCATGGAACTGTTTTAATAATAGCAATATAGCTTTCTCATTTCCCGCCACTTGAAGTCATCATCAGTACAAGTCAAGAATTGACATTTCTTATTTCAGACATGCATGTTCAAAATAAGAAATACGAGAATTCCGTCTTTATATCTCGCTTAACTGGTAGTTGCGCAACAAAAAACAACAACTGACGCAGCTCTAGTTTATGGACATGTCTACATCATATGATCATATTAGGAAGCAAAAATAAAAATACTGATTTTGGATGATTTTACCCTGATTCTGTCGTTTTAAGATAAATGCAGGTATATAATAAATTATACATAAAAGTAATGGTGGATCTAGGGTCTATGTCATCCCAATAAAGCTGTCATTAACGTTTAACCCTTTCAAGCCTGACTTTACCATTGTCATCTTCATCCACTACAAGCCGCGAATTGCTGTCGCAATTCTCGACTTGTAGTGGATAAAGATGATTTGATGTGGTTTAAAAAATAAAGAAAATTGCCATGTATTGGTAAACCAGTTTCAAGGAATTTTTTGTTTTAAAACCCCCAGTTGTAGGGAGATTAAGTCTGTTTTGAGGGATGTAAAATGATGCTTTAATGCATCGTGAGGACTGAAAGGGTTAATACATAATGCATATAATCACTGTAATGCGAGTATATCATAGCGGTTAACCCTTTGACCGCCGGTGCCGTCTATATTAGTTTTTTACATTTTTTATTAGCACATTACATATAAGCTTTTAAACCTGTTAAAGATAAAAAGTGACATTAGTCAGCAAGATTTGTAATTTGTTGACCTCCATTGTGTCAAATCTGAATAATTTTCACTCACTTGAAGTTGTGGATGAAATGAAATGAATCGGGCTTTAGGCCACCTTTGTGCACATATAGGCTGAACTGGGGCAGGAGAACCTCCTGAGGATGGTGAGATGATTGAGATGACACTGTCCTCCAGACACAGGATTCGAAATTTGAGCCCTGGTGGTCTGAGGCCGAGCACGCTACCTCTCGGTCACGGAGGCTCCCCACAATACTGACTTTCACACGTGGATGGGGAAGCAACATTTTTGTTTCTTTCAAACCGCCGAGACCAGGAACCGAACCCCAAACTCTGGCGTGAAAGGCAGCGGTGCTAACCACTACCCTAGGGCCCCCGCCCGGATGACCTCATCCGTGTAAGTTCGAGAAAACCTGTTTTCAAAATTTTGCTGTAACGTACGGCCGAATGTGTCCTGTTGATACATCACACCAAATCAAATTGTTATCAAATGATTTGAGCAATTTAAAATTCATGGTAGATGACTTTGAATGTCGCAACCGCGTGAATTCTGTGTCCAAAGCTTGATCTGTACTTAAATATTTATAATTTATGTTTGATGTATTGTCTATGAAGGACACAGTCGGTCGTGACAAAGCGTCGGCCACGAAATTTGTCACTCCTTTCACATACCTTATATCTGTTGTGAACTCGGCGATAAAAGCCAACTGCTTTGTTTGTCGCAGTGACGGGCGTTCAGTGACTGATGACATTAGGAAAGTTAAAGGTTTATGATCGGTGTTCACGAAAAAACAACGGCCTTTCAAGTTGTGCCTGAAATATCTAATAGTAGCATACACTGCTAAAAGTTCGCGATCGAACGCACTGTAACGTGTCTCTGCGGGAGTTGGTTTTTTTACTAAAAAATGAAAGTGGCTGCCAGACATTATTATTGTACTGCTGCAAAACGGCACCTACCGCTTAATCACTGGCATCGCACGTGATATTCAACGGTGCAGTGTGATCTGGGTGTACCAAAATGGTAGCATTAGCAAGTAGTTGCTTAGACTCGATAAATGCAGAATTTGCACTTTCATTCCACTTCAATCGAAATTTGACTTAGGTGACAATCTTGTATGACTTTCATTGGCGGCCGTGAGTAATTGATTTAACGGTGTCAACTTATCCGCACAATTTGAAAAAAATCTATATTAATAGTGTATCATTCCCAAATATCGACGTAAAGCTCTTTGCTTTTCAGGCCTAACAAAATTTACTATTCCAGCAACAGCACTGGCTAACAGTGAAATGCCTGCTGCACTAACGTGATGTCCTAGAAAACTTAATTCGGTAGTACCGAACTGATATTTCTCTGGTCCTATAATTATCCCATAATCTGCTAAACGAATAAAAAGAATCTTCAAATGTTTCTTATGCGTATGATGATCGGAGCTTGTTACCAGAAAATCGTCCAAATATACGAACACGAAATCTAGTCCGCGCGTAGCGTGATCTATAAAATGCTGGAAAGTTTGGCCGGAATTTCTTAAGCCAAACGGTGTCCTAGTGAAATTGAACAAACCGAAAGGTGTTGTAACCGCTGTTTTATGCACGTCGGACTTTTCAACCGGTATCTGGTAGTATGCCTGTACCAAGTCTATTTTTGAAAAAAACTTTTGACCCCGCTAAACGTTGGGTAAAGTCTTGTATATGTGGAATCGGGTATCGATCCGGTACTGTCTGAGCATTAGAACTTCTATAATCTTCGCATGGTCTCCAGTCTCCATTTTTCTCAGGCACCATATAAAGCGCTGCGACCACTCACTGTCGCTGGGTTCGATAACGCCCAACTTTATCATGTCATCGAACTCGCGTTTCGCAGTGACTAGTTTATCAGGTGCTAAACGTCGTGGGCGCACGAATACTGGGTGGCCTTTTGTCACTATTTTGTGTGTTATACCGTGTTTAACTGGTTCGCCCTTCGTTGTAGGACGAGTCAGTTCCGGAAACTGACCTAATAATTTCGTGTAGACGTTCTGAACGGTGTCGACTCTATTCAGTGATAACGGTTTAATAGACGATAAAGTAGCTGGTATAGCTAAACCGGTTCGCATGTCTCTCAGACAACGACATTTCAAGTCTACCAGTAAGCTGTAATGTATGAGAAAATCAGCTCCAATGATTAGTTGTTTAACGTCCGCTACTATGAAAGTCCATGCGTAATCTTGTTTAAGACAAACGTCGACGACGCGTCTGCAATTACCGTAAGTGTTTATAGCAGTATTATTAGCTGCAACTAGGGGCAGACAGGCAGCATCTGAAGTCCTGTTAGCGCAAGACTTTGGTAACACGCTGACCGCGGCGCCCATGTCGATTAAATAGTTACACTTGTTGTGTTTGTCTGCGACGTATAATAACTATAAGTATAATACAAGGGGATAAGCTGGGAAAGGAAGCCTCCACAGAGCCATGTCGCACCTCGGTTATCTCGCCAGATGCAATGTCGCTGCCTTGCTCTGGCCGATTAGTTTAAAGAAAACGCGCAAGGTTCTCTGCACGTGCGTGGTCTGCCACCGAATGTTTAGTGATAAAAACAAACAGGTGCATCGGCTGTGTCGATCGGTTGAGCAACGTTATTTTGCGGCGGCGGTGCGTTAGGACGATTATCTTTTTCGTTATTAATTGATACATCTTGCCTAGTAACAGCTTGATTATTAAGTATAAAAGGTTTTGCTTGAACATTCGGAACGAACTGTGTCTTAGCGGCACGGTTCTCGTTTGGTTGTGAGTGTCCGTATGTCTTCTTCTTTGTAGCCTTGGCAGTGACTTTCTCTAGTTTCTTCAGCCTGCGAGATAGGTCTTCCAACAGTCCAACAAGCTTTTCCGCTCTCACTGAAATGCCAGTATAAATGCTAAATTGCTATTCTAAGCTATATGGTCATAATATTTGGTTATTCGACCCGTGCGGAATTTTTTTTGAAAGTCGAAAAACATACAATGTATCAAAGTAGTCGCAGTAGTTCAACTGTCAAGTCTAAATTTAGATTTAATAAGAAATAATTAAATCATGCCCATCCTGAAAAAATTTCATTCTCATAAAAATAGGCTGAATGCGACTGTAATATGCGTGTACAGTTCGTCTTAATTTATAGAATCACTTATTGAAATGTTGCTTTTATTACCAAGTTGAGGTAAAAAAGTACTTCCTAATATATAATACGTTTACCGGTAGTCAGTGTGATAGATTAACCTTTCTTCAGGCATCATTAGCCAAAAAAATGTAACTAATCGCAACAATAGACATTTTTAATCCGTTTTAATGAAGATTTCACTGTGCATTTTGGGAAAGAAATGGCTGTTTAAACATCAAGATCAGTTAATGTTTGGTCTCAAAATAAATGAATAGGAGTCATTTTTAGCAGCTTGAGGTTGTTGATCGCAGTAGCGAGACACAACCTCAAGTGGCTGAAAATTTTTTTTAACTTGGCATGTTTTTATTTAACTGGGGTCTAGCGTCACTTCGGTGACAGTAAGGCAATATCGCGACAATGCCGCTATTAACGAGATCACCTACTCACGTGAGATACACAGTCTCCAATTGGCAATGTCCAGAAACTGAAAAATCTTTCTAATAATTCACTTGCCCCGAAAAGGAAACGAACCCTGTGCATTTAGCAGTGAAAATGATAGCTATAACCATTGAGCAGCACACATAGGACTACGCCGCCCTTCCTTTATATCACGCCATCCTTCTAAATAAACACATTTTAATTTCTAACTGTTACCCACAACGTCTAATGACAACAATTTCTCGAACATAGGGTATTTATATATTTTAATGGCGGACCAAGCAACACTATGACATAACAAACTGGAATTTTATATCTGAGTGACTTGTAATGGAAATGCAAAAGTACCTATGTTGAGATTAATATTTTATCGCTAATACCAATATTATTACAAACGTTTATGTTGATAATTAAATTATCGTCTTTTGTATTATTTAAGGTTCAGCCGGGAAGAAACTTGAAAAAATATTTCACTGTGTGTGATAGTCTCGGTCATAGTGCTGGGATGTGTTCATTTGCGCCTCAACTCAGAAAGTGGGTTTAGAGGGGTTCAGATGCCCCTGGTAGTAAACACACCCTACAATACACACCAATCTGATCGGTTGCAAAGTCATCCTATTGGTCTGGTCACACACCCATCCCACTGGTCACACACCATTCCCACTGGTCACATCCATCCTACTGGTCACACATCCTTCCTACTGGTCACACACCCATCCCACTGGTCACATCCATCCTACTGGTCACACACCCTTCCTACTGGTCACACACCCATCCCACTGGTCACATCCATCCTACTGGTCACACACCCTTCCTACTGGTCACACACCCATCCCACTGGTCACATCCATCCTACTGGTCACACACCCTTCCTACTGGTCACATACCCATCCTACTGGTCACACACCCATCCCACGGGCCACACACCCATCATACTGATCACAAACTCATCCTACTGGTGACACACCCATCCTACTGGTCACACACCCATCCTACTGGTCACACACCCATCATGCTGGTCACACACCCATCCCACTGGTGATACAACCTTTCTACTTGTGACACACCCATCCTACTGGTGACACACCCTTCCTACTGGTGACACACCCATCCTACTGGTCACACACCCATCATACTGGTCACACACCCATCATACTGGTCACACACCCATCATACTGGTCACACCCCATCCTACTGGTCACACACCCATCTTACTGGTCACACACCCGTCCTACTGGTCACAAACCCATCCTACTGGTCACACCCATCCTGCTGGTCACATACCCATCCTACTGATCACACACCCATCTTGCTGGTCAAATACCCATCCTACTGGTCACACACCCATCCTACTGGTTACACACCCATCATACTGGTCACACACCCATCATACTGGTCACACACCCATCATGCTGGTCACACACCCATCCCACTGGTGATACACCCTTTCTACTTGTGACACACCCATCCTACTGGTGACACACCCTTCCTACTGGTGACACACCCATCCTACTGGTCACACATCCATACTACTGGTCACACACCCTTCCTACTGGTCACACACCCATCCCACTGGTCACATCCATCCTACTGGTCACACACCCTTCCTACTGGTCACATACCCATCCTACTGGTCACACACCCATCCCACGGGCCACACACCCATCATACTGATCACAAACTCATCCTACTGGTGACACACCCATCCTACTGGTCACACACCCATCCTACTGGTCACACACCCATCATGCTGGTCACACACCCATCCCACTGGTGATACACCCTTTCTACTTGTGACACACCCATCCTACTGGTGACACACCCTTCCTACTGGTGACACACCCATCCTACTGGTCACACACCCATCATACTGGTCACACACCCATCATACTGGTCACACACCCATTCTACTGGTCACACACCCATCATACTGGTCACACACCCATCTTACTGGTCACACACCCGTCCTACTGGTCACAAACCCATCCTACTGGTCACACCCATCCTGCTGGTCACATACCCATCCTACTGATCACACACCCATCTTGCTGGTCAAATACCCATCCTACTGGTCACACACCCATCCTACTGGTTACACACCCATCATACTGGTCACACACCCATCATACTGGTCACACACCCATCCCACTGGTCACACACCCATCATACTGGTCACACACCCATCATACTGGTCACACACCCATAATACTGGTCACACACCCATCCCACTGGTCACACACCCTTCCTACCGGTCACACACCTATCCTACTGGTCCCACACCCATCACACTGATCACAAACTCATCCTACTGGTCACACACGCATCCTACTGGTCACACACCCATCACCACTGGTCACACACCCTTCCTACTGGTCACACACCCATCCTACTGGTCACACACCCATCCCACTGGTCACACACCCTTCCTACTGGTCACACACCCATCATGCTGGTCACACCCCATCCTACTGGTCACACACCCTTCCTACTGGTCACACACCCATCCTACTGGTCACACACCCATCCTACTGGTCACAAACCCATCCCACGGGCCACACACCCATCACACTGATCACAAACTTATCCTACTGATCACACACGCATCCTACTGGTCACACACCCATCCTACTGGTCACACACCCTTCCTACTGGTCCCACACCCATCATGCTGGTCACACACCCATCATACTGGTCACACACCCGTCCCACTGGTCACACTCATCCTACTGGTTACACACCCATCCTACTGGTCAAACACCCCTCATATTGGTCACACACCCATCCTGCTGGTCACACACCCATCATACTGGTCACACCCATCCTACTGGTTACACACCCATCCCACTGGTCACACACCCTTCCTATTGGTCACATATCCATCATACTGGTCACACACCCATCTTACTGGTCACACGTACACTCATCCTATCAGTCACACACCCAAATATTTACTTACTTACTACTGGTCACACACCCATCTTACTGGTCACATACCCATCCTACTGGTCACAAATCCATCCTACTGGTCCCACACCCATCATACTGGTCACATCCATCCCACTGGTCACACACCCATCCTATTGGTCACACACCCATCTTACTGGTCACACACCCGTCCTACTGGTCACAAACCCATCCTACTGGTCACACTCATCCTGCTGGTCACATACCCATCCTACTGATCACACACCCATCTTACTGGTCAAATACCCATCCTACTGGTCACACACCCATCCCACTGGTCACACCCCTTCCTAGTGGTCACACACACATCTTACTGGTCACACACCCATCCTACTGGTCACACACCCATCCTACTGGTCAGACACCCATCATACTGGTCACATACCAATCATACTGATCACATACCAATTCTACTTGTCACACACCCATACTACTGGTCACACACTCATCTTACTGGTCACAAACCCATCCTACTGGTCACACACCGATACTACTGGTCACACACTCTTTTATACTGGATTAAATTGGCGTTCAACCAATATATTAGCACCACGATTTGCGTTTAACCAACCTATAAACACCACGATTAGCGTTTTACAAAACATAAACACCACGATTAGTGTTTAACCAGCACATAGACACCACGATTAGCGTTTTACTAAACATAAACACCACGATTAGCGCTTAACAAACACATAAGCACCAATATTAGCATTTAACTAACATATAAACATCACGATTAGCGCTTAACTAACATATAAGCACCAAGATTAGCATTTAGCTAACATATAAACACTACGATTCGCGTTTAACTAGCACATGAACATCACGATTAGCGCTTAAAAAACACATAAGCACCAAGATTAGCATTTAACTAACACATAAACACCACGATTAGCATCTAACCAACCAGCACCCAGCTATTTATTCTCATTTCATCCTATTTGAGATGTGAATTTTTGCTGCTATTCCTTCAAAATGAAAGGAAATAATCTGATTATATAAACGTCCTTTTTACTATATATGGATAATACCATTTTAACTGACATTAATTAAATGTGCCACGCAGTCAATCACTACTATAACATATAGACATGTATAATATTGGATTGTATTCGTTTTACTATAAACATCTATTATAGATTATACTGTTACAATTTCATGTTTCAATCTTTTAACCGACAAGTTCTTTTATTTGAATTTAGTCCACTTGAAGTCTCGCTAATGCGACGCATAACTTCAAATGGGTGAAATTTAATAACTTATAGGGGTAATTTATATATCATGTCGAGAACAATATATCACATATGAGTTATAGCCATTTAAAATGTGGGTAATCAATGCCATTCTCATCACTTAGTGTGCAATTAAGGCTTCTTGGGATCTACTGTTTTTTAAATGTTCAGTCATTATATTCTACGCTTGTGTACCTTTTTGGCGGACTATTTCAAGCAATAGTGTATAATAGACACGAGTATGGATTCAACAGAGATCAAGGTAGATCTGTTGCACGAGATTGACTGTATTGAAGTAACCAGTGGCAACGGGGTCAAGATAAAGTACCCATATGTTTGGCTGAGGGACAACTGTGAATGTTCACAATGCCGGCACCATAACTTCAAAAATCAGAGAAAACTAACAGTTCTGGATTTGGACTTGGATACAAAAGTTGAAGAGTGTCAGGTTTTAAAATTGTATTTTTTTTTGTTGAAGATTTCATCGTTATTATGAGATAATAAAATAATCAGTTATGCGTTTGTTATTTAGATGGAAAACTTATAGTCCTCAAAAATACTGATCTACCTGAAAAATGAAGCAGTAAAGGGACTAATCCAAGTTGTGCCGTATCCTTATCCGTACATATATCGTCACCTTGGATATGAAAGGGTGTATCTGCCACTTTGTAAAGTGGCAAACACACCCTTTCATATCCAAGGTGACGATATGTGAACGCACTTCAACCTACCAACCAGATCTAGTCATGGTTGATAAAAACGTCAAACCTTGCTGTCGCAATAAATATTCCATTTTAACTTTTATTGTTCATATACATTATTCTAGAATCAGATTCACCAATTTAAAATTCACCAGCCAAGTTTAAACTTTTGGCTAGTTTCTGGTGTTTGGTTGGTTGTCATCACAAAAACTAAATTGTAGATATAATTTAATAAGGGGGCCACCATTTAATCTCCAGGGGGGGGGCGTAGCTGGAATGTTTTTTAAATAAATAATTTCGGGCGGTCTTTGCGTGAAAAAAATCATTTACTTCAATTATATGAATATAAATATTGCTTTACGTCGCTTTCAGCACAATCATGGCAATATCGCGACAGAAAGAAGCCCGAAGCCGGGACTATGCCGTAGTCTTATTTCGAATGAGTTTACTTCTAACTATTATACATGCAATAATATTTGAAAGTTTCAGCGAGACGCATAGCCGGGTTAAAATAAATCATTTGTCGGCAACAAAAACTCCCCCCCCCCTCTGGAGATTAAAAGGTGCCCTCCCTAAGTTTAATTCTGAGCCTGTG
>OZ024907.1:9961117-9991117 GCA_964017125.1 Flabesymbios commensalis
AATCTAGATTGTCTTCTGCTGACATTTTCCGACGGCCATCAGGTGTCGTATCAGCTAGATTGGTTGGAGAAGAACAATTTCAGTCAAGAAAATACTAAACGGGTGAAGCGTCACGGTCGGCTGGTTCCAATAAGCTGGGGAAGGGAATACAGGAACCATATATACCAAGAAAATTATGATAAGGTAGTAGTAGTAAATTATTGCTTTACTTTACTCTTCGGCACTAATGGCCATTTAAGTGACATTGTAATAGTACGAAAACAGTGCAGTCCAATGATGAAATGAATGATGTAGAGAAGATGACGTGAGGGTGGGGTGATAGGGCATAGTGGGTTGTTGAGGCATGCCTATAAATAAATGAATCGGGCTTTAGGCCACCTTTGTGCACATATAGGCTAAACTGGGCCAGAAGAACCTCCTGAGGATGGTGAGATGATTGAGATGACACTGTCCTCCAGACACAGGATTCAAAATTCGGACCCTGGCCCGGTCTCAGGCCGAGCACGCTACCTCTCGGTCACGGAGGCTCCCCACAATACTGACTTTCACACGTGGAAACCGGGAACCGAACCCCGAACTCTGGCGTGAAAGGCAGCGGTGCTAACCACTACCCTAGGGCCCCCGCCCGCATGCCTAGAGGATTTACCCCCAGGCATGCCCAGGCGTCCAGAGACTAGTTTTTTTTGTTCAAAAACGGCTCTGCTATCATCGGGTCGTATAGTCCCCAGAGTAACAATAGGTGAGGGTAACTCCATTCATCCCACGTTAGAAAACTATTGTCAAACACCCTATTGCGGTTGTTTGATGCTACCACGGCCAATTGCAGTGCCTTCCCTGATAGTGACACTGCACTGACAGTACCTGCACAGACGCAGGAGCTGAATTGTCTGCTGTCAAGCGGAGAAACCAAGATTATCCGCTGGCAATCCGCCCGAAGATTATGGCCAGACATGTGGAAGCTGCAGCTTCCCTTGGATAATTGCTGTAGACTAGTGCTTCCGTACCATACATATCTCTAATCCCAGGTGTGGGCGAAGAGTACTACTACTCGCAACCATCTAGCACAAAAGAAGAATACATATGATAAGGATAAGGCTATGTAAAAGGCTGCTGAACACAATTTCTATCCACAAATAAAAAAATATAATGTTATTCTAAATATACATATATAAAATATCATAATATATTTGGGTTCCGCTGTGCAACAATGCATATGTATTTGTACATGCTATGGCATCTCGCTCACTTCTGCTAACTTAGGTCGGCAGGGTAACTTCATTCATCAGAAATGTTTAGTGTCCTATCGCGACAATATCAGTGATCACTGATACAAGAGTTGCATTAGCACTGCTGCTGAGTGGAGTATATATAACAATATTAAATTATTCCCGGACGACTTTCCCTTATTCAAGAAAATGTTTCATAGTTTCATCACAGCAACTAATATTTAAAAAAAAATCTTTTGACAATCTCCCGCTGGGCTAAAAATAGGCTAATCTCTATAAACCACATCAAATCCAAAGCAATGCTTTTCTCGTGTAAACGTACAAAGTCCCCTGATCATGTCACAGCTTGTTTTACTTTTAATTACAGGTGGCAAACAGGGAACATCAAATTTCTAAAAAACAAAATGTTTTCCCCCCGCTCACTCTTAGAGATTCAATACCATGAGGTAGCGTGCTCGGCCACAGACCGCCAGGGTCGAATTTCGAGTCCTGTGTCTGGATGTTCTCCTGGTCCAGTTTAGCCTCTATGTGCACAAACACTGTGTGTGATACACTTGAAACGCCTCATCTTACTTTTTCTATTTCTATGTCCACAGTTTACCCGTCAACGCAATCTTCTTTTTTTCTAAACGGGAAAATATTATACATGACCAGCAACAATTTACTACTCGCCTATTTATATTTGCTTCTGAACTTTTAGACAGTTATATTAACGGGTTTTATTTACAATTTGTGCATCAAGAATATTTAAAAAATACTCGACGATTTAAAAAATTGTGCTAACATTTCAAATTATTTATTTATTTATTTTATTAATATTTTAGAAATATATGTATATTGTATTTTCAATATGTAAATAACGATTTTCCCACTATAATCATGTATTATGTATACCGGAGATCCTTTGTATTAGCTACTTGCGTTAGCTACTTGGAAATCTCGATAGATATGTTCATACCAACAGACAGAAAAACTCCCTGATAAAATACTCTGGTTTATACTGTACCCAGCAAACACGATGCATCGATCTAATGTTGGTCCAATGGTGGGCCAACGTCGTAGACGTTGGACCAACATTGGATCAACATTGAATGGATGTGTCGTGTTTGCTGGGCATGCACCGGGTTCTATATGTTTAATATGTTAGCTCAGCACAACCTTATTTGGATGGATGCTGGTTTTTAGTCATGAATTGACTGGATTCACTGTATTTATTGTGGTGCATGACAAGGAGCTTAAAGGGTTGGTATTATTTTGTTTTAGGTGCTGACAGATGACGAGGTGTTACTGGAGTTGATATCCACCGTTGAGGTTCGAGGGATCGCCGTGTTAACTGGAGCTCCCACAGAACACGGAGTGTTAGATAAACTAAACCTCAGATTGGGGAACATCAGTAGTACATTCTTCACGCCGTAATTATACATTTATAACTAATAATTTGTAATTCACAATCACAGAGTAACAGAGCTAATTATGTCAAGGAGAAAGAACGAAATTCGATAGATTCGTAGATCCGAATGTACGAGGCGCCGAGTATATTCGGATCTACGAATTTATTGTAATTGAGTTCTTTCTTCGATTTAAAATACACAGCATATGTGCAGGTGTTCCAAGATTTGATATAGAAAACCTCCATTTCATTTTCAGTATGGATAAACCATGAAATATTAGACATACAGTTTCATGGTTAGGCATAATAACCCGTATAGTGTGTCCAGTACAAAATAACAGTATATTCCGAATATACTGTTTTAACAATAGACTGACGTCACGGGTGTATTTTAATTTGTTGTATAGACACTTCACATTTCAAATACAACTATTATCATAGAATATATCCAATAACACAAATGCACTCTATTCAATATTGCACAGTATCGTACTCGACCATGAGACTGGTACTGATAACTTCATGTATCCACTGAAACATTCAAATCTTGCAGTTGAAAAAATCCGCGATCTGAACTATTTGCAAGATCTGAATAGCTAATATTTCTGTAACTAATTTCACAAGTCAAACACAATTTAGAATTGATTAAAAGTATATTTTGTTTCTGAAAATAACGTCAACCAACAAACGAATCTAAAATTTGTAGCATAACACTAGCAGCAAATCCTCGCGGTGCGGCAATGGCGGACATGCCTTGTAAACACATCGGTTGCGAATAAAATTTGTCGCATTGTAGCCTAAATATATTAATTATCAGTGAAGTATGTGGGTGTATCTGGTGATCTGTGTCGTTCTCATCCTGTATCGCTCAAAAAGCAGTGCCATATGATATGCAAACGATGTTCATTTGACTGCGGTATTGGAAAATACAGCACTCGTCCAAGGAATAAGGTGTGAGCCTTTAGGCGAACACGTTACTCCTTGGACATGTGCTGTATTTTCCCATACCGCACGAAAATGAACACCGTTTGTATTTTCTTACACGACTGTCCAGAACGTGACCAAAACATCTTATAGTCAAGCAGTCCAAGATGACATTGAGAAAGCCATGCAGCAGCCGAAGCACCGCTTTCACAATGTTCAAAAATAAAGCATGCTCCAACTGTTTATATTCCTGGATCACTATGCTACAAGAATCGGGCTTTAGGCCACCTTTGAGCACATATAGGCTAAACTGGGCCAGGAGAATCTCCTGAGGATGGTGAGATGAATGAGATGACACTGTCCTCCAGACACAGGATTCGAAATTAGAGCCCTGGCGGTCTGAGGCTGAGCACGCTACCTCTCGGTCACGGAGGCTCCCCACAATACTGAGTTTCACACGTGGATGGGGAAGAAACATTTTTGTTTCTTTCAAACCGCCGAGACCGGGAACCGAACCCCGAACTCTAGCGTGAAAGGCAGCGGTGCTAACCACTACCCTAGGGCCCCCGTCCACTATGCTACAATGGTACAAATGCTTCCACAGTTTAACCCTTTACGCGCGGGGACCGCCTTTCTACGTCAGTTGGCCTTAGACCCATAGCACAGGTATTCAAATGAATCAGAAAGAGCTTTTTGAGATGAGATTTATGATGATTTAAAATCGAAAAATCAACGCTTTAACGGTTAAAGAGAAGTTGTGACAGAATGTTTCATCTGTCGCCAACAGGTATGACATCACATTTTCTTGTCAGTAGCAGGCTAAGCTATTCTCAGTGGCTGCCTGGAACCTGGCTGATACAAACTGCTTCAAAAAACGTGGGTTTTTGATGAACCACGAGAGGGCTCTCATTAAAACATCAATGTGCGGCATTCAAGACTCTAGTCGGCATCAACAAAGATATGGAACAAACACACATAAAGGAGACGAGGAATGTGTTGTGAATCTACGTCCCACTGTCACATCCTGGCCGTTAAAGCGGCACAATCAGGCTAATATCATCGAAAAATCAGTATTTTTATGTTGGCTTTTTAATATGACCATATGTCCATGGACTAGAATTGCGGAATATTTTGGGCTGCTATGGCAACGCATAGCAAGTGTGGCAAAAGCCCTATTCATCAGTTATTCCAGTATTTCTTATTTTGGACATGTATGTCCGAAATTAAATTCGTCCTTATTTCTCGCTTAACTGGCAAATGCACAACACGATTTTTTTTTTAAATTACGATATTCTAGTCTATGGACATGTTGACATATTATGGACAGTATTTGCACCAAAGCTAAGAACTGGAAAGAGCACATATGAAAACCTTTGCTTTATGGAACAGCGATTGCGAGGTACAAGAGAAAAACTGATACCACTATTTGCGTGTACATGCTACCTGGGTTTACGACTAAATTGATTTTTTTTTTAATTGCATGATTTAGTTATGCAGATTACATAAAAGTGTATCTATGCATGAGCAAAAATTATTTGTTTTTCTCTAGCTTGATCAAAACAAAGTTTGCTTAAAATGATAGTGATTTCAGGGGGCCTGCATGTATGAAGTTTTTTCTGGACAAGGACGCTGAATATGATCATGTAGCTTATAGTACAGAAGCTTTAGAGCTTCACACAGATATTGCCTCTGCCAGCAGTCACCCAGTGGTAAGACGACTTCTAATGTATTATTAATATGTGTTTATATACCGAAACAACTATTTCAGTGACTTTGTGATACACTAAAAAGATAATGAATGAAAATTAAGTGGTGTACACGTGATGACGTGAGCGACTGACTGACACCGCTTATCTTCACTAACTTGTAATATCATTTCATATTAATCTGTATTTTTTTTCAAGCAAGGCGAAAAAAAATACATTAAAACAAAATTCACCAACCGACCAAGTACCTTAAAAATGGCCAATTTCATAAACGCTGAAGGACAAATATTATTTCCCATATGCAAATGTATTGAAATTGTAATGTTGACTTTTTAAATGTCGATCATAATTAGATATACAAATCGTCGAATAATTTTAACGGCATTTAATAGTAAAAAAAAAAAATGTTTTATCAATTTTTTTTATAAAATTAGCTTTTTACTTAAAACTTCGGTACTTCTCGGCAATTTGTGTTATGTAGATTATTTCGTTGTGTTTTACTCGAATGTATATAATATTGTGTATAATAATGTTGATAACACTATTTGTTTTACCGGGCATCTGCCTGGAATATCTTGCATATTGACATGTTTCTTTTGAAATCTTCAATAAAAACTATTGTATTGTATTGTATTGTATTGTATTGTATTGTGTTGTGTTGTGTTGTGTTGTGTTGTGTTGTGTTGTGTTGTGTTGTGTTGTGTTGTGTTGTATTGTATTGTATTGTATTGTATTGTATTGTATTGTATTGTATTGTATTGTATTGTATTGTATTGTATTGTATTGTATTGTATTGTATTGTATTGTATTGTATTGTATTGTATTGTATTGTATTGTATTGTATTGTATTGTATTGTATTGTATTGTATTGTATTGTATTGTATTGTATTGTATTGTATTGTATTGTATTGTATTGTATTGTATTGTATTGTAATATATTTTGCGCATTCCTGGAGAAAAGATCTGTGACGTTTGTGTTGCTGTACAATTTAAGATCTGTGACGTTTGTGTTGCTGTACAATTTAATGCTGTGTCCCTTTGCTCAGCTCCACTAGCCTGGGTTCGGATCATATCCAGAGTTACAATAGTTGAGAGATAACTCCCTAGGTGTCACACTCTCTAGCTGGACTAGTTCAACCCTTATGCTGCCGAATTGCTTAAGACTTTTTTCATTCATTTGAAGCTGGAATTGCTAACGCAATTTCAAGCTTCAAATGACGAAAAATAATTATATTTATGCAAAAATATACGTCTTCAAAATGTAATTATTAGATTAACTAAGCATCCACCACAAAACATTTCAGCAATTTGGGTTGAATTTATTTGGTCGTCAATTTGCTTGAAAACGCATATATACGGTTCCGATAGGGAACAGTGATCACTGACGTGAATCTGCATTATCACCACTGCTGAATGGAGGATCCAAGCTATATACAGCATATAACAGACGGAAACCCTGGCTTATCACCTGCCCCTGTGGAATCGAGAAATACTACCATTTAAAACCTGTCACACCTATAAGACAACAGCGTGCCTACTTTACATGTGTTAAAAATAGACCTCAAACTTCTCTTGGATGGTTGAATGTGTACCATGCTATATACAGCACATAAGCACATGCTTTTAAAAATAAACCTCAAACTTATATTCGCCACTCACAACACCTTTTTTAGTGCTGCAGTTTTGTTGAGGTTTTGCTTCTCTTGTGTCTCTTTGATATAACAGAACACATGATATATTAATTTCACCATTAAGATGTTTTCAAAATTCATATTTTCTTGGTAGGCTAAATGTTATTTTTGTGACAGGTGCAGTGTTTACATGCCATTTGTCAGCCAGAGGGGGTGGTCAACCAGGTGGTTGACGGTAAGATGATTGTGGATATACTCAGACAGAGGTACCCTGAGGCCCTCAGGCTGCTGTCTACTGTACACGTGGAATACGTGGCTAATTATACAGGATTCTACAACGTCAGGGCTGTGTCTGGTGTGCCTATTATAACGTACGTTATCAGGGCTGTATGTGGTCGGCCTGTAAAACCGTAACCAAGCGTATAATATAACCTGTTACATTATACGTCTGGTTACATATATTACTACTACTACTACTATATATTATAAATTATAAATTGCTTAGTTCTCAACCCTTTAGGCCCCCACGATGCATTGAAGCATCATTTTACATCACTGAAAACAGATTTAATTTCCCTACAAGTAAGGAATTATAGAAAAAAAAATCCATGAAACTATTTTGCTAATACATGGCAATTTTCTTCAATTTTTCACTCGCTTCAAGTCTTCTTTATCCAATACAAGTCGAGAATTGCGACAGCAATTCGCGGCTTGTAGTGGATGAAGGTGACAATAATAAATTTAGGCCTGAAAGGGTTAAAGCGCTAAATTGTACAATTGATATTTTCACCCACTTGCAGTTGTGTTTCGCTAGGGCTGAGTAAGTAATCCTCAGTGGACTATGGCTTTAATCTTAAGCTACTTCAAATATTTTGATGCTATTTCGAATATTTTGCTAATTATACACGTGTCTACAAAATTAAGGCTGTGTCATAAAATGATGTGCCTGATGTGCCAGGCGTAATTAACATATGTCTAATGCTGTATGAAGCAGTAATTTTGAAGTGGCGGGGCCAGAGCGAGTTGTCTCAAAATCCATTAAAAATAGCCAAAATGTCGGTATTTGACATTCAAAATTGAGCGTGAAGCTGAGAACACAACAAAAATCATTGATTAAAAAAAAATTCAATCCCCCTTTTCAAAATTCTGTATCCGCCCCTTTTTTGACGTCAGAATGAGAGTCACGTCATCTGGTTTACTAAACAGACCGTGAATCGATCAGTCTATTATAGGCCTACCAGTATCTTTGCTGCTTGATCTTCGCATTGCAAATTACCAGCCGGGTCCGTATTCTCGTACAAGTTACGATATATCGTAGGCTTCGGATTGGTCGAGATGGACATCTCGACCAATCCTAAGCCTACGATATGTCGTAACTTGTACGAGAATACGGGCCTGGGCAGGACTATTATTTAAGAGTCAACGTCCACATGGACCTAATGACGTAATGATGGCTGAAGGTTTTCTGATTTTTAACGTGGTCATTGCTCATTATATTGGATGCCGATTATTACTCATTTTATTTACAGCCTCGATGCTGAAGGAGACTTTGTGAGTATGAATGTGGCCAACGAGGCCCGTGCACCTGGCCTCAGCTGTAAGGCTGAAGACGGCAAGGCTTTCTACAAAGCCCTTAAAACATTCATGCAAGTTGCTAAGGAAAACACAATAGATATGGTTGTACCTGAAGGTAATTGATACATATACTGATACATATGATATAATACTGATAGACAACTTGAAATTTTACTCTTGTACTACTGGGACCGTATATTTTAAATGCAACAAAATGCAACTCAAAAATAGTTTGGGAAGTGACTGATTAATATATTAAGCATAATCGGACAGGTGTCTATTTATCATGAACATTTATATTTTTTCGCAATTTAAAGCGAATACGGGCCCATTGCGTTAGTTAGATAGAAACGAGCAGCAGCACAAGGCTTGAAGTGAACAGTTTGTATTGAAAAAGAAGAAGAAGGAATTATGTGTCGTCTGATTTTTCTGACAACATCTTATTATTATTTTATTTTTTTAATAGTGATAATTATATAACCCGGTATTCATGTGACACTTAGCATACTTTTTACAACAGACGCATCATTATAACACATATCATCAACAGACACAAAACGTAGTATGAATAATAATAATATATATTAGATTAACCATTAGCAGAACTATTCAAATGTCGTTATTTAACCATTATTATGTGATATACATATTATATTATATCTTAGATACCTTTAACATGTATTTCTCTCTTTCAGTCACCTTATTGTGCTGTATTTTCTCATGTGTCATTTCCGGGTGCTCTGAACTTGTGTATATCATACTTTATTAATATAATCAAGTGTTATATATTTATTGAAGCAATTCACACCAACAGTGGAATGAAAACGAGATGAGATATGTGGAGGTTCAGATCACTCACCCACTAACCCTAATTACAACGATGTCATATTTTTGTATAAACTATGGAGACATAAGATTTTTTTTCAATTTAAAATCATCATAAATGTCTTAGTTAGCTCTTTCTGCTTCATTTGAGTACCTATGTTATGGGCCTACGGCCATTATTATTTTTTAATTCTTTTAGTTCGGGGATCGAATTCAGATTTAACATGCTAATAAACTGATCAAACAGATTCAAAAAGACACGTCGTGGTTAACACTTAACCCAGCAAACATAACACGTTGCCCAACGTTGGTTTACTGCTGGCCTGCCGTCTATGACGTTGACCCAACAGTCAATCAACGTTGGGTCAACGTCTCATATTTGCTGGGAAATGATTAAAAGAATAAACTATTATATTTTCTATTAACAGGCTGTATTCTAGTGTTGGATAATGACAGGGTGATGCATGGGAGAGCCAAGTTTGACTTGAAGACCAGTTGTCACCGGCATTTGGACGTCTCTTATACAGATATAGACGCCATGATGTCCACAAAACGACTGATACAAGAAAAAATACAGAGACAAGCTTAAATTGATGATTGCAGATATAATCTTACATTTACACTGATGTTGACTATGGCGAGCTGTTAGATAATAATTCGTGCTGCTGAACCACCCGAATGCCCGAACTGATAAAATCGTTATTTTTTACCAGCAGGGGGTATTTAAGTGTTGGATAATAACAGACTTATGCACAGGGGACTCGCGTTTGACTTGAAGACCAGTTGTCACAGACATTTGAGACAAGCTTTGATTGATGATTGCAGATATAATATTACATTCACAAAAACTGTATCTTGTTATATTTAAGTTTAGGGTTTAGGGAAGGTATTATTTTGTATTTTAAAAATATATGCAATGCCTAACCATTTTATAGTAACATTATATTAAATGGAAAGTTATGGATCGAATTATATTTTATTATTTATTAATGGTAATGGAAAGTAGCATGTTTATCATTTGATGAACTATTCTATTGTCACATAGTAATTCTGCTGATTATTGACATTGACCATTTGATCTGATAATAAAGCAAATTAAAAACGGCTGTCGTGTAAATGCCGTTTTAGCACTTACTCATATGGGGATCTGGGATCTTTGTACCTATATTATTTCATAGGTTTAGTAAATGATGTTCCAGGTGAGAGGTTCTTAATAAATTCCATTCTTTATCATTCTTTGTGTAGAATACATATTATCACACAGTTCACAATTGATGCACAATTTCATTACACTGTCAGGTTCTGTTCACGTCTTCCAATACTATAACTGTGTCCGCCCTGGGTAAGGCCAGGCTAGAATAGTAGCTACTCTCAACTGACTGACTGAGTAACTAATCTCCAACCAACAGGCTAGCACTCTCTGAACCAAAGGACGCCAACAGCTGCTGTTGCCTGAGGTGTAGCCCATTGCCCTTTCAGCGCTGGTCTACCATCTAGACATATGGAATAACACCACGACAACACTGTATAGCATCACAGTGATAAGCGTTGAAAGGGTTACACTTGAATATCTAGAATGAGGGACGAGCTCGCGAACTCCGATGTGACAGTACTGGCCACTGAACTAACCCAGTTAACTCGTGGACCGCTAAATTACAGGGACTGGCCCAGGCTGAAATCACCAAAAAATCGGTGATTTTATTTTGGCTTATTAATATGACCATATGATGTAAGCATGTCCATAGACTAGAATTTTTTTATTATTTTTGAGCTGCGCATTTACCAGTTAGGCTAGATATAGAGACAAAATTCCCGTATTTCTTATTTTTGACATGGTTGTCCAAAATAGGAAATCAGGGATTTCGTCTCTAGCCTAACTGGTAAATGCGCAGCACAAAAATTAAAAAAAAAATTACAGCCAAAATAAAATCACCAATTTTTTTATGATTTTAGCCTGATTTGACTTGCTACTGCAACATATTAAAAACGACTATGTGCATGATTTTGCATCCCCGAAAATTGAATTAATTCTTCTGGGATTTCAAACGAAAATTTCATGGATCTGTTTTAACAACATTTGACTATTTAGTTTATTTGCCATAGATTTCTAGTCGTCTTCATCCACTACAAGTCGAGAACTGGATAGCAATTCGCGGCTTGTAACTGATATTATGTTCAGGCTTGGAAGAGTGACCCCTACTAATTTATATAGGGGGGTCTTAAAGAATGACAATCGTTTGACACAATCAAACAGTTATAAAAATTTAGGTTGTAGATGAAAAATGTGCAAATAACAACATATTGAAAAGTGGTTAAAGCCATAGACCACTCTATGGCTGGGTTTAGTTGTACCACACTTGCCTCTATATCTGTATTCAGCCTGTTGCTTTCTGTGTACAGATGTGTCCCGCTGTTCGTGCACAGTGGATTACCCGTTTAAAAAACGTTGAAGTACGATAAATACACAAAAGTACGAAAAATAAACAATACAGATAAAAAATAAATATCAAAATAAATATCAATGTTGAAATGTAAATAAGCTAATCACCTTTTCAAAAAAATCATCTAATGAATCTCTCAATGTATTTATTAAATGCGGAATCAATCAGTTACGCTTAGAAAATGTTCTTGATAGCAATATGTATAGCAGCAGCTTTTAACCCTTTGACTTCCAGGCCGGTTTGCATACCAGGATCCAGATATACTGGTGTAGGAGTTCTATTTTTCGTCATTTGAAGCTGGAATTGCTAACGCAATTTCCAGCTTCAAATGACGAAAAATACATAAATGTAGTATATATTTGACGAAAATTTGTGTCATTTTATGGTTACGTTTATTGACGAATGACGACGGAAATTTCCGTCATGTATGGTAGTGTAAAGGTACAGGCAGTTTCAGGGGCTATTGCCAATCTTGCTAAGACATTTTAAGAGGGGTAAATCAATTTAATTTGGTAAAACATGTAACCAATAAAATCAAAACGCTTAATGAATCAATTTGTGATTAAACTAGGTTATTGTATAAAACCGGGTAATTTTTATTCAAAATAGACCAAATTTATTCTTGATTTTTCCGATAACATAGTAGGATAATTTCTATTTGAGTGAATAAATGGCAAAAGTTGCAGCTAGAATGAAGGATGTGATTGCATTGAGTTTCACAGCTCCAGCAACTTCAGGTCTGAAGGAAATGAAACGGCATTGAAGTGTGTCGTATCTGAAAATAAAAACGTGCTTAGGAAATTATTCGCACAAAATACAGTTCATACATTTATGTGCATATAATTATTATTACAAGTTCTGGTGATGTGTTATTTGTTTGATAATTGTCAATGTACGCCTGGTGTATGAGGAGCCTGAAATCGTTTTATGTATGGCATTCCAGCTCTTTCAGGTTTCATGTTATTATTCTAACGCAATGTCCAGCTTCAAAAGTTTGCATTTATTAAAGCAGCCCCTTGGGATGACATCAATTTTCGTTTTTAGTCTTGTAATGAAGTAGTGTATCACCCAGATCAAGATTTTATTTTTTTTAGTTTTTACATTTTTACAAATATTTTTAATCAACATTTCTATGAAACCAGAAGTAACCCAAACAAACTATTTGTATACCTGAAAAACGATTGAATGTTTTCACAGCATTGGGCCACATGCTGATGGCATCGTCCCAGCGTTGGGTAGACAATCAGTGCTGCAGGTGTGTCCTCCCGTGTCCTGATTATTAGACACCAATTAGCGGCGACTGCTCTGATCTTACCGTCTGATACGTGGGAATATGTGATGTAAAGTGCTGAATATTGCTGACTTGTTTTGTTTACATGGCAATATACGACCTGGAAATTCAACTATTTCACTCTTTTTCGGTACTTTAAAATTGTCTTTTGACTTTTTCGTATTTTCAGTTAAGATCAGTAGGCTATATAGCTTCATATTAATTATTTTTTTTAAATTGACAACATTGAAAATGTCTCATCCCAAGGGGTCCCTTTAAAAATAGATATATACCAAATTAAAAGATTGGATCAACAGATCATCTATGTTTATATTTACTTGTTGTCCATGCCTGCTGCTTTCCTCTCGTATTATTTGATTAAAATAGTATCTATTTTTATATTTACCTTTTATCCATGCCTTCTGTTTTCCTCTCGTAATATTTGATTAGCAGATCATCTATTTTTATATTTACCTTGTTGTCCTTATCGTCTGCTTTACTCTCGTATTATTTGAATAACATAGCCTCTATTTTTATATTTACCTGTTGTCCAGGCCTTCTGCTTTCATCGCGAATTATTTAATTTACTAATCATCTATTTTTATGTTTATTTGTTGTCCATGCCTTCTGATTTACTCTCGTATTATTTGATTAGCAGATAAACTATTTTTATATTGACTTGTTGTCCAGGCCTTCTGCTTTCATCTCGTATCATGTGATTAACATATCATCTATTTTTATATTTACCTGTTGTCCATGCCTTCTGATTTCCTCTCGTATTATATGGTTTTAAAACAGAGCATCTATTTTTATGTTTACCTGTTGTCCATGCCTTCTGATTTCCTCTCGTATTATTAGATTAACATATCATCTATTTTATATTTACCTGTTCTCCAGATCTACTGATTTCCTCTCGTATTATTTGGTTTTAAAACAGAGCATCTATTTTTATATTTACCTGTTGTCCATGCCTTCTGATTTCCTCTCGTATTATTAGATTAACATATCATCTATTTTATATTTACCCGTTCTCCAGATCTACTGATTTCCTCTCGTATTATTTGGTTTTAAAACAGAGCATCTATTTTTATATTTACTTGTTGTCCAGGCCTTCTGATTTGCTGTTGTATTCACGCTCCATCATCTCACCATCAAAATACCAGGTGTCATTCTCAAAGAGATATTCATGTCCTTTCAGACATTCACATCTGTAGCCTCCTCGCCTGAACTTACTGCCGCGTGTCGACAGGGGCATATGTACACACTGGAAATACCAAAATAGCAATATAAACATTAACACATGTAGGTGTACACCGATGTCACATAAAAAATTAACATGCATGTCATGTGATGGAAATACCAAATATACATTAACATCTCTAGGTCATCTAGAACGAGTGGAAACATCAAATGTCATAGAAATATCTATACATTCACATCTGCATCCCTCCCGAGCTTCTTGCCACGTGTCGAGGCATCTGTGCAAGTTTGAAATACCAAAATATCATAAACATTAACATATGTAGGTGTAGACAGCTACATGGGCACACTGGAAATACCAAATGTCATATAAATAAATACTGTAGCAATAGCGTGTGTTTGAAGTACAATGTGGTGACTTTGGGCCTGATTTCAGAAATTTCAACGAGGCAGAGCCGAAGGATCAAAAGCCACCGGTAGGGATAAAATTGTACAATACGGGTTTCGAACTAACATTGTCGACCAAACGCACACTACTATTATTTTGACAATCTTTTAACCCTTATACTGCTAAAATAAATAATTTAAATTGTAATCCACTTGAAGTTGTGTCTCGCTACCGCGACCCACAACTTCAAGTGGGTAAAAATGACTGATATTTGCCTAATTTCACACCAAATATTTTCAAATCTTGATGTTTAAACACTCATTTCATTCCCTATAACTGTGATCTAATCGACTAATAAAACAAATTTAAAAAAAACTGGTAAAGGGTTAAAGCACTGACTGGGGTCCTGACTCATCTTTTCAAAAACTAAATTGCTTCAACATCTATTCAAATTGCAAAAATATTTTTTTATTATACTTGGCACTCTAAATTTACTGGGGTAGTGCCTCAAATTAGGGCACTACCCCAGTAAATTGAGAATGTCAAGCCCTCATATATCAGATGAGAACACTATAAAATCATTGATTGACACCGACTGTTTGTATTTATATCGTTCCCCCCATAGTGTTTCATTCTGGATCCGCCCTGGACTCTATATCCGCCAAGCACGCTCACCTTGGTCGTCTCGTAATGACAATGTGCAGTGTTTCCGAATGCGTTTGCCTCGTAGTGCTCCACGGGACACTGGTTCAACTCCAGGTCATCCAGGCCCACGTCAACTGTCACCACACCCCTATAAACAGACAGACAGACAGACAGACAGACAGTTGGACTTAGGTCTACGTACATGTTTAAAACAGTGACAAATATTCCCTTCGAGGGCTGGGTATTTATTACCTCCGCCAGGGGGTTATGTTTTTGGTCTTGTTTGTTAATCTGTCTCTCCCCCTGATTATTCAAAATGTAATTTGCATTAAACGTTCACCAGATGTGCATTTCGGGCCAAGGAACAATCAAATAAATTTGGGGGATGTTCCGCATTACGATGCGGATGCAGGATTCGCATTGCGATTTAATACTGTGATATGTATTGGTAGTAAAATACACTTGATTTAGATAACTGTAGGGCCTATACTACTTTATGACGTCATAATCTCACAACTGCTGTGTGTGGTTACTAGATCTATAACTGATTGAGTGAATGGATGAATGAAATTAATAGGTTGAATCTATGGCTTCTAAGTTTATCATCAGTTTTACTATATAACATGTATAATATATACACACTTAATTAATTATACTAAACAGTCTAGAACAGTTCTTTGATTCTACTAAGATCATTACAATCATTGATTTCGACGGAGGTTTGCAGCCTCTGACTGACTGTCTAGTTATTATTATTATACTATTATTTTACTATTATTATACTATGTGATACTTATGTATGTACTGATCATTTAAATAAACAAGTACCTACTTACTTACACCCTGGCATTTGAGGCCAACTATGTACGTGGCAAGGGTCAGTGTTATTACGAAAGCTGGATTCTAATAATAATAGCCTTTGTTCGATCGAAAAATCTCTTAACCCTTTCAACAATTTCCCAAATATCATAGTAACACATCGCCCCCCCCCCCTCCAGAAAAACGGTACCAACCGTTCCCCGCTTATCACGACTAAAGTCGTTTTAAGTTCACCTAATCATGTTTCTTATTCGATCAAATCACTTGTATTGGGAACAAAATATTTTGATTGAAGGGACTGGCCCAGGCTAAAATCATAAAAAATAGGTGATTTTATTTTGGCTTCTTAATATGACCATATAATGTGAACATGTCCATAGACTAGAACTGAATTTTTTTTTAATTTTTGTGCTGCGCATCCTCCAGTTAGGCTAGATACAGAGACGAAATTCCTGATTTCTAATTATTGACAACCATGTCAAAAATAGGAAATACGGGAATGTTGTCTCTATATCAGATTCTGACGCCTAAAATCGATCCCCGCATCGAAATAATAAAAATATATATAATGCATGTACACCCATAACATAGGTATTCAAATGAATCAGAAAGAGCCAACTGAGACATTTATGATGATTTCAATTGAAGAAAACCTCCTGTCGCCATGGTTAATAAAAAAATAAGAGTTAATATAATGTACAATTTGAGCCCTACATACAATTTCCCAAATCTCATAGTAACACATCGCCCCCCCCCCCCCCCTCCAGACACACGTCATAGCTATACTAACCGTTCCCCGGTTATCACGACTATAGTCGTTTTAAATTCACTTAATCATGTTTCTTATTCAAATCACTCGTATTGGGAATAAAATATGTGTTTCAACATCATAATTTGCAAATTGTTGGTCTTAAATTAAACAATTATCAGTTATTTTCACCCACTTGAAGTTGTGGGTTGCGGTAACAAGACACAACTTTAAGTGGGTGAAAATTTAAAGTAGATAAATTGACGGGTAAAAAGTTAAAACATAGAAACTTACTTGAACTCTATGGCTGACCCGATGCTGTTGAGGCCAAAGAATGGCACGGAGTAAGTGATGATCCAGTCATTGACATATCCATCACAGTCAAAGTAGGGGGCTGACCACCATCCATCTGTCTCGTTGGGGGCGCGGTAATACATGGGGTACACGTTAAATCTCTTCAAAGCTGAATTCCCCAACAAATCAGAGCGAATGAGAGTTTTCTGTGTGAACTTGGCCAGTCCGTATGTGTTACTCTGCCATCTCTCCTTCACGTTACTGAACCAAGGTTTGTTCAAGTAATCTTCTTGCAAACCTGCCATGTCAATCGTCATGTACTTGGGACCTAGAACAGGGGGGCGATAAGCATACGGTCCAAACCGATGCCTGATAGCGCCGTCAGGTCCGCGGAATTTATCAGAGTCGTAGAAAACACCACTTCCTTTGATTTTTAGGAGCCCCATCACGTTGGAGAGAACCTCACCAAAGATCAAGTCAATGTTGAGAGGACTGTCTCCCTTAATGTTCCCGTAATCGTTATTCGTGTCGTCCACATTCTGTAGGAAGTTCGACAGGAAATGAGCCAGTCTGAGAGCAGCCCGGGCCTGGCTGGAGAACTGTGTCTCTGCCCCGAATATTACAGAACCAGGTAACTCCAGCTGGTCTGCCCTCAGTGACTGACAGTTATACATGGTTACGTTCTCTTTCTTCTCCATGATCTCATCCATGCGCTGTGATGATGTGCTGTCGTAGGGCTTCTTAGTGAGGTCACGCGTTACATCACGTTTATATCTCGGGGACCAGCGCCGCTTACGAGTCTCAGGTTCCGTCTCTTTCAGGACAAGGATCTCTTCACCATCATCATTGATGACTATGTCCGTCTCATTATCTGACGATATAAAGCTTGGTCGGTGATTGGTAAAACAGAGTCACATGCAATTGCCCATAAAGGGAACATATTTATATCAAAATAACTGACGCAGCAGCGCTAAGATAGCTCAATAAAATTTGAATTTTATCCTAACTTAGCCAGAAACAGTTAAGATAGCAATACAAATACCTGGGAATTAAAATAGAATCACATACAATTGTCCAGGAAGACAGCGCTGAAGTATAACAACAAGTAGCTTCTGTATGATGTTACTGTGTTACATGCCAAGGTCTAAAATCATAAAAAAATCGGTGATTTTATTTTGGCTTATTAATATGACCATATGATGTAAACATGTCCATAGAATAGAACTGCAAAAGTTTTTTTTTGTGCTTCGCATTCACCAGTTAGGCTAGATATAGAGACCAAATCCCTGATCTCTAATTATTGACAAGTTGAAAAACTTTTGCAGTTCTAGTCCATGGACATGTTTACATCATACGGTCATATTATTAAGCTAAAATCAAATCACCGATTTTTATGATTTTAGACCTGGGCGTGTGGCTGGGTGTCCACTCATTGTGTTTCTTTGTCTATGACATTGTGTGTCTTATATAAATGCTTATATATAAATAGATTGGCAAAAATAAAAAAAGTGTACTTGTCCATGTTAATGTGTGGCTGGGTGTCCACCCATTGTGTGTCTTTGTCTATGAGATTGTGTGTCTAAGGCAACAACATAATGACTGGGGCGACGGCGATAAAAGTGATCCATAATCATGATAATGTATATGTCGCTACATTCTACTATTTATTTCAAGTTAATGTGCTTCCCCGATGGCATATGCATGGACCCCATATTATTCCAACATCACTAGAAGTATGTGAATTTAGATGAGTCTAAAAATAACTACAAATTTATAGATACACATTTCTTCACGATCAAGATCATAACAAACCTACTAAGACCATTATTACCTGTTACAGGAAAGCAATCAAAATTGTTGTTGTATTGCTCTTCTGTTGCTGTTTCCATATCGATGCCTTGGAAATGACCATCTTGATACACGGGATAACGGTAGCCTGGCTTACAGACACATTGGTAGCCACCTCGACGGAAACCCCAGCCACGAAGGGGCACACACTGCATAACATAACATATGTATAAAGTATAAAACACCCAACCACGAAGGGGCACACACTGCATAACATAACATATGTATAAAGTATAAAACACCCAATCATGAAGGGGCACACACTACATAACATAACATACGTATAAAGTATATAAAACACAGACATAAGGGGCACACACTGCATAACATAACATACGTATAAAGTATATAACATCCAGCAACGAGGGGGCACACACTGCATAACATAACATACGTATAAAGTATAAAACACCCAGCTATGAAGGGGCGCACACTGAATAAAATAGCATATGTATATGGTATAAAAAACCCAGCTATGAAGGGGCACACACTGCATAACATAACATAAGTATAAAGTAATAAACACCCAGACATGAAGGAGTACACACTACATAACATAACATACGTATAAAGTATATAACACCCAGACATAAGGGGCACACACTGCATAACATAACATACGTATAAAGTATATAACATCCAGCAACGAGGGGGCACACACTGCATAACATAACATACGTATAAAGTATATAACACCCAGCTATGAAGGGGCACACACTGAATAAAACAGCATATGTATATAGTATAAAAAACCCAGCTATGAAGGGGCACACAATGCATAACATAACATAAGTATAAAGTATTAAACACCCAGACATGAAGGAGCACACACTACATAACATAACATACGTATAAAGTATATAACACCCAGACATAAGGGGCACACACTGCATAACATAACATACGTATAAAGTATAAAACACCTAACCATGAAGTGCCACATACTGCAAAAAATAACATAAAAATAAAGTATAAAACCCCAGCCATGAAGGGGCTCACACTGCATAAAAAACATGCCTATTAAGTATAAAATCACAGCTATGAAGGTGCACATACAGCATAAAATAACAGTAGTATAAAACACCCAACCATGAATATGCGTATGAAGTTAAAAAACCCAACCATGAAGGGGGAAACACTGAATAAAATAACATACGTATAAAGTATAAAACACCCCAGCTATGAAGGGGCACACACTGAGTAAAATATCATAGTATAAAGTATAAAACACCCAACCATGAAGGGGTACACACTGAATAAAATACCATACGTATAAAATATAAAACACACAGCTATGAAGGGGCAAACACTGAATAAAATATCATAGCATACTCATAAGTACAAATAAGCAGATACCAGATACATTTTCGCTTTGCAGAGCAGTGTAGTAAAGACTGAGGACTTCTAGTGCTATATCCACTAGTGTGACCATAGTTGGACAATTGGGCCGCATGTTTTTTTATCTGTTTTAAATGGGACAAATCAAAATCTTATCAGGGCAGGCGGTAAAAACATAAAAATAAAGAAAACTTTGGACATAATTACGGAAAAGTTATTAAGAACGACCATTTTTTTTTTTACATGTAATAAGGGCGATGAAATAAAAAAATTGGATGAATTAAAAAAACAGTTTTTTGGGGCGATGAAAACAAATAGAATGAAAACATAGCTGGAGTATATCTAAAACAGAAGAAACCATAGCGGCCTTATAGCTCCACCAGTTGCATTTGATCCGCCTCGGGTTCAAATCTAGACCTGGAAGATTGTATCTGTGGTGACACACTCACTCCACCCAGAAAAGATACCTCTTCCAGCTCTATAGTCTGTCCAATCGTGGAGGGTTGTCAGAAATGAAAGTTAGTTTTTCGTACCCGGTATGACTGGGCCGCCTAACTCATTTACTGTGCGAGGCCCAGTCACACTGACCGCCATTTTGTTTCCAAAGCCAGTTGTGTAAAAACGCCACTCGCGCTGCCTACCAAAGAACTCGGATGCCATGAAATTCAGACGACTATTTCAAGTGCCTACGAAAACTAGACTATTTTCAGAAATGTTAGATCTATTAATTACATTTAAAAATGGAGGTCACTGTGTCAGAGCCTTGCGATGTCATCAGGGTAAGTTTTTCGTTGATTATTCAGTCAATTCTCAACCGATTTCCATGAAATTGGTTAAGCTCTATTTTCTGGTCATCTAGCATCCATCCTGAATTTTTTTTTTTGAATATTTTAAAAGTTAGACCATTTGACACGTAGTAAATTTATAATTATGAGGCCCTCTATGTACCCTTTAACTTCATTCCGGTTTATTCTCAGCATTGTTTTAGGCTGTATGTCGAATGATCCAACTTCGAAATACAAATTGAAATTTCGCGAAATTTTCAGGACTGTTGCCAAATGACTGGATAAGAAAGGTTGCAAATCTTCGTAATTGACTGAGCAATACTCTAAAAGTTTACTTTCATTTTGGACAAGCCTCCACCGTCGGACAAACTATAGATCTAACTGCCATGATAGTGCTGAAATATCACAGGTGTCATATTTACCGTGGTGGTGTTTTTGCATAGTGCTGTTCCTTTGAAGTCATAATAACGAAGTCGGGAGTTGTCTTTCTGTGGACATTGATTGATGTCTATGGCACGGTAATCAGCATCAACAGTGACTGTGGCTACAAATCTGTGGAAATATGGAAGAATTGTTTTCATTATTTATTTGTTTGCATACACAAAGATACTGTTAACTCTGATTAGCCCTTAAACCTTTAGCCGCCGGTGCCGAGTATATTGGGTTTTTCACTCAATTATTACCACATTCAGTACCGCCTTTTAAGAATAATGTGACATCGATAAGCAAGATTTGAAAAGAGTTGACCTCCATTTTGTCAAATCTGAATAATTTCCACTCACTTGAAGTTGTGGATCGCGTCAGCGAGACACAACTTCAAGTGGGTAAAAATTCCAATTTATTAATTTGGCGGTTGAAGGGTTAATAAAATAACTTATTTCTTTATCCAATAAAGTTGTGTCCCTCTACCGCGACCCACAACTTCAAGTGGGTGGAAATTACTTATTTAATTTGATACAAAACATTTGCAAATCTTGGATGTTTAATCACTAGCTTCGCTCCCAATAACAATGATTTGTTCGGCTGATAGGAAGGATTATCAAAGAAAATAGTCGAATTAGTGGTGTAAGGGTAAAACATACAATAAAAATAAACAAGTCACTAAAATGTGTATTTTGCTTTAGTTCAGGAGCTTATGCAAGGGCTCCATTTAATGAGTTCGTTCAACGGCGTAGTATAGATCCACATTCTGAATTGACAGAATGGTAGAATGGACCTGCGGCAACAACCCCAGGAAGTATGTACAAACAAATTGTGGTATCAGTTTTTTTGTGCAGCCCTTTTTCTAACATAAGGGGTGTTTTTGCCTTGTTCGTCAAAGTGGAAGTCAAGTTCGGAAAATAGCCATATCTACAATGAATGGACCAATTCTTACACTTTTGGTATCACTACACTCAGTATTCAATTATCAAACTTTTGGGTCCGCCTGGCCTTAGGTCAGATTGTGTGTTGTGAGACCATACCAACTTACATCAAGTCACATCTTAATAGTAAATACGCTATGGATTTTTTCGTAAATCTTTACAATAAAACGAAACAGAAATTATAGTAAGCGTATTGGCTAAAAATGCATTATATTACCAAAATAAACAATGCTTCGGGAATAAATTGAGATCGAATTTGATTCCACGGGTGTAACTTTAATGGGCCTTTAAAGCTCACTTGATGTTGCATACGGTCCTGGTGATTCCAGTGGTCATTGAGACCACCCAAACCTGTTTAGATTTAGGGGGTAGAGTAGAATAGTCATCCATCCACATACGTTGAAACATACTTTTTATTACACAAAAATAGAAATCAGCAACAAAACAAAATAGTCATTATGGCCAATGAAAGCGACTAAATAAATCATTATTATTGCCCATATCTTCATGGCCGATGTTTACTGAGGGCAGATATGTATTTGTTTAATACCCAGTGGTATTTAGTTTTCCAAATGGTGATATATTTTTTTAATGTAAGAAAATAACAGCCTTTATGAAAATGTCTGCATTCAACCTGGGCTGAAATCTGAAACATTGAACTTTGCTCGCGATATAAGTATATCATTTGTTATCCGCTTTTTTGTTTTTACTTAATTTGAGTGTACTGAATTCGAATCAGTCGGATAACGTTCTATATTTAGTGTCCTTCACCTTCAAATATACAAAATAAAAATGGCCGCTAAAACTACATATATTCTACTTTTTTCCGACAAATAATTGCACAATTTCTTGTTTCTGCATGATTTGAAGTTGAGAAAGGTATGTCTCATGTTTTTTGTTTAAAATGATCTTTCTTTAACCTTCAAATTCAAAATGGTTATCACCAGTACAAAATTATAGCGTTTTTATGCATCCAAACTATAATATAATATAACAACATTATTTCATGAAAATTTAAAACAATACACTCGTTAATATATTAACGAGTCTATTGTTTTAAATTATACGACAAATTATTGTACAATGCATGCAACACTAAGTTTAGAGATATTTTAACATGCTTTGACGTGCTCAGTATTTAGAATGACGTCATGATTTTAATGGTAAATATTCAAAATGACGGCCATCTTGGATTTTACGATACAATCTACGTCAGGGGATGATAAATAAACATCAGACATGAGTGTTCCGTCCCCAAGCCATGCAAAAAGCATACATTAATCCTTTCCGTGCGACAAACTGAAAAAAAAGTGGAATTTACATTTTTGATAGCTATTTTGTTTTCGTTCATTTGAGGGTGAATGTCGCGGCCATTTTGGATTTTTTTTTAAATGTACTTGTCATTCCTAGTCCACTAAGTCACTTCAATTAAGTCGTATTATCTTTAGCATGTTTAGCGGTATAATCATAGTAGCAGTAAATATTAAAAAAACAGCGGACGTATTGATTTTGAAGGTCATTTAAAGGTCATTTCTTTCCAAAGTTAAAACACTCGATATAAATTTATCGAATAAAAATATTCCAGAAACCATAAATTGTGCTTTCATGTGCAATAAACCATTGAAAATACGGGGTTTTATTAACTTTTGGCGGCCATGGTATGTTTTGCTAATTTGGAGGTGAAGGTCACCAAATATAGAATATCATTCGACAGATACGAATTCAGCATACCAAAATTATGTATAAACAAGCGGATAAAAAAATATACACTGAGATGCCGATCAATGCTCAATATTTCAGATTTTAGCCCTGACTAAACACACACATTTTCATAGAAGGCTGCAATATTATTCTATTGAAAACATATTTGTTATATTTATAATTATAAATAACACTCTTTTTTTAAGCATACATATATTTGGTTCAAAAAACATAGGCCAGATATCGATATGGCCAGTAATTATGTTTTATTATGTTGTTTTCCTTGACCATGTTGACTCGTTTGTTTTGTTGTTCATTTTGATTACTTTATAATAAAAAAATATGTTTGAGACGCATTACTGCAGTGTGCATCTCATTTGAAAGGACATTTCATTATCTTTGATATGGTATATCGCATGTGACGATTAGTGAAACAGAATAACCAACCCCTGATTCCAGACCAGGGTACCCCCATATAAGTGGTCGAAATAAGAAACTGATACCACAATTTGATTGATACATACTACCTGGCGTTGTTCCTGTGTAGCTATTCTACCATTCTGTTAATTAAGATCAGAGATAGTCGGTTGAACGGATTTTTTTGTGTGTCCCTCTACCTGGACTACATGCTAGGAAGTGGACTATGCAGTATGGGTGCAGTAATTGCATCTGTATATTTTCGTTAACATCACGAGCATGATGGCCTACAGACATGAAACCATGTGCATTGAAGTTAGCCATGGTAATTGGTAGCCCGAAGCTTGCTTTAGCTGTCCAAGATCGTGTGGAGTGTTTTAATTATTATTGCGGCGCTTCTCAAATCCGGCATAAACATCACCACGCAACGCAATTCAATAAACACATTTTATCTACCATGTAAACACAAACCGTACGCCCAATGTTGTCTTATTGTTGGCCCATCGTCTTCGTCGATGACCTAGCATTAAGTCAATATTGAGTCACTGAGTGACATATTTGTTGGGTGTTGCGTCCAGGGTGGGGCCCTAGGGTGGTGGTCAGCACAGCTGCCTCGCTGCCTTTCACGCCAGAGTTCGGGGTTCGGTTCCCGGTCTCGGCGGTTTGAAAGAAACAAAAAATGTTTCTTCTCCATCCACGCGTGAAAGTCAGTATTGTGGGGAGCCTCCGTGGCCGAGAGGTAGCGTGCTCGGCCTCAGACCGCCAGGGCTCAAATTTCAAATCCTGTGTCTGGAGGTGAGTGTCATCTCTATCATCTCACCATCCTCAGTAGGTTCTCCTGGCGCAGTTTAGCCTATATGTGCACAAAGGTGACATAAGACCCGATTCATTTCATTTCATTTTGTTGCGACCAGTTTGTTCGTTCAGTGTGACGACTGATATGTTGTGACACGTGACGTCACGTTACGTCACGTTACGTCACGTTACGTCGCGTTACGTGACGCTACGTCACGTTACGCCACTTTGCGTTAGGTCACGTTACGTCACGTTACGTCACGTTACGTTACGCTAAAGTACGCTGTCAGTTCACGTTACCTCACGTTAAGTCACGTTACTATGCCATTTTACGTTGTGTCATATCACGTCGCCTCACTCTACGCTGCGTATGTAGCGTTATGTTATGTTGACATTGTACGTTATATTACATTACATTACGTTACGTCATGTTAACTTACATTACATTACATCACGTTACGTTACATTACATTACTCTACATTGCATTATATTATATTCCGTTAAGTAACGTTACGTTACGTTACATTACATTACAGTATATTGCGTTACGTGACGTTACGTGACGCTATGTTGCCTTACATTACGTAACGTCACGTCACGTCAAGTCACATTACATTACATTACATTACATTACATTACATTACGTTATGTTACATTACATTGATTACATTACATCACATTACATTACATTGCATTATATTACGTTACACTACATTACATTACATTACATTACATTACATTACATTACATTACATTACATTACATTACACTACATTACATTACATTACATTACATTATATTACATTATGTTACGTTACCTTACGTTACGTTACATAACATAACATAACATAACATAACATAACATAACATAACATAACATAACATAACATAACATAACATAACATAACATAACATAACATAACATAGCATAACATAACATAACATAACATAACATAACATAACATAACATTACATTACGTTACGTTACGTTACGTTACGCTACGTTACGTTACGTTACGTTACGTTACGTTACGTTACACTATATTACATTACATTACGTTCCAATACATTACATTACATTACAAAAAATTACGTCACGTCACGTCGTGTCACGTGGCATGACGTGAAGTCACGCTGCGCTATGTCACGTCGCGCCGCGTCGCTGCGGGAGGAGTGGGTTGTGCCAGGGGCTGATATAGTTAGAATAGAACCAGCCTGCTGATTGAGAAGGGTACTATCTGTGTTTAATTACATCAGCTCTAATCATGTTGTAATGCCGAGTATTCCAGTAATATTGGTATCCTCGTGGTATTACATAGGGTGCTAACACAGTCTGATTGCAATACTAGACATCAAAATGCTTACACCATGACATAACTGTCTCAACAAACACACAACCTTGACCCGATGTTGAGTCAATGTTGGGCCACCATCTACGACATTAGCACAACATTGATACAACATTGGGTGAATGTTTTGTGTTTGCTGGGTTGGCGAATGTCCCTTTTCAAATCATAAATCGCCTATACATTTATCAAAATTGTCAAAACATCGGTGTTTGACATTTAAAATGTACAATAGTAAGTGCATGATTCACATTTACCAGGGTGGATGAATTTCACTAATTTCTCAATCAATTCTCAACCAATTTTCATGAAATTTTACAGCCACTACTTTCAAGTCTTGCGGCAATTACTCTGAAAGATTCGCGTGTGCATAAGTTAGGTCATTTGACATGTAATGAAATTCTGAGACCAAGTGGGTTTAGAGAGGGCGACATTTAACACATGCTAAATAGATTAACTTTTAAGCTATACAATAAAATATTTTTCATTGAAATTTCCAGGGTAGTCGTCGCATAACTAGAAAATAGTGCTTACAATGTTTCATAAAAAAATCGGTGGAGAATTGACTGGGCCACCATTCAATCTTCAGGGGGGGGGGGATTGTCGTGGACAAATTATCTATTTCAACCCGGCTCGGCAGCACACTGAAAAATGCAATTTTTATTACATGTTTATATAGAACAGTTTTTTAAATAAATTATTAATTTTATTTCAGACACCCTGAATAAAATAATCCAAGCCCCCCCCCCTTGGATATTGAATGGTGGACCCCTTAGCAGCGCTACGAGTGTCAGTGCCTATGACTGTCATATAGTGCTCTACAGTTAATGGTGGTTTGTATGTACAAAAATAAAACCACAATAATAGCTCATCATAATTGTCATTTGGCAAAACAACATAATGACAATCATTGACAACAAAGTGACTGTAATTATGGCATATTATGTCATATTTGTCTTGTAAATGAGCTCGCCAATTTTCGGTGAGGCTAATTGTTAGGCTGGTCCTCAACTGAAAAGCGAGCGAGCGAACGAACGAACGAACGCACTTGAGCGAGCAAAAAAACGATCAAGTGAGCGAAAAAAAGAAATTTAAAATATACAGTTCAAATACAAAGACAACAGCATAAATAATCGATTAACGGAACATTAAAAATATATTAAAATAATAAAAAAAAATGTCTGAATGGTCAACAAAACGGCCTCATACATTGTACGCGCAAAATTATATGGCACTGAATAAACGTCTCATTTTCATTTTAAAATAATATTATAATCATGTATAGCATTTCAATTCTATCGCCTCATGATTATCTTAACTATCATGAACCTGATTATCTTTATAATAGTAATAAACAATAGTGATATTAACCCTTACAGCGCGGGGATCGACTTTAGTCGTCAAAATCCAACGTCTGTAGACCCCCGCGCTGCAAGAGTAGAAATATTTCTAATGGCCGTAGACCCCTAACATAGGTATTCAAATGAATCAGAAGGAGCTAACTAAGACATTTATGATGATTTCAAATTGAAAAAACCCCTTTGGTTGCGATGTTTTTTACAAATTAATTCAGCGCTTTAAGGGTTAAAATCTGTTTTACTATACGTTATTTGTTCTCACATTATTATATAAATTTAAAATACACTATTATATTGCAACTGACATTGAGTGACCAGTCACCATGGTTACTGTATTATTCTAACATTTTATTTATGTATAATGTAAAATGGATGAGAGTCCAGTGGCGGATCTGAAAAAAGCGGGGCGCCCGGGGTTTAGGGGGCGCACGAGGGTTGAGTCACAGCTTCAAGTGGAGAAAATTATCATAATTACAATTTTTTAATCAAAACCTATGCTGATCTAGCACGTTTAATGCCGGGGGGGGGGGGAGTCGACCCAAATTTGAGCCGTGGTGTGCAGACAGGACGCTCAAACCCTTATCTCTGAATATACAGCTTTGGCCAAAAACAGAGCTTTGAATATACAGTTTTGGTCAAAAACACACCCTAAAATATACTGTTTTTGTAAAAACCACACTCCTTTTGAAATTGGTAAAAAACAACCCTTAAATATACAGAAATTGGCTAAAAACAGCCATGTTAAAACGCTGAAATATTTTTATATAAAGCAAGAGAACAGAGGTGTTTTACAATTTGAAATGATCAGATATTTTTTTTTCATCTTATATGTCTTTTTCATCATAGCTCATTTCGCTTCTTTTGAATAACTACGTTATGGGTCTACGGCCATTATAATGATTTATTTATTTCAGTGCGATGATCAACTATCTATAGACGTGAGAATCTGACGTCTATAAACGTCAGATTCTCAACGTGAGAATCTGACGTGTATAAACGTCAGATTCTCACGTCTAAAGCCGATCCCCGCACTGAAAGGGTTAATGTAAGATGCTGTGATTTGACTTGAAGGGACATGCCGAGGTCTAAAATGACCAAAAAATCGGTGATTATATTTTAGCTTAATAATATGACCATATGACGATATGATGTAAACATGTCCAACAGAGGTTTTTTCAATTTTTGTGTTGCACATTCACCAGTTAGGCTAGAAATAGAGACGAAATTCCTGATTTCTAATTATTGACAACCATGTCAAAAATAAGAAATACGGGCATTTCGTCTCTATATCAAGCCTAACTGGTAAGTGCGCAGCACCTAAATTAAAAAACTTCTGCAGTTCTAGTCTATGGACATGTTTACATCATATGGTCATATTATTAGGCTCAAATAAAATCACCGATTTTCTTATGATTTTAGAACTGGGCCTGTCCCTTTAATTTCTCACCTATCCCTTCTGATGTGCTCCCAGGGCAGGTACCTGGGTAGACGATCCACCACCGGCGACACGGCGCTAACAATCCACTTGTTAGAGCGTCCACAGTCATAATAAGGAGGGGTCCACGTCACCGGGGGGTCTTTCAGAAATGAAGGTCCTACAAAAGACATCTCAGCGAATTCATCCTCTGTGAATCGACCAAGTGAATCAGTGTATTTAATGCCCACACCGTAGGAGAGTTTCCTCATAAAATCCAGTCCTTGTTTGTCCCAGCCATCAGGCAGCCAGAGGTCATACCAATCGTTGATCTTATAGGCTTGTTTTGTGTAGTTACTGTTCTGTCCTACCCCGTAGTCTACCTGGTCTGCTGTGTGCTTATCATCAGCTGAACGCCAGGCTCGGGGCCCAAATAAAGGCAATGTGTGATTAAATGGCAGATTGTAATCCCAGTTGGGGTAGAGGCAATTGTTGTCAAAAAACACCCCAGATCCGAGGACAAACCCATCATTGGCGAAAACATCAGCGGC
>OZ024907.1:9998617-10017617 GCA_964017125.1 Flabesymbios commensalis
GGAGCTTTTCACAAAGTTTAGAATTCCGAATTTTTATTTTTCTTCATTAGCGCTATTATAAAAATAATTTTCGTGAGATTCTTGAATTCGCGAATTTGTCCTCCTCGCGATACAAAAGTGACGTGATGTAACGCACTATGAAAGGATCGTATCTACCTATTTTAAAGGGGCAGATACGACTCTTTCATAGCATTGAGTCGTATTGGTGTATCGTAGTAAACTGTAGACACGAGTGTCAACACCTACTTCCTCGGCACTTGACACCTCTTCACTCTCCTATCTTTTCTCTTATGATATGCAGGTCAACAGGACCTTCTGCCTACTACAATCATAAATATAGTGCTACCATGACCACTGACTCAATGTGCTCAGAGAATGACAAGATTTTCAAAGAGCAAACAGCCGTAACTGATGACTCGTTAAGTAAAAAGTTATTGCAGATAGCAAGCTGTTACTCCTGTTCCCTCAGCGGAAGAAAAATACATAGTTATACGTAATTACATGTACAGTGTTATAAATCATATAAAATATTTCAAAAAATAATAAAAAGTGATCATGTCAGCTCGTACCAGATTTGAATGATACAGCAACTGTTCACCAAAATTTATGATGTAAATTGGTGCCACAATTTCAAACTGAAGGGAGCTAAAACTATTTCGTTTTGTTAGAATAGCCAAGTAGATTAAGATCCCAAATAAAAGCTAAAAACTCCCGCAATATGATCAATTATACTGTCTACATTAACCCTTAGAATGCTGAGTTTAAATGGCTAATTGGAGACGATATTAAAATATATATTCTTATATATTGTATCATACTCCAGTAAATTAATACCTGAAATAAAAGGTAAAAATCACATCAAAGCGATCGATTATTATACCATCTCTAGTAACCCTCAAAGCATTGAATTATTTTGTATAAACCATAGGGACCAAAATGTTTGTTTTTTTCATTTTGAAATCATCATAAATGTCTTGGTTAGTTCTTTCCGCTTCATTTGAATACCTATCTAATGGGTAGACGGCCAGTATAAACATTTTACTCTTACAGTGCGGGGAACGAAATTAGACGTCAGAAACTGACGTCTACAGACGTCAGATTCTGATCTCCGCACTGTAGGGGTTAAATCAATTTCAGGCACAATATGCCATGTGACACACACGTGCGACTGCGGAGTTTAAAGGGTTAATTGGAGCCGATATAAAAAATATGTACAGTATATATTATAATGCACGTATAATGATATATTTGAAGAATTAGGTGTAAAGGGTTTGTTTATTGAATGACATCAAAGGCGCCCAAGCTTTTGAATAACTTAACAGAGTTCAACACTTGACTCTTTGGTTCATTTGCAAGGTTGACAATAACTTTGTCAACTGGATTATAAGAAATGAAATGAAATGAATCGGGCTTTAGGCCACCTTTGTGCACATATAGGCTAAACTGGGCCAGGAGAACCTCCTGAGGATGGTGAGATGATCGAGATGACACTGTCCTCCAGACAGAGGATTCGAAATTCGAACCCTGGCGGTCTGAGGCCGAGCACGCTACCTCTCGGTCACGGAGGCTCCCCACAATACTGACTTTCATACGTGGATGGGGAAGAAACATTTTTGTTTCTTTCAAACCGCCGAGACCGGGAACCGAACCCCGGACTCTGGCGTGAAAGGCAGCGGTGCTAACCACTACCCTAGGGCCCCCGCCCAACTGGATTATAAGACCTACAGTATCATTGAAAATTTACATTGTTATTTCGTATGTGTGTATGATCCAATTTTATACGATTTTGTGCAATAGAAAGGGAACATAAATAAAAGATAGCATGGCAGGTATTGTATCGCGTTATAATATGTCCAATATACAACTACAAATACTCAGTAAACGATTATGTTTTTGTCATCATATTGGGCTTCTTCTGTGCTCGTAGATTTCTCCGGCCACATTAACACTTAGAGAAATTGTGAAAAATCAAATATAAATTTGCGCACTTGAATTTATGTATCACTGCCGCGATCTGCAAATTGAAGTGACAGAACATTACGCGAATTTGTAAAATTTAAGTCACTGTTTACACCAGTGTCACGAACTTACGACATACTTTATTGCAAAAAAACTGGTTAAACACAGAAAATTTACCGTCGTCGACATCAGTGCTCTAAAAGTAAAAAATCACATATCATAACTACATTGTTAGTTTATACTTCACATTGTCACGTGTATCAGCTGCGATAAGCAGATAGTAATAAATGATCCTTATAATGGTTAGCAGCATATCCTGGATAGTGATGAAAGTATCTGACATATTGTAAGTCAATTAATTACATGGAAAATACCACTAAACATTCACCCTTTAAACCTTACAACGCAAATATATTATTGTATAAACTAAAGGGTTTTTCAATTTGAAATCATCATTAATGTCTTAGCTAGCTCTTTCCGCTTCATTTGAATACCTATGTTATGGATCTATGGTCGTTAGAAATACTAATTCACTCTTTCAACGCGGGGACCGTCTTTAGATGTCTAATGTCGATCTTCGCGCCGAAAAGGATAATTAAAGCACTAAGCGACTAGATAGATAATTAGATCCAGATCAGTTTGAAACACTGGGTATTTCATGCTACTGACCAATTTTTCAGTTGAGAATTGCGTAGTAAGCACAGTTGGCAGTGAAGGATGATAAGATCATATCTCCGGGTGAGTAAAAATGTTAAAGAATGTGAAAATAGAACAACATGTAACGTTCGACGAGGTTGAAATTATTTGAGCTCTCTAATGGGATTTTCTTCGAACAATGTTATCGAAATTGTAACTTTGATTTTTTAGGGTTTGAAAGTGCTTACTGGAACAGAATAAATAGGTGGAAATGTTACCTTGAAGTTCGACATCCGTAAGTCTAATTTCCACCAGCTGATGGTACGATAGGCATCAATCATCATACACGTATCTTTGGTTAATCCAAAATAAACCATTTATATATATATATGTCATTGTTAGCCTTATCTAGTTAGATCTGTCATTTAATATATCTGTAAACAATTCCTAGGTAGCTCATTCATGCTGACGGTTACATTGCTGTTTCACCAGGGTAGGTGCAGGCTACACCACACTGCATAATCCGCGGCTATCCAACCTGTAACCCTTTCAGTGCGAGGATCGTCTTTATATGTCAGAATCTGACGTCTACAGACGTCAGATTCTGACGTATAAAGACGGTCCCCGCGCTGAACGAATTACAATATTTATAATGGCCGTAGACACATAAGTGGAAAGAGCTAGCTAATACAGTTATGATGATTTAATGTAGAAAAAAACCCTTTGGTCTCCATGGTTCATACAAAACATTTTCAGCACTGTAAAGGTTAAAACGCTTCAAATGTTTAATAGATAGATATTAATTGACATAAGGAAAGTCATTACAGACTTATTTGTCATAAAAAGAATATATGTACATGTATATACAAGATGGTTAATTTGCTAAAATCACACGACAACTTACATGGTATCACATACAGAATTAAAATCATGTTAAAAGGCATTGCCATAGTAAACAGATGTAAAACATCGGATATTGCAATAAAATAAAAGATACTTGATTATTACTTGAACAATGCCAATATGTGAACGTAGGAGGTCCATCATTTTGTTTCCCGCACCAAAAACAGAGATAAAATAGCTAATATGTATGATCTACAAATCATATGACAGCAAAAAAGCCACTTCGGAAAGCGTAGAAACCTAAAGATATATGCAAATGCACAATAATGGTACTGGAGTTGGCCTATATATGTATAGCGATTTAGTAACGAAATTCCAGATTTTTTATTTTTGACAACCATGTCAAAATAAGAAATACTGGTAAATGCGCAGCACAAAAATTAAAAAGCTTTTGCAGTTCTAGTCTATGGACATGTTTACATTATATGGGCATATTAATTAGCCAAACTAAAATCACTTATTTTTTTAATGATTTTAGCCTGAGCCAGTCCCTTTAACATGTAATGTGTTTATCAATGAAACCCCTACACGGCTGATCACGACTACAGGCGTTTTTGATCTGGTTATCCCGGTTATTAGGAGACCTGGTATGGTGGTCTAATATAAGTCGTAAATGGAGCGACTTTCATTTATGACTTAGGCCTCCAGGGGCCCATCCCACAAAAGATCTTAAAATTAAGATCATTTTAACTTTCTCTTATTTGCATTAGAAAAAGTTAAGATGATCTCAACTTTCCAAATGCAAATAAGAGAAAGTTATAAGATGATTTTAATTTTAAGATCCTTTGTGGGATGGGCCCCAGGTCAGGTTATTAGCCTAACAAATCACTTTTGTTGGGAGTGAAATGACTGTAAACACTAAGATTTGCAAATGTTTGGTCTTAAATTTAAGAAATATGAGTATTTTTCACCCACTTGAAGTTGTGGGTCGCGGTAGCGAGACACAACTTCAAGTGGGTGAAAATTAGGTAAAATAACATAGCGGTTTATGGGTGAATACGTGTGTTTTGTAGGTGATGGTCGCATGGTGAATTTCACAAGACGTTGCTTGTTCAAGTAATTAATCGGATTACGTGAGTGGCGGGTTTCTGGCGCAAACCCGATGCTACAACACAACGCACCATGCACTATTCACAACATAGTAGCGCTTGAACCTCTTGAAGTCACAGCTGGGTCATCTTGACAATTGACCTTTACCCTATATGATGCCTAATCTAGGTCAACCTGACCTACATGGAGTAAGATCCGAGACGGATTCCTCTCTACAATCTCTACCTCCATTACGCACTGTCATCAAGTAAGTTACTCTGGTGACGACATTTTTTATATTTCTGGATATTTCTGTTTCACCAATTTGAAAATGTTTAAGTTGTATCCCGCTCACGTGATTTAAAACTCCAATTGATTAACAACTACTTAGATTTGCTCAATTCGTGTTTTAATTCTAGAGATTGTAGACGTGTTTTACTTTCAAAAGACACCTTTTTTATTCTTTAACCCTTTTACCGCCAAATTATTCAATTGGAATTTTCACCCACTTGAAGTTGTGTCTCGCTGACGCGATCCACAGCTTCGAGTGAGTGAAAATTATACAGATTTGCCAAAGTGGAGGTCAACTCTTTTCAAATCTTGCTGGTTGATGTCACATTTTATCTTTAACATATTTAAAATTTGGTACTTAATGGGCTAATAAAAAATAAAAAACCGAATATATGCGGCCCCGGTGGTTAAAATGTTAATATTTGTATATATACGGTTTCAAGCATATTTTTAGCAACGATCAATATAAATTCCAATAATTTTGATAAACGAGTTTTTGGTAGATGCTTAGTTAATCCAATAATTCAATATTGGAGATGTCTATTTTGCATAAATATAAATATTTTTCGTCATTTGGAGCTGGGAATCGCGTTAGCAGTTCAGCTTCAAATGACGAAAAATAAAAGCAAAGACATTTGCAGGATAAGGGTTAAAGTCCTAACAGAAAAAATGGAGATATGATCAGTAAAATGTCTAGATTGGCATAGTCTATGTTTTGACTCATATACTTATATATACTTATAAGTAATTTTTACTCAGTTAAGATGTTGATCGCGGCAGCGAGACACAACTCAGCTTTGCACTTCAAGGGTAAGTTCTAAGAAAAAAATAAAAATACAGTTATTTATCAATCTGTCAGTCTTATTACTTTTGCTGCTGTGTTTATCATGCAGGCGATATGAGAAAAGGGCGTCGTCGGCGACGGAGGCACGCGATCCACTCAGGTTCCCGCTACTCAGTCCCACTCGCCAGGAGGCAGCACTGTACGACGCCACAGCAACAAAAAGGTAAGACACGTACGACCCCTGATGCAGAGTATTCATCGCTGAAGCTGCCTGTAGGTGTATTTACAAGAGAATGGCCTTCTAGCTTCACTTTTTTTATTTTCAAATGATCAATGTGCTGTTAGTAGTTATGTAGCGGTATCAGAAACATAGTTTGTTTATTTCATAAAAAAAAAGTGTATTTCACATGGAATGATTTAAATATACTTATGAGCATTATAAACAAAATAATAACGTGGCAACAACAAGGTAAGACACGTACGACCAGTGACGAAGATTATTCACCGTTGGAGCTGCCTGTAGGTGTATCAAGATTAGTCTGCCAGTTTCACTTTTTTATCTCAAAATCAGCGTGATGTTGATACTTATGTGGCAATATAAACATAATTATTCAACCTTAGAAACTGGCAGATGAAACCTTTTTATCTCAAGAGGAGATATCTTGTCATTTGACAGACGAGTGAATTATTTATTTATTATGACCAGACTCACACAAAGGGGGCCACCATTAAATTACTAGGGGCGCAGTTTTTTAATGGGAGATCAATTTCTTAGAGTTTTTTCTGTATGCAGGGTTTGATCCTAAGCTAGGCCTGGTGTTGATCTGAAGGTTAAAGAGAAAAGCGAAGCGAAGCCACACGAATTTAGGGGAATTTAGGTCGATAATTATTTTGTTTAAGGACCATCAAATGATGTGGCTCATAAGCTTATATAAATATTTATTTCAAATTTATTGTCCAGTCGATTATTAATTTACAGCATGTCCTTCAGACTATTAATTATTTCAAGGAAATATGTATTTCAAAAATATTCCACCCCCCTCACCCTGGTAATTGAATTGTGGCACCTTGAAAAATATGTTCATTTTCCATAAATTTCCTTTGGACATACTTTACATACTAAAATATTGTGTGTCTTATATTTTTCGTAACCCAGCAAACAACAGACATCTACCAACTGTTGGATCAATGTTGGTCCGACGTCTAAAACGCTAGCCGAACATTGGTCCAACATGGGGTGGATGTCTCGTGTTTGCTGGGAATGTTGGGTGGTGGATCGTATGCAGTGGTCCCGGGTTCGCTCTCTCCTCTCAGTATTCAAGTCACGGAATAACAAAATGTTTCTTCCCTGCCCACTCGAGTCGTAACGATGCAATCTCTTGTGGAGTGTATGTGACCGAAATGTAGCGTGTTCGTTCTTAGAGGGTCAGTGTTCGAAGTTCGAATCCTGCGCTCTACAATAATATATAATAAGTGCTATCCATACATCATTTGTAATTATGTATGGCAGAAGAAACAGGAAACCCATATGTCTTGCAGTCATAACGTGTTGGGCATTACAAATACATGGATTAGCTTATGTACGAATAATTGGAAGAAATATTGTTTTTATATAGACAATTCTATGATACCTAACATTTTATCTTTTACTGACGCATATGTACACACAGCAATATTCGCATGGATAAATATTAATGTGGCACTATATTTTATACTAGATCGTTTACATTTTTTGGTATCTTTTTTTTTGCAAACATATTGCAATATCTTGCTTTAAATTGTAAGGTAATACCATCACCTCACTTATATGATTATACATTCAATATGTACATAAATATATGCATCGCACATAAAAACGACGTGTTTAGTGTTCTGTGGGGCAGGGCACCTGGTGCAGTGGTAAAGCTGAGTGCTTGGAACGTCGAAGATCACGGGTTCGAACCCGTCTATGACATTCAAGCTGCAAAGGAACAAAAGTTTCTTCCCTGCTCAATCGTAAAGATTGAATATTGTGGGGAGCCTCTGTGACCGCCGGGGTGCGAATTTCGAATCCTTTGTCTGTAGGGCAGTGTCATCTCATTCATCTCACCATCCTCAGGAGGTTTTCCTGGTCCAGTTTGACCTATATGTGCACAGATGAGGCCTAAAATACCATTCATTTCCTTTTTATTTTCCTGTGTTTTCCAGATCGATGAAATTTCTGCAAGATAGAGTTGCTAGCCTCACTCACCAGGTGACCCCACCTGTTCACGGCGGCCTAGATCCCTCCCTGGTGGCAGAAAACACAAATGACGTCATCTACTTGGTACATGCGCACAACGCACTTCATCATCAAAACGAAGACGCGATCTTACAGGGAAACATACAGGATGACGTCACAAATAGACAATGGGCGGGGATGATGAAACAGGACAAGAAAGAAGACCCCCTGCGGAATCGGCTCCAGCCGTCACATGATCAGGTAGCGTGTGGGGTGAGGGTGATTAAGGCGTCACGGTGGGGTTATCACCCCCGTAGTCTGTCACCCACATATCACACCCTGGACGGGGCCAGGACGAGAATACACAGGATTAAAAAACACATGTCACGTGTGTCCAGGGGCGCTAAAAAGGGGTCCGGGAAAGGCTCTAATAAGAGTTTTGTGGTTGGGTCTGCTAGGGATTCAGCCAAATCTAAACACACTCAAGGGAGAAGTGTGCTTGATACCCCGTCAAGGTTTACAGAACTACAACAGAAAGTGGTCACGCAGCCTGAGCGGGATCATCAAACACGACAGCATGATAAACGTGGTTCATACAGACATACACTAGCGTTACCAGATCCATGTACCAACGATAACAAACACGTGGATAAAGGAACAGTGTCATCTGATCACGATAACGCCTCTTTACATGCACAGTTACATGGTCATTCGCCCGGTGGCGCTGCTGGTTGGTACAATGCTTCACTGCCTTATGAACGATATTCCTCATTATCAACATATTCTCGGGACAAAGAAAGTGAATTTCCCTTGCAAAATAAATCTCATGTCACAAAGAAAAATACACCCAGTGATGGTGGTAAACGTGATGATGTACATTCTATTTCCACCAAGTCAGATTTTTTACCTCATTTGGATACAGAACGCGACTCAGCAAGTAGCGATGTTGAATTAATGTTGGACCAGCGTCTGCGACGCTGGCCCAGCATTGATTCGACATCGGAGATGCCGTTGAACCATAGTGACAAAGCAGGGTGTTACGGTGACGTTAAAATAGTATCAAAGAGCACTTCACAATCTCCTCCTCTATGTGTTAAAGCATCTACAAACGATAATTCTCACCTAGCATCACAAACCCGCCAGCAACCATATGGTGAATCACATGATTCTCTCTGTGAAGGCGATGTAGATTACAACGACAGAAATGAAACGATCACGGACGATGGCAAATTAGACCGTGATGAGCTCAACGTGGTAAATGAAGAGAAAATAAATGACGAACAAACAAAAGATAATGTTGTATTTAAAAGTAACGTGAACGGTATATCTGGTGAAATATTGGAGGATAATAGAAAAGAAATACACGTAAGTGACTCGACGGTGATCAGTAAACTAGATGAACAAAATAAAGAAGATGAAAACATTAAAAAAGATTGCATATTAAGCACTAAGCTAAGTGAAGATATAGAGGCTATAGATATCATGGGCAATGGTACAGATCTACGCGATCAGCCTAAGGTTACGGTATATGACTGGTCCATCAATAAGAATGGCAGCGTGAAGGAAACTGAACAAGATCCCAAACGGGATAAGGTATCCTGCCATTTCTCAGCAGAAGAGTCAATTAAATATGAAAGCGACATGCTGTCCACTGGAATAATGGCTTCTAATTTGCCAAGAACAAATAATACGAACCGGTCACATTCCAGTAAGAAGTCACGTGGTATATTACGTAATGATCGTATTTATGCGCCACCTGGTGAACAGGGTGGTACTAAAAATTCCCCATTTGATCACAGCAGTTGTATCACACTTCAAAACATCTTCACCAAAAAGAAAGTGACCAAAAGAGTTCACTGGGCCAAGCATTGAATAGCATGCTATTAACCCTTATCCTGCTAAGTCAATTTATAAGAAAAATTCACCCACTTGAAGTTGTGTCTCGCTATCGCGACCCACAACCTCAAGTGGCTGAAAATTATTCATATTTGTTTAATTTGAGCACAAATATTTGCAAATCTTGATGTTTAGACACACATTTAGCTCCCAATAACGGTGATTTGGTCGACTAATAATACAGATTAAATACGACAATAGTCGTGATCAGCAGGATGAGGGTTACACAGGATATATTGTTTTTACGGGTATCATATTATGTTTTATTGACGTTGATAATTCTCTGATAATTATGCATTAAAAATATACAGAGCGCACGAACGAGCAAAAACTTTTATTGTTAAAATACTTATTGGTTTGTGTCGAAAAAATAAAGAAAATAAAGAAAGAAGTGTGTCAGTGTGAATATGGGGCAGCAAATGAGTGAGTGGGCGAGTGAGCGATTATTAAAATGGTATAAAATTTACAGTTAGCCAGCCATATTGGCCAACCGTTTATAAACCCCCGGGTGTTCATAAACACTCGCTTGAAGTGCGCTGCGAGTGCTTAGAAACGCACGGTCATCTACAAACTGACGGCCATTTATAAACGACTATACCTGTACCTGTTAAAAACACTACACAAAGAGTAGAGTCTTATTTTTTCAAATGAGTGACATTCTTTGCACCGGATCCGAAATTAAACATGACATCATATACACATTTTACCCATATCGCACAAAGTCATAACTCCTAGATTTTCCTAAGTGACATGAGAAAATACACTTTGTACTGTGAAATTTATGACCACTTATGTATTTATGACCACTTAAAAAATCAGAATAAATTAATGTTCCATTTTTTTTAATTATGATTGTTTTCTCCCACTTGGTACTTTTAATGTCCTGATTATACAGACAATGTACATTACTCCGATGTGATCAGTTTTGTTTTGATGGGGCAGCAGTGTTTACAAATTGTCAAAGTTAAATTCTTAATAACTGAGCAACCGGAAGAGTAAAATCAAAAATTAAAACACCATTCTCTATGAATTGATCTTTTAAATAAAATTTGCAAAACAGTTATGCAACTTTAAGCATTCCTTTAGATAGATTGGCTGATTGTTGCATAAGGCCTTATAGGTGATTAAACATATATTAAATCGTAAAAGAGACCGGAAGCCAATGCAGCGACTTTAGAAGGGGCGTTGTTCTAGTAAAATGAGGCCATTATTAATTCAGCCATATTTCTGTATAAGCCATGGAGACCAAAGTTGTTTTTTTCAATTTGATATAATCGCAAATGTCTTCGTTAGCTCTTTCCGATTCATTTGAATACCTATGTTATGGGTCTACGACCGTTATATATATTAGGGTCTTATCTACCATTTTACAAAGTCACAAATACGTTTCCTCAACCCTTTAACCGCCGGTGCCGTATATATTCGGTTTTTAATTTTTTATTAGCACATTAAGTACCACATTTTAAATATGTTAAAGATAAAATGTGACATCGACCAGCAAGCTTTGAAAAGAGTTGACCTCCATTTTGTCAAATCTAAATAATTTTCACCCACTTGAAGTTGTGGATCGCGTCAGCGAGGCACAACTTCAAGTGGGTGAAAATTCAAATTGAATAATTTGGCAGTTAAAGGGTTGAAGCGACACAAGCAGGCTAAAATTACCAACAAATCAGTATTTTGACTTCTTAATATGGCCATAAGATGTGAACATGTCCATATACTAGAATTGCGGAAGTTTTCTAAATTTTGGCGTAGCAAGCTTGCTGAAATCCCCATGTATCAGTTATTCCCGTGTTTATTATTTCTTATGTATGTCCGAAAATAAATGTCGTCCTTATTTCTCGGTTAACTGGCAAATGCGCAACACACAATTTAAAATAAAAACTTACGCAATTCTAGTCCATAGACAATCATGTTGACATAATTATTGACATATCAAGGAGCCAAAATACAAATACTGATTTGTTGATGATCTTAGACTGATTGTGTCGCTTTAATACCAATGGGTGTTTAATACCATGTTTGTGTAGCTGAAGCTGGTCTATTATTTATTAGCGTGATTTTTTTTTATTTTTTATTTTTTTTATTTTTGTAATCAGCAGCTGCTATTGCTAGCAGAGCCGTTGCCTGGCTAAAGCCACCTGAAAGTGTCAGGGACTGGTTCAGGGCTAACCGCAACGGGTAGTGTTAATCGAACTTGAGAAAAAGACGACCCACAGAGAGACCGCCACTCCCCCCCGTCCAATCCGCACCAGACCATCACGGTCCCCAAGTCGGCAAAATGTTGATAATCATGCAGATGAGATTGTGAGACAGTACATACCAGAAGAAGACAAGAAGACATGATAGGACAGCACTTCGACCCACCACACCCCATTAGACCACTGCAAGCAGCTATCCACAGAATAAGATGGAGCACAGCCACCACGCCCCCCCCCGCCACCCCCTCGGCGAAACCATCCTTCCACAACTCATTTAAATCTTTGTGCATCCTGTTGTTTAATCTTTGTGCATCCTGTTGTATCTCAGATGATTGACGCAGTTGTTTTGCTCTCACATTTGTTTTAGCCTAAGACCTGTCAAGTGATCCCAGGTCGATATTTAATTACATTAAAATTACACTGAAAATTTTAATCCTGTTGTATCTCATTTGATTAACTCTGTTGTTCAGTTGCTCAGATGATTTACTCTGTTGTTTTTGCTCCCATATTTGTACTATCATAAGACCTGTCAAATGATCCCAGGTCAAGTTTTAATTATATTAAAATCTGTTGTTCAGCTGCTCAGTTGGTTGACTCCGTTGTCTTAACTCTCATATTTGTACTATCATAAGACCTGTCAATTGATCCCAGGTCAAATTTTAATTACATTAAAATCTGTTGCTCAGCTGCTCAGATGGTTGACTCTGCTGTCTTAGCTCTCATATTTTATTATCATAAGACCTGTCAAATGATCCCAGGTCAAGTTTTAATTACTTAAAAAATTACACCGAAATTTTTAATTACATTAAAGAAGATGGGACTCCACTGATTTGTTGACTCTTGAGTTGTGTTCAAAAGACAAGAAGACCTTGTTACATTTAAATTTCTAGCATCTTAATTTGCTGTTGTCTTGTGATTTGTGGACTCTTTGCGTTTCATTCATCTCACATGCTTTATACTAGCCATAGCATAAGACCTGTCAAATGATCCCAGGTCGAATATAATTACAGATGAGATTGTGAGACAGTACATACCAAAAGAAGACAAGAAGACCTTGTTACATTTAAATTTTCTAGTATCCTAATTTGCTGTTGTCTTGTGATTTGTGGACTCTTTTGAGTTTCATTCAACTCACATGCTTTATACTAGCCATAGCATAAGACCTGATTGATTATGTAATTAATATTAGGTATGTGAAAACCATGGATTGTTTTGTTAATAATATATTGCCCTCATGACCCAGGTACACATATAACATACACCCACCGGAAAAGACCAGTCATTGTCCCAATGGTGGTTTATCGTTGGGCCAGCGTCGCAGATGGTGGGCCAACATTAAAACAACATTGGCTCAACGTATAGTGCTTGCATCCACCAGAAAATATGAGTCGTCGTCACAATTGTGGTTTGATGTTAGGCCAGCGTCGCAGACGGTGGGAAAATATTAAACCTTACAGTGCGGAGATCGACTTTAGTCGTCAGAATCTGACGTCTGTAGACGTCAGATTCTGACGACTAAAGTCTATCTCCGCTCTGTAGGAGTAAAAATATTTCTAATGGAGGTAGACCCATAACATAGGTAAAAGAGCTTAATAAGACATTTATGATGATTCCAAATTGAAAAAAGCTCTTTGTTTGCGATGTGTTTTACAAATTAATTCAGCGCTTTAAGGGTTAAACCAACATTGCCTCAACGTATAGTGCTTGCATCCACCACAAAATACGAGTCGTTTTCACAATAGTGGTTTGATGTTGGGCCAGCGTCGCAGACGGTTTGACAACAATAAACCAGCATTGGCCCAGCGTATTGTGCTTGCTGGGATATACTGCCCAGAAAGCACAAGACGTTGAATCAATGTTGGTCTACGACGCTGGACCAACGTTAAACAAACATTGATTCAACGTCTTGTGTCTTTTGGGTGGTGTACCCATTCACCAGAGAACACGATTATTTGCCGCAATGTTGATTTAGTGCTGTGCCAACGTCGTGGACGGTGGACCAGCATTAAACAGGTGAGGCCTATGGGTACGTACATGAAGCTTTATGAAGGTCAATGGGTGATTGCATGAAGCGTCACAAAGGTCAATGGGTGTGTGCATGAAGCTTCACAAAGGTCAATGGGTGTGTGCACGAAGCTTCACGAAGGTCAATGGGTGTGTGCATGAAGTGTCACAAAGGTCAATGGGTGTGTGCATGCAGCTTTACAAAGGTCAGTGGGTGTGTGCATAAAACTTCACGAAGGTCAATGGGTGTGTGCACGAAGCTTCACGAAGGTCAATGGGTGTGTGCACGAAGCTTCACGAAGGTCAATGGGTGTGTGCATGAAGTGTCACAAAGGTCAATGGGTGTGTGCATGAAGCTTTACAAAGGTCAGTGGGTGTGTGCATAAAACTTCACGAAGGTCAATGGGTGTGTGCAAGAAGCTTCACGAAGGTCAATGGGTGTGTGCATGAAGCTTTACAAAGGGTAATGGGTGTGTGCATGAAGCTAGACGAAGGTCAATGGGTGTGTGCACGAAGCTTCACGAAGGTCAATGGGTGTGTGCACGAAGCTTCACGAAGGTCAATGGGTGTGTGCATGAAGCTTTACAAAGGGTAATGGGTGTGTGCATGAAGCTAGACAAAGGTCAATGGGTGTGTGCATGAAGATACACGAAGGTCAATGGGTGTGTGCATGAAGCTTCACGAAGGTCAATGGGTGTGTGCATGAAGCTTCACGAAGGTCAATGGGTGTGTGCATGAAGATACACGAAGGTCAATGGGTGTTTGCGCGAAGCTTCACGAAGGTCAATGGGTGTGTGCATGAAGCTTTATAGAGGTCAATGTGTGTTTGCATGAAGTTTTACAAAGGTCAATGGGTGTGTGCATGAAGCTTCACAAAGGTCAATGGGTGTGTGCATGAAGCTTCACGAAGGTCAATGGGTGTGTGCATGAAGCTTCACGAAGGTCAATGGGTGTGTGCATGAAGCTTTACAAAGGTCAATGTGTGTTTGCATGAAGCTTCACAAAGGTCAATGGGTGTGTGCATGAAGTTTTATAAAGGTCATTGGGTGTGTGCATGAAGCTTCACGAAGGTCAATGGGTGTGTGCATGAAGCTTCACAAAGGTCAATGTGTGTTTGCATGAAGCTTCACAAAGGTCAATGGGTGTGTGCATGAAGTTTTATAAAGGTCATTGGGTGTGTGCATGAAGCTTTACAAGGTCAATGGGTGTGTGCATGAAGCTTCACGAAGGTCAATGGGTGTTTGCATGAAGCTTCACGAAGGTCAATGGGTGTGTGCATGAAGCTTTACAAGGTTATTGGGTGTGTGCACGAAGCCCTACAAAGGTCAATGGGTGTGTGCATTAAGCTTTACAAGGTCAATGGGTGTGTGCTTGAAGCTTTACAAAGGTCAATGGGTGTGTACATGAAGCTCTACAAAGGTCAATGGGTGTGTGCATTAAGCTTTACAAGGTCAATGGGTGTATGTTTGAAGCTTTACAAGGTCAATAGGTGTGTGTGTTTGAAGCTTTACAAGGTCAATAGGTGTGTGCATAAAATTACACAAATGTCAATGGGTGTGTGCATGACACTTCACAACTTCAAGTGAGTGAAAATTATGAAAAAATGAAAAAAACATAAAATAGGAGGCGTCTAGAGTTGATGTCAAAGTGTTGTCAAAGTATTGTAATGTGAAATAGAGAAAAACAAAAGTATAAAATAACCCAATTTACAACACATGAAATAGAATGAGCGTCATCGTTTGTCGAGAATGGTATGATGTGGAATTATTAAAGTCTGATTTTGCTGTGATTCGAGAAGACAATGTCAAAATACACGTTTACTACTACATGAAGCAAAACAAAAGCAAATATTATGTCGACATACAAGATATAAAATGGAAATGGCCTGGTCATTTGCCGGATTATAGTATGACGTGGAAAATATAGTTATATAAATATACAATAAACTATGAAACATGATCGTTTGCTCTATATCTGTATAATGTACAATAACCCTTAAAGCGCTGAAATATTCTGTATAAACCAACGTTTTTTCTAATTTGAAATTATCATAAATGTCTTAGTTAGCTCTTTCAATTCATTTGTATACCTATGTTATGGGTCTACGGTCATTTTTTAAATGCTTTAATTATTTCAGTGCGGGGACCGTCTTCAGACGTCAGATTCTGACGTCGACAGACGTGAGATTATGACGTCTACAGTCGATCCCCGTGCTGAAAGGGTTGAGAGGACAATACCCGCTCTGCGAATGAGTTATAGATATGATGTGGGAAAAAAAAAGAGAAATATTGATATATAAAATGGAACAACTTACAACACCTACGCCAGGATGTACCTATATATGAATGTGATCGTTTGTATGAATAGGATGTATATAAATAGGATGCATGGTTTGTTCGGGTATGGAGACATCGATACATGCTGGCTTTACCGGGACTGGGTGTGATCGGCTGGTAATTACTCTGTAATTTCTCGTTTTACATTCATGAGATCACATCGACCCGCTCGACAGGTCTCCGCAAACACTAGACGTTGACTCCATGCTGTTTTAATGTTGGCCCACCGTCTGCGACGCTGGCCCAACATTATAGCAGCACTGGTCCAACGCATTGTGTCTATTGAGCTGATGCAAAGTGAAAAGTCAAACAGCAGTGTCTGCTTCGTTTAGAAGTAAGCAGATACGGCCTTCTGTCTTTGCAAGAAGAACATATGTCAGGCTGCTAAATATTCATGAGGTTGGATAAACCATCAAACTCGAAATATCACTCCCGATGTCGTGTTAATGTTGGGCCACTGTCTGCGACGCTGGCAAAAAATTAAAGGAAAAGTTCTGTCAATTCATCAGGTTTACTGGTTACAGCCAATGTTGATTTAATGTTGGTTCACCGTCTGCAACGCTGGCCCAACATTAACAAAACATTGAGTCAATGGATCTTTTTACTGGCTTCATCCAATGTCGATTTAATGTTGGTCCATCGTCTGCGACGCTGGCCAAACAATAAGACAACATTGGTTCGACGTATCGTGTTTACTGGTTACAACCCATGGTGACTTAATGTTCGTTCACCGTCTGCGACGCTTGCCCAACATTAAGTCACTATTGATTCGACGTATCGTGATTTTAAGGTCAATTTAATGTTGGGCCACCGTCCGCGCCGCTGGCCCAACATTCAATCAACATTGTGTCAATGCATCGTGTTGACTGGTAAGGGGGATTCCATCAGGGGATTTTGAGATCAGGAAATCAGATGCTAAACGGCGCCGACAGAAACACGGGTGACACAGATACAGAGGGAGGCAGCAAACAGACATAGCCTATACCAGAGAGTGAGAGTAAGAGAGAGGGAGAGAGAGGCACCAAACAGGAACACCGGGCAGAGTGAAAAGAAGGAGGGAGGCGCAGATAGACAATCAAACAGAGCTGTCTGTGGTGTGAAGTAACAACGCAATCAGCAAGAAAGTTGGAGAATCACAAAACAAATCACTAGGAAAGTTAGAGGGAAATCACAACGCAAATCACTGGGAAAGCTTGTGTGAAACTGCAAAGTCGATCAACGAAAAATTGTAAGTGTGAAATCACAAGATATAATAAAAGGGAGTTAACTATCGTGAAATCACAACGCACGAAAGTTGCCGTGACAGGCAGGTTAAAATCACAGCCTAAATCACAGTCTGCGTTTGGAATTTTAAATTCCTTGGGATTTTTAAGCTTTGAAAACAAGAATAAAGAATCCCGCTACTGAAACATGTGAACTTTGGAATCTTAGAGATAGGTGAATAATTCTTATATTTGATGTTGCTGGAGATTTACTGATTAAGAAACTTTCTAGCCAAATAAATCATAATTTAAACAATTAAAATGCAGTTAAGTTTACACTTCATTACTTTTTTATCATACCATGAGTGATAAATCATGATTTGTGAGATAAATTAGTGTTGATGCAGTAGGAATTGTAAATTGTCGTTCTCAAATTAAACACAGGCGAGTGATTTTCACTCACTTGAATTTGTGGATCGTGGAGACGAGACGCAACCTGAGGTGGGGGAACGTTTAAACCTAAAATAAGATAAATATTAGATTAAATGTTTCACATTTTGTCATAGAAAAAGTAGCAATACTAGCAATAAAATATAATATTTTAATAAAGTATGGTACTCCATCCCATATTTAAAAAACTACTGAATGACAGGCTGTGATAAGTTGATCCTGTCTTGTGACATCACTCATTGATTTGTCAGGTCACTACTATATACTTAGAGCAGGTTTAGTTTGACGAGCATATTATGCATGCTTTTATTGGGCATGTGTTGCTATCTAATACTTTGTTACGCCAGCTCAGATCTGAATGCAATTTTTATTATCCTCAATTTTAACACTGTTTATAGTAGGTATGTCGTCAGACAGAAACACGGGAGACACCGATTTTGGAGAAAACATTGAGGGCCCACACGCTTGCACAAGAGTGGGGTTCGCCGCAATAAAAATATTATGATTCAGTGAAGCAAAATGACACAGCTGCTTTAAATTAATTCGGTCGTGGGTTTTCTGGGCACTGCCCATTTCATAGCAATGCTTGGCTGCCTTCTGTATTAACCCTTGTACTGCTTAATTCTATTTTTCATCATTTGACGAGAAATATATCTGTTGATGAAAAAGAAACAGATGAAAAACTGCATTAATTCTTAAAACGCTAAGCGCGCCTATAGTCGTTTTTAATCCGTTTTATTTGCCGTTTACATCACTGTCATTGGGAATGAAATGACTGATTAAACATTAACATTTTCAAACTTTTGGTCTCAAATTAAACAAATATTAGTGTTTTTCACTCTCTTAAAGTTGTGGGTCGCGCTAGCGAGACACACTTCAAGTGGATAAAAAGTTAAATATTATAATTTAGCGGTTTGAGGGTAAATTGAATGCCTACCACAAGCTTTTTATTTGGTATGAATCCACATTCTGTTTCACCAGATCCTGGGAGTAGCCTTTTTTCAATTTACTCAGGCGCTATTCAAAAGTTTTATGTGAATTTTTTAAGGGTCATTTTTTCATCTTCCCCAACATCGCTGAAATTTTGTTGTGTATTTTATAAGTTAGAC
>OZ024907.1:10017817-10022817 GCA_964017125.1 Flabesymbios commensalis
CAAATTGTATAATATTTAAGTTATCTTACTCACTTTAAGTGTGCAAAAAAATAAGGTCTCAAATTCAGCGCTTTAAAGCGACACAATCAGGCCAAAATCATCATTTTTATTTGTGTTCCTTAATATGTGCATAATATGTGAGCATGTTCATAGACTAGAATTGCGTAAGTGTTTTTAATTTTGTATTTGCACATTTACTAGTTGAAAGGACGAGATTTAATTTCAGACATGTCTAAATGTCCAAAGTAAGAAAAAACAGGAATACCTGATGAACGGGGATTTCCGCACACTTGCTACGTTCCCACAGCAATACAAAATTTAAAAGACTTATGCAATTCTATTCTCTGGCCATGTTTACATATTATGGACATATTAAAGAGTCAAAATACAAAATCATGATTTATGCCGCTTTACGGGTTAAAATAGGAACAAGGTAAATGAAAATGAGGTGACGTACCATGTTAGGAAGCCAGTCGGTATACAGACATATTGCACAGACATCGCACGGACATCGATCTTAGACGTCAGAATCGATCCTTATACCAAAACATTGTACACTTATAAAATAGGTTCTAGTATTTATACAAGGTAAATGAAGCGCCGAAAGAGCTTAGTAGGACTTTCTTCCCTTTGAATATGAAAGGGCAGATACACCCTTTCATATCCAAGGATGGGGCGGATCCAGCCTCTCAGTGGGGGGGGGGGGTTATATTTTGACAAAAAAATCTTTTACTGTAAAGGGGTCGAGGGGCCAAAGGGGCCAAAGGTTTTCTCGTGCAATCTAAAGCATATTGGGCACTGTTCTCACTCAGTATGTCACCAAATCATAAGGAAACCCCTGTATAAGGTGATGATTTTTTTTCTGAGAACAACCCCCCCCCCCCCTTGGATCCGCCACTGCAAGCAGACGATTTATGACAATTTCAAATTGAATAACCCTGATATTCACCGTGGTCCTCAAAATATTTCCGCACTGTAAGGGTTAACAGGCTAAGAGGTGGTTAGCAGCTTTTCGATACATGGTCAAGACGGTAACGGCATAGCTCATATTCGACTGGCCCCAGTGGCTGAAACGGGTTTTATTTCAGCTACAGATTGACCCCATACAAAATCGTGGAATAATACACCTTTCCCAATAGCAACACGCCACACAGGGACTAAAAGCTGAACCATTTAGTTGAGAATCCTGTCACACTGTTTTCTATTACAAAGCGCCACACAGTGATTAAAACTGAACTATTTAGTTGGGAGTCTTGCTTATGCGCAAAATCGTGCAAACAGTGTATTCATTGGACGGTCATATCATAGACTTGGCCTTGGAATCGAGATCTCTCTGAGTGGCCGCCATGATGAAAAAGGTTAATTTTTGGGGGTAAATCGAATAGGGCCTACAGCAATCCACGGCCTCGAAGAGGACATCACGGCTAATATTGGACTTACTAATTGTTAGCCCTTTCAAGGATGATCATCACGACTATATTAGTTTTCAATCTGTTTTACCAGTTTATTAGCCGATCAGATAACTGCTTTTGATAATAAAATACGTTTTTAACCCTTTAACCTCCAAATTATTCAATCTGAATTTTCACCCACTTGAAGTTGTGTCTCGCTTACGCGATCCACAACTTCAAGTGAGTGAAAATTATTCAGATTTGACAAAATGGAGGTAAACTGTTTTCACATCTTGCTGATTGATGTCACATTTATCTTTAACATGTTTAAAAGGTTGTACTTAATGTGCTAATAAAAAATGAAAAACCGAATGTATGCGGCACCGGCGGTTAAAGGGTTAAGCATCAAGATTTGCAAAGTTTATGTCTCACATCAAACAAATACGAGTGCTTTTGAAGTTGTGGGTCGCGGTAGAGAGAAACAACTTTAAGTGGGTGCAAATTTAAATGAGATAAATTGGCGGGTAAGAGATTAAGATTTGTTTTCTAAGCACAGTGCATGTGTTTACTAACACATTTATATTACATGCAATTAGCCCCCCCCCCCCAACTATTAAAATCGTATATGTCTAAAGTACATGTTTAGTAATAATAGTTATCTTTAGTAGTAAGTGTTATCTCATATCTCATATTCGTGGTACAGACATTTAATGTTGATCCAGCCTCACATACGGTAGACCACAAGTGAATCAACGTTGGGTCAATGACTTATGCATCTGTCTGCTAGGTACCTCTGCGACATAAAATAATGGTTATTTTATGTCAGTTGTTTGGGGGAAACACGAAACATTTGTAATCTTCAGAGTAAATGACTCACTCTGACGGGCGTTGAACATAATAAAATGGATTTGTGTATAGGGGCCTAATACAGCGGCGGATTCGGGAAGTTTTGAAATGGGGAAGGCGTAGTAGATTATGTTCTACAAAAAAAAACATTTGAAATCATAGGTGTATTATAGTCAATAATAGGAAAAAAAACATTTGGCAACTTATTAATAAAAAGAATACATTTTAAAAATAATACACTTTTTCTAAATTCTGCCAAATACTGTTATATTGTTGTGTTATTATTACGATGTATTATTATGTTAACTACAATGATACAATATGCCTGAATCTTATTGTAGACTCCATGTTATCAATCAAATAGATCTATCATAATATATAATTTGAAGATCTCATTTATATGAGGGCATATCACCTATCAGGGGCTTATCGCCACATACTGCCTCTTTGCTATTTTTTTAATCAAGATTGCGCCAAGATTTAGCAATACAAATCATATTGACATGTTTTGCTCGTAATTAACAAAACTGATATGATGAATTTCCAAGTATGGCCAATACACTCAGAATTCGCCCATATAGCACTATTACAGTTGTAAGTTCACTTTCCTGGGATTATTTACCTCCCTTTATTATCTATACCTCTTATTTTTGTGTGTATAATGAACACAATTCTATAAAAAATGTGATCGTTTATTGCATAATCTCAAGTTGAATATCTGAAAAAATAAGTTACAAATAGACAAGCCTCCGTAAAAGAGAAAACCATGTTTTGCCCTAGAATACAGGTCATTTCTGAAAAGCAGGGGAACTTCAATTTGTGTTTGTGAGCTTGCTAATTATCAGATTTGGACAAGGTTTACTCTTCTGATTACAGAATTTAATGTATATTTCAGATCACACAAAAAAAATCATATAAAATATATTTTGCAGTATGGTCTCACCACGCAATTCATATGCGCATATCGTTAAAAAGTTTACCACTGAGAGAATTACTATCTTCTTTTTAAATGTGGCGATTTACAGCAGGCTTGGGTTTATATATTACATTTATTTAAAATATATTTTTGATACTAATTCACTTAGATTGGGTGAATGATCATATATTGCTCAAAAAAACATCGAAATCGGTAAAGATAGTTATAAAATGTAGTCCCTACGATGATAGTAACAAGGCATATGCTGCGTTCGATATAATAGCTCCTGTGCATTGCTAACTCTTAGAGAGTTTATTAGGACACTACATTCGAAAAAAACACTAACGCTACGTGTAAAAATACAAAAAAACGATGATTATGGTCTCGGTTTTTATTTTGAAGGAGTATATCATAATGATCAAAAAAATATATGGTTTATTAACAGTTGTCCAATTAGAAAACGCTGAGAGGCGCAAGCGGATGAGCCATAATATGTGAGTCCATGGGGGGGGGGGTGTATTATGGGGACGTTAATTGCGTGAAGGTGCAATTACATTTCCATTGAACCAGCTGTCCAGATGTGCCGTGTAATTGTAGATCTATATGACGTCACAGTGACACTGACGTGTCATGGTCGATACAGACCTGACCTGAGCGGCACCTAGTGATCGTTTCAGTCGATACAGTGACACCTGGTGATCGTTTCGGCTCGGGTTGCTTCCTGGTGTCGATGGTAATGATATCAGAGATGTTAGGGGGGGGGGGGGTGTAATGGTAGCTGGCGGATGTGATGGGCCGGCATATACCCACATAACAGTCATCCTGTGCTAAGGGAAATTAACTCTTACAACGCTAAAATATTTTTGTATACCCTTGGAGACCAAAGGGTATTTTCAATTTGAAATCATCATATATGTCTTAAACCTTTGAGCCCTCACGATGCAATAAAGCATCATTTTCAACAGACTTTATTTGTCTACAACTAGGGGGTTTAAATGAAAATTTCCATGAAACTGGTTTACAATACATGACTCTTTTCTTTAATTTTCACCCACTTCAAGTCATCTTCATCAACTACAAGTCGAGAATTGCGGCAGCAATCCGCGGCTTGTAGTGGATGAAGATGGCAACAGTAAATTCAGGCTTGAAAGGGTTAATTAGATTAATCTGCTTCATTTGAATACCTATGTTATGGGTCTACGGCCATTTTAAATGTTTTACTCTTTCACTGCGGGGACTGACTTTAGACGTCGGAATTTGACGTCTGTAGACGTCAGATTTTGACGTCTAAAGTCGGTCCTGTAGACGTCAGATTCTGACGTCTAAAGTCGGTCCCCGCACTGCGAGGGTTAGTGGTAGTGGGCGGATGTGATGGGCAGATGGGCGAGCGCATTGATCCCTGGCTACAAACAGGGATTACTAGTCATGTTTACTGATGAGGAGAGATCCACATATGATGGGGCAGGATGCTCTAGTGCCAAGGCAAAACACCACAACTACAATATTCATAGGAATTCAATTCCCATGAATATTGTAGTTCCAGTGTTTCGTTTTAGCTGTCGAGCCAAGGCAAAACACCACAACTACAATATTTATAGGAATTTAATTCATATGAATATTGTAGTTCCGGTGTTTTGTTTTAGCTGTAGGGCCAAGGCAAAAAACACCGCAACTAAAATATTCATAGGAATTCAATTCATATGAATATTGTAGTTCCGACCTTTTTGCTTTCATTAGTACGTCAACATTCCGCCACCATCATTATTATGTGGTTATTGAACACGGATTCGCAATTTTAGTGCGTATTTTGACAAAACAAACTTTGTTGTAGTTCCGTCGTTTTGTTT
>OZ024907.1:10027817-10180317 GCA_964017125.1 Flabesymbios commensalis
AAGCTCAACCAGTAACCCTTTCGCTGCCGGGACCGTATATATGCGTCTTCAAGCAAATTTCAGACCAAATAATTTCAGCCCAAATTTCTGAAATGTTTTGTGGTAGAAGCTTAGTAAGTCCAATTATCACATTTTGAAGACGTATATTTTTACATAGATATAATTTTTTTTTTTTCATTTGGAGCTAGAAATTGCGTTAGCAATTCCAGCTTCAAATGAATAAAAAATAGACCGAAACAATTCGGCAGCATTAAGGGTGTTTTTTTAATTTAAAATCATCATAGTACGGAATACGGCGTTGTCTCATCGGTGTCTGTTCGATCACTGAAGTTAAGCAACGTCGCGCCCGGCTTATAATTGGATGGATGACCGCCTGGGACTGCCAGGTGCCGTATACACAAGGACATCGTGCAGCGATGTCGTGTTGTGGGGCTCAGAGAACCACGTATATCAGATGGCTCGTCTGATTGACTTTGAGTTGGACTTAAAATAACCTCAATGGACGTAGGCGCAGAGTTTCCATCCGGCGAGACCCCAGAAAATCCCCAATGTGGAGTACTTGGCATGCACATAAGGCTGTGAATTATATCATGAATGACAACAGGCCTTGCTAGGTTACTCCCGTGGCGCGATAGCACAATAGTGCGTACTGCCACGTAATATACAGATACAGATAACTGTCTAAGCCAGCTCTTTCCGCTTCTTTTGAATAATAATGGTGTGGGTCTACGGTGATTATAATATATGTTTATAGATTTTTAATTCTTTCAGTGCGGGAGGGGTCTGACCGTTTTTAGAAGTCTGATTTAAAAAAAAATTATTTGATAGTTTTAAAAGTTAAACATGTTAAAGGTCAATGTACACAGTCGTCGGTAACTGTAAATCGAGCCATAAAAAATATCACGATAGAATGGATGTTACTTATTTTATCGGGGCGGTTGAGACATAATATTACGTGTAAAACAGAACTGATTTTTACTGAAATATTTCGCAATAACAAGTATATTGTCCAAACAATACGCCCCATTGTACATGTATCACATATATTCGACTTTTATATCTGAAGAATAAACCTTCCTTGTCTTAGAAATGTATCGTATTAACAGAAAACTCTCTTATGTATTTCTGGTATTAGCTACTTAGAATAATAAAAATAATGGATGTTTTATACTTGGACGTTTTATAGTATAAAATGCATGATCACACAAACCCCTACATCAAGGGGCGGACCAGATGATACGTGAAGGAGGGGGTGGGGTTATCTATGAGTTTTTTTTTTGAAAAACAAAGTTTGTTCGACTGCTATCGAAAAAAAAGTTTGATTCCACACCATCAAAAAAAAGTTTTAAGTTGATGGAAAAAGATAACAATTTTCCTTTCGAAAAAGCCATCGCGTCTAAAATATTCCCAGGGGAAACCGCCGTTCCCCTCTTCAAATCCATGTATCAAGACAATATTATTCTATTTTGTAACCGGTAAGCTATCATGGTGCGTTATTGAAAATAAATGTTTGTTTCACTTTGTCAATATAAAAAAAGTTTGTTTATTCAGGTGCAAAAAAAAGAAAAAATGTTTTTAATTCTGAGCAGAAAAGATTGCTGTGAGGTGAAAACTCATAGCCCACCCCCATGTATCATCTGGTCAGTCACTGACGTGTTTTAAAAATCTGCTTCACATTTTTGTTTTCCAGAAGGAGCGAGTTAATCTGAAGCACATAGAGTCTCGCAAATCTCGTATCACAGAGAAAGAGTACGAGATATTTCTGGAGATCGAGGGAGCATGCGCAGAGAAAGCGGAAGCGGTGGTGAGGCGTGGCATGGCAGGTATGAATATCAAGTCATTGGGTGGCGGACCACAGCTGAGAAAAACTGTATCATTGGACAAGGGTGACACTAAATGTAAGGGGTGTCTGTAGCATGCTGTGTATTCGTAAATAATACTGTAGATCTGGTAAAATTCGCGAGGTTTTAATTTTCTTGAATTTCGTGGGGAGGACAAATTCGTCAATTGAAGAATCTCGCGAAAATTTAAAGGAAAATACAAATTTGCGAATTCCTTAACTTCGTGAAATGTCCCAAAATCAGAAATTCGCGAAAGTTTAAGCACGCGAAAATTACCAGATCTACAGTAGTTATATTTTTTCAAATGTTGGGCCGGCGTCGTAGACGGTGGTCCAGTATAGAAAGGGCATTGGACAAGGTTGGCACTGAATGTAAGGGGGTGTCTGTTGCATGTTATGTATCTGTAAATAATAGTGAAACTAATGCTGTTTTAATGTTGGGCCAGTGTCGCAGACGGTGGACCATCAATAAAATAAACATTAGACAAGGGTCACACTAAATGTAAGGGGTGTATGTGGCATGCTCTGTAAATCTATAGATTATTGTTAAACCATTGATGTTTTTATGTTGGCCAGCGTCGTATATGGCTGACCAGCATTAAAACAACATTGGAGAAAGATGACATTAAATGTGAGGGGTTCCAATGGCATGCTATGACAATGAACAAGCATCTTCCCTCTGCGTCTTCATCCTACCTCGCAAGACCTTGAGGCTGTTGAGGCCTTGCGAGGGAAGATGGGTGTCTGTGGCATGCTCTGTATCTGTAAATAATAGTTAAACCATTGCTGTTTTAATGTCAGCATCGTATGCGGTAGATCACATAAACCCTTAAAGCGCTAAGTTAAATAATGCTAATTTTCACCCTCTTGAAGTTGTGTCTCGCTACCGCGACCCACAACTTCAAGAGGGCGAAAATTACTTACATTAGTTTAATTTGAGACAACAATTTGCCCATTTTGATGTTTAACCCTTTCAGGCCTGAATTTATCATTGTCATCTCCATCCACTACAAGTCGAGAATTGCTGTCGCAATTCTCGACTTGTAGTGGATGAAGATGATTAGATGTGGGTGAGAAATTTAAGAAAATTACTATGTATTCATAGAACAATCTCATCGAAATTGTCCTTCTAAAACCCTTATTTGTGAGTAAATCAAGTATGTTTTCAATGGTGTAAAATGATGCTTTAATGCATCGTAAGGGCTTAAAGGGTTAAATGCTCATTTTTTTTCCAAATAACAGTGATTTGATCGGCTAATAAAATAGATAAAAAACAACAATACTCGCGCTTAGCAATGAGAGGGTTACAACAACACAGGACAAAAATGACACTCCATGTATATGAGTGATGTCTGTGGTGTGCTATATATATATAAATAATAGTTTAATCAATCCATATGGTCAGAGTCAATGAACTTCGCCGATTCCTCAGTCAATTCTGAACCAATTTTCATGAAATTTTGCACACACTATTGTCTCGCCATGGGGCGATTACGCTTAAAATTTCTCGGAGTTCTACCATTTGACATGTAATGACATTTTGAAACGAAGCTAATGGGTTTATAAAGGGCGACATTTTCATTCATTTACTACATAATGAATAGACTAATGAAATTTTCAGAGTAGTCGCCCCATCGCTAGAAAATAGTGCTGGTGAAATGTCATGACAATTGGTTGAGAATCGACTGAGAAATCAGCGAAAATCATTCACGACGGTTAATGTGAATCCGACTATAGTGGAATGTGGATAAACATTTTAGCATGGTCATGTGTCTATGTCTGTCAAACAGAGACGTTTCATTGACATCGATAAAAATCATTTTTGATTGATTTGTCATAGATATCTATATATGTAACTTCATATACAAGATGGTTAGCTTGGTCAACAAATAATATGTTAATATGTTATATAGAACTAAAATCAAATTAAGCGACATTGCCATGGTTACTAAACACAGGATACCTTGATAAAGTAAATGATAATTACATATCATAAAGTTAAAACGACAATGCTAAAATATGAATATTGGGTCTATCTGTTTCTCGCCCGGAAAACACGAGACGGTAAACCAATGTTGGTTTAATGCTGGCCCAACATTTTCGACGCTGGCCCAACATTAGTCCAACATTGGCTCAACATCTCGTGTTTGCTGGCTCTCACAAAAACAGTAACTTTCAGTGGGACATTTAATGTCCCGACTCTCCCGAATTCAGCACATGTCGGGTCTCTCGGGCTAATGTGCATAGTGATTACATTTCAGTGAAGCCTAAATCTTGTCGGGACGTGGCCCGATAAGCTCGGCTAAACCGACACAGTCAGGCAAAAAAATCACCCAAAAGCCAACATTTTATTTGGCTGCTTGGTATGTCCATAATATTTGAACATGTCCATAGACTAGGATTGCGTAAGTCTTTTATATTTTGGTTTGCTGTGACAACGTAGCAAGTGTGCCGGAACCCCCCCCCCCCGCTTGTCAGTTATTCCTGTATTTTGGGCATACATTGTCTCAAATTAAATCACCTCCTTATTTCTCTTTTAACTGGTAAATGCGCAAAAACAACATTAATTTCTTTTTGTGCAATTCCAGTCTCTGGACATGGTGACAAATTATGGACATATAAAGGAACCAAAATAAAAAAGATGATTTTGGCCTGATTGTGTCGCTTCAAGCAATAATATTATTTCGTGACATTGTCATGCCATATTATTTTCATCAGGAATTCGCTACAGGTCAGGCCATAACATAATCGGGGCAATCGGAACGTGGCCCGACTTTCAATATCCGGACTGATCTGTACTGTACATGTAAGGATATATTATTGACAGCTGACATGTTCCTATATTAATATATGTTGATGTGGTGAAAATGGATATTCTCTAATGATTTGGCAAAATATTTCATGCAGGCAGATATTAAGAAACAAAGGAGGTAAATACTTAAAGTAATAAGTACTTATATTGGATGTTTATGAGGTTAAAATGGTACAAAAACACATTGAAAATATGTTATTTTATGGCAGTTATTTTATTGTTTAAAGAATGTTATCATTCTCAATTACATCGCATGCTATTGTTTTGTTTATCATGCTAATTAATGTAGATTCTGCTGATGGTACTCCATGGTTTCCACGTCACGTGTCAGAACTGGACAAATCGTCACAGCGTGTTTTAATGTACGGGGCTGAGCTGGACGGTGATCATCCGGTAAGTCAATGTCATAACGTAACGTAACGTAACGTAACGTAACGTAACGTAACATAACATAACATAACGTAACGTAACGTAACGTAACGTAACGTAACGTAACGTAACGTAACGTAACGTAACGTAACGTAACGTAACGTAACGTAACGTAACGTAACGTAACATAACGTGACGTAACGTAACGTAACGTAACGTAACGTAACGTAACGTAGCATAGCATAGCATAGCATAACATAACATAGCATAGCATAACATAACATAGCATAGCATAGCATAGCATAGCATAGCATAACATAGCATAGCATAGCATAGCATTGCATTGCATAGCATAGCATAGCATAGCATAGCATAACATAGCATAGCATAGCATAGCATAGCATAGCATAGCATAGCATAGCATTGCATAGCATAGAATAGGGTAGCATAGCATAGCATAGCATAGCATAGCATAGCATAGCATTGCATTGCATAGCATAGCATAGCATAGCATAACATAGCATAGCATAGCATAGCATAGCATAGCATTGCATTGCATAGCATAGAATAGGGTAGCATAGCATAGCATAGCATAGCATAGCATAGCAAAGCATAGCATAGCATTGCATAGCATTGCATAGCATAGCATAACATAGCATAGCATAGCATAGCATAGCATTGCATAGCATTGCATAGCATAGCATAGCATTGCATAGAATAGCATACTATTGCATAGCATAGAATAGGGTAGCATAGCATAGCATAGCATAGCATAGCATAGCATAGCATAGCATAGCATAGCATAGAATAGCATAGCATAACATAGCGTAGCGTAGAGTAGCGTAGCACAGCATAGCATAGTATAGCATAGCATAGCATAGCATAGCATAGCATAGCATAGCATAGCATAGCATAGCATAGCATAGCATAGCATAGCATAGCATTGCATTGCATTGCATAGAATAGCATACCATTGCATAGCATAGAATAGAGTAGCATAGCATAGCATAGCATAGCATAGCATAGCATAGCATAGCATAGCATAGCATAGCATAGCATAGCATAGCATAGCATAGCATAGCATAGCATAGCATAGCATAGCATAGCATAGCATAGCATTGCATAGCGTAGCGTAGCGTAGCGTAGCGTAGCGTAGCATAGCATAGCATAGCATAGCATAGCATAGCATAGCATAGCATAGCATAACATAGCATAGCATAGCATAGAATAGCATAGCATAGCATAGCATAGCATAGCATAGCATAGCATAGCATTGCATAGCATTGCATGGCATTGCATAGCATTGCATAGCATAGAATAGCATAGCATAGCATAGCATATCATATCATATCATATCATAGCATATCATTGCATAGCATAGAATAGCGTAGAATAGCATAGCATAGCATAGCATAGCATAGCATAGCATAGCATAGCATAGCATAGCATAGCATAGCATAGCATAGCATAGCATAGCATAGCATAGCATAGCATAGCATAGCATATTATTGCATAGCATAGAATAGGGTAGCATATAATAGGGTAGCATAGCATAGCATAGCATAGCATAGCATAGCATAGCATAGCTTAGCATAGCATAGCATAGCATGGCATAGCATAGCACATATAACATATCATTGCATAGCATAGAATAGCATAGCATAGCATAGCATAGCATAGCATAGCATTCCTTTTACAAAAGGTAAATTTAAATCATTTTTTTCAGTAATCTTCATATCTAGTTTATACCAAAATTATACATATATTATACAAAAAATTCTCAGAGTATCGTATATTTTAAATCTACACTGAGTTTTTAATATGACAAGAGTGAATCAAGTGTGTAAAAGGGCAGTTGTCTTGATGACGTCATTTGAACATGTTCCCAAATAAGTTATCGGGTAGTTCTGTTTTCTGGTGCTTACGATAGCTATGTATTCGAGAATTAGCTTGTGGAACGTCCTATGCCACGTGACAATTTTTATGCTCAACCCTTTTCCAACTATGTTATATTATTCAAATTTTCAACCACTTGGAGTTATGTCTCGCTAACGCTAACCCACAACTTTAAGAATTAGTTAACAATTACTCAATCATTTTTATATTTTGATGTTTAAATACACATTTCATTTCCATTTCATTTCCACTTTGATTTTTCTGCTAATAATACATATTAAAACGACTCTAGTTGTGCTTAGCGCGTAAATGGTCTTAGCCTTTTTCTTGTCATGAAAAGTTGGGCCAATGTTGATTTACTGATGGGCCAACGTCGTAGACGGTGGGCCAACAGTAAACCAACATTGGACCAACGTCTAATGTTTGCTGGGTGGTCAATTTCTCATCAAAATTTTCACCAGAATTCACTATTTAGAGTGAGCCTACACTGAATGTAACTGAATGTCACTGAATGTCAAGTTACGCATGTCATATTGATCGCTATCAGCACTGATGACTGTCATGCTTATCTTTCACAGGGTTTCACAGATAAAGTAATTTTCTGGAAAAGTGTATTTATTCATTTTATATCAATTATATACAGTGCATAATATAATAAATTAGATAAAGATGTAGACTATATGTATTAATTAATAGAGTAATAAAAACTATATATATGTCAGTGATACTATACATGCTTCGTATATGTTTTCCGCACCAAAATCTGATATTAAATAACTGATTATAACTATGATTATAAATAAACTTTAAAATAACAGTCCAATTAGAACATACTGAATGTTAAGTTATATATGTCATTGATCGTTATCAGCACTGATGACTGTTGTGCTCTTCTTTTACAGGGCTTCACAGATAAAGTATACAGAGAAAGAAGAATACAGTTTGCTAAGATCGCTTACAACTACAAGCAGTAAGTCCTCCAATGTCCTCCCAACTGAAAATAAAATTTGTCTCAATTTGCTATACCATGTTATCTGTTATAAAAATTTATGCATATGTGCATTTTTTATAACATATTGGTGATCAATAAAATATCAGCAATCTTTAATAGCAGATTTAAGAAGCCTTATCCGTGTTCTCCTGGACTCCGTTGTTTTGCTTATTATGGATTTATGGACATTTGTTCACCTGGCCCACATGTTATTTGTATCTTTACAGTGGCCAGCCTATACCACATGTGGAGTACACAGAAGACGAAGTCAAAACATGGTATAATCACCTCTAACTATTATCTAACTGTGGTTACATATTCAGATCAGCTATTTAAAAATTATGATTATGCTCATTGTAATATGTGTGATAGTTTAAACTATAGTACTGCATCTGAACATCATTTTTAACACTCCAAAAATGACTTAATTTCCAACAACTAAAGCAAGTATACATTTGCATGAAATAGTTTTAACCTTTAAGATACGGCCTCAGCAAACGTTGCCCCACTGGGAGCAGCGCGGTGCATGAGAATCCTGTTTCTTGGGATGCTGATTATGCATGGAGGTTTTTTTTCTGGCTAGCGTGATTGGCCACAGAGCATCGCCGAAAAAACGCGGCGCCGTGAAAGATAAACCTTTCTCAGCTTTCATTTCGCGGCGCGGCACGGCGCAGCGCAGCGCGGCGCAGCTTGCAGTATAGCCCCTGCAATGATAAACAGTACAGTTCATCTTTTTTTAAAGCGCGGTCTTATTATCGTCAACCTAAGCACGATTAAAGTCGTTTTAATCCATTTCATCCAATTCAATTCATGCCGATCAAATCATTGTTATTGAGAACGAAACAAGCGTTCAAACATCAAGATTTGCAAAGGTTAGGTCTCAAATTAAACAAATGTGACTTATGCGAGTGATGTTCATCCACTTGAAGTTGTGTGTCACGGTTGACATAATTTATACTTTTTCTTGTACCATGTCTTTAAACGTCGAAATAATCATTTTAAAAAGCTTTGCGAGCGTGTATATAATTATTCGGGTTCGTCCGGAATATACACATTACATTTATTCACGTATTCATTATCATGTCCACTTAGTTATTTCTTGTTCTGTCTGCACTGTATATATATTAATTTTATTGTGTATTTTATTGCACACATTGCTACATTACTGTATGATTTTGAATGGGCCATAGGCCTCTCACTAAACAATCAATCGTGCTGTATTTTACCATAGCGCACACAAATGAGCACCGTTTACATAATATTCTGTATTTGAATGGTTAATAGGAGGACGGTGTATGTGGAGCTGAATAAACTCTATAAAACACACGCCTGTAAGGAATACCTGGACAACATGCCGCTCCTACAAAAACACTGTGGATATGGGTAAATATCTGATAAACACAATGTGGATATGGGTGAATATCTGACATAAAACACTAGGAATATGGGTAAATATCTCATAAAAAACACTGTAAGTATGTGTAAATATCTGACATAAAACATTGTTGATATGGGTAAAAATATCATGAAAACACTGTGGATATGGGTAAATATAGCATAAAAAACCGTAGAAATGGTTAATATCTCATAAAAAGCATTGGTGATATGGGTGAAGAATTATATATCATAAAGCAATTTGGATATGGGTGAATATCTGATATAAAACACTTTGGAAATGCGTAAATATTTCCAAAGACTTCTGATTGGTGGAGATGACAATCTCGACCAATCAGAAGCCTACGATTTATCGTAACTTGTACGAGAAGACGTGCACATATACATAGACAGTATATGGTATTATAGTTTGTGGTAACTGCTCAGCAAATTAAAGTAATCAATTTTGGAGCTATTTTTCTTCACTAAATATATTTTTCTTCATCTGAAGAAATTCTAGATTTAAATGAATGATAAATCGAAACAAACAAGTAATTATAAGTAGGGCAATAGTTATTAAATCATTTCACTGTTAAAATCCACACACTGTATCCGGTAGTTTTGAATGTTGTTAAATAAAACAAGTGCTTTATTTTTTCAGAGAGGATTCACTACCCCAACTCGATGTTATATCTAGATATTTACATGGTAAATAGTTCATTTGTGTCTACTATTTAAATTTTAGAAAATTGTAAAATCCACGTCTATAAGCTTTTGTACATAATTTCTATTCCCATTGGTTTAATAACCACCATGCTATAATTAGATGAGGGGGCGGGGCACAATGATTAGAGCGTGGGACTTTGTAATAGCCGCTGTCTGCCGTGCAAGCGCAATACCCACTTGGTGTATTTTTTTTAGAGAAATATGTTCGGTCATCCCTGCTCCGATAATATGCCCTCGAGCAAGGCACTTCACCTTGCGTGTTTAACTTTACTCAGGTGTAAATGAGTACCTGATAGGAAACAGATGGCAATGTGTGTCATAAGTTCACAAGCACTATAACAATTGCAGTGTCTGTATCAATATGATGTATGTGCGAAAAACAGTTTGAAATTATATTCATTATAGACCCATATTAAACGAGACGGCGATATGTAACTGAGACACTTATAATTAACATTTTAGCCCTGAAAGCACTGAAATACTTTCGTATACACAAATGGAGTATTTTTTCAATTTGAAATAGCCATGAATTTCTTAGTTAGCTCTTTCTGCTTCATTTGAATACCTGTGTTGTGGGTCTATGGCTATTATTAATATTTTCAGTCTTACAGTGCGGGGATCGACTTCAGTCGTCAGAACCTGACGTTTACATACGTCAGATTCTGACGTCTAAAGTCTATCCCTGTGCTGTAAGGGTTTAAGTGGTTTTCATGGCTAGTATAAATATTTCAAAGCTATAAGAATAAACAGATATTTTTCTTAAACAGATAATACAGGTTTTCGTCTGCGGCCAGTGGCTGGATACCTCTCATCACGTGACTTCCTGGCTGGCCTCGCTTTCAGAATCTTCCACTGCACACAGTACATACGTCACGGCGCGGACCCATTCTACTCGCCAGAACCGTGAGTACTAGAATATTACACTCCACAGAAGCATGAGTAAAAAACACTTTCCAGTCTATCGAAACGTGAGTAAAAAACCTTATATATCCCCAAAACCATGAGTACAAAAATATTATACTCTCTCGAACCGTGAGTAATAGAAAATTCTACTCCCCATAACAATTAGTAACAAAATATTCTAATACCCAGAACCGTGAGTAAAGAAATATTATACTCTTCCAGAATCGTCAGTAAGAACAAATTCTAATCCCTAGAACCGTGAGTAAAAATATATTATATTCCCCAGAACCGTGAGTAAAAAAATATTATATTCATCAGAACCGTCAGTAAAAAAAACCTCCCACTCTCCCGAACCGCGAGTAAAAACATATTATACTCCCCGGAACCGTGAGTAAAAGAATATTATATTTTCCAGAACCGTGAGTAAAAAAAGAATATAATCTCCAGAACCGTGAAGTAAAAACTCATTCCACTCTCCCGAACCGTGAAGTGAAAACCCATTTCATTCTCCCAAATCGTCACGAAAAAAATAATTCCACTCTCCCGAACCGTGAAGAAAAAAACATTTCATTCTCCCGAACTGTGAAGAAAAAACCCATCCAATCTCCAGAACCGTGAAGAAAAAACTATTCCACTCCCCCGAACCGTGAAGAAAAAACCCATCCTAGGCTCCCGAGCCGTGAAGTAAAAAAACATTTCACTCTCCAGAACTGAGAAGAAAAAACCCATTCCACTCTCCCGAACCGTGAAGTAAAAAAACATTCCACTCTCCCAAACCGTGAAGTGAAAAACCATTCCACTCTTACGAACTGTGAAGAAAAAAACCATTCCACTCTCTCAAATCGTGAAGAAAAAAACACTGGGTACCAATACATAGCTATAGACGATTATTTGTATATATCAATTTACCTAAATTATCTAAATACATTTTTTTTGCAAACAGGTAGTCACAACTATCTTACATCTACAACATTGACTGTAAAGCATACCTGGGTTATTAATAAATTTCCCGGTGTTACAGAAGCAATATACCAGCGTGAATTAATTAAAGCAATAGACCACTCTATGTATATTTCTGTTGCCTTTATCTTTCTAACCAGCGTGGTGCTTTCTGGGTACAGATGTGTCCCGCTGTTTGTGGACAGTGGACTGCTCCTTTGCAAAAAATCAGTGCGCATAAAACATTTAGATATTGTATATCTATCTATAAAACCTACTGTTCAAAATTATGTTTAAAACTTATATCTTAAGACTTGCACTATTTTTGGGTCTTCAAAATTACAATAATCTTGGTTTTGAAGACCCAACACTGAATTTAATCAGTTAACACTTTGAGTGCGGACACCATCTTCATACGTAAGAATCTGACGTCTGTAGACGTCAGATTCTTACGTATAAAGACGATCTCCGCACTGAAGGAACTAATATATTTATAATGACAGTAAACCCGACAGACAGTACAGTAGATTCAAACTAAGAGTTTATGATGATTTCAAACTGAAAAAACTCTCTGGTCTCCATGGCTTACACATAGTTAAAATACGCCCGTGACGTCAGACTATAAAACAGTAGATTGGGATGTACGAATCTACTGGATCAATTGCTGGCTGCAATCCAGGCTGACGCTTAAACACGGTTGACGGTTGACGGTTGACGATTGACGGATAACGGTTGAGCTCCTGTTCCCACATAGAACAGGGGCTCTGGGGGCGCCGTTCTGTGTGACATACCAAAAGCAGGGAGTTCCCTATCACTCCACTGCATGAGACAAGAACACGGTTGACGGTTGACGGATATCGGTTGAACTCCTGAACTCCTGTTCCCACAGAGAGCAGGGGCTCTGAAAGGAGCCGTTTTGTGAGACACATAAGGCAGTGGGCTTTCAATCATAGCACTGAAGGAGACGGATTCTGGTCTTAAGCAATGAGCTCTCTATCATTACATTGCTAGCTTGGGTGATGGCACGGCGGACACGGATGGTTGGCTGACGATGACGGTTCATGATGGTGGTTTCAAACACACTGCTGAGAAAGCAGAGCACATTTCAAAGGGTCAGTCCTTGCCCTTACTCTGTTGGCTGGTCGCCTCTTCCCTGGTTCCTTGTCTCCTGGACTTCTTCTTGCCATTGCTTGTACAATCACCTACCTCACCAGGTGAAAAGAGAGAGGCACTATAAGGTTTATACCAGAACTAGTGCATAATCTCGCGTCAGCCCTCGCGCTGCGCGCTCCTCTAGTACGAATCTACTTTTATTTTTAATACTGGCCAGGCCGGCACAATTTACGGGTTTAACCATGAACCTGTATTACCTCTGTGGCATGATTTAACCATGCGATTGAAAAATGAGGTTTTCGATATCAAATCGTGTAACATAAGTGCCTATTTTATGTATTTTAAGTCGAAGAAAGAACTCAATTACAATAGATCCGTAGATCCAAATATACTCGGCGCTTCGCGCCTCGTACATTCGGATCTACGAATCTATCATATTTAGTTATTTCTTCTTGACATAATTACGCGTTGTAAAAGTTAAATAACTGGATATGATATAAATATATGAATTCTTCACCAGAGACTGCTGCCATGAGCTGATGGGACATATGCCTTTGTTCCTGAACGAGAGTTTTGCTGAATTTTCTCAGGAGATAGGCCTTGCTTCATTAGGCGCTTCTGACGATGAGGTACAAAAACTGGCAACGGTAAGAAAATAATGTGTTCACTCCTGGCACGAAGGTTACATACTGTAGATCTGGTAATTTTCGCGGGTTTAAATTTTCTCGAATTTCTGATTTTAGGACTTTTCGCGAAGTTTAGAATTCGTGAATTTTAATTTCTTCAGTAGCACTATTTAAATAATAATTTTCGCGAGAATCTTGAATTTGCGAATTTGTCCTCTTCGCGAAAATGAATTTGACCATATCTACAGTATATATAACCTCCTTGCTAATTGTAAATGAATATATTTCACACTGTGAAACGTCTATATTGATATCCGTCTATAGCATCCGGTCTGTAATAATTTTTTAGACCTACCACCCTGTGTGAGACATTTTGTCAATTGATTTTATCGAATTCGTCAGCATGATTACTTTCCCAGCAAACAAGATACGTTGACCCATTGTTTTATCCATGTTGGATCAGCCTCATTTATGATGCTTTTAAATTGAAAAAGTAACTATGGTCTTCATGATTTATAGGTGTGGCGCCAGGATAACCCATTTTTGACTGACTCAGAGCTGGGTTCGAGTCCCGCTGCGCCGGTATATATTTCCGTGCTGCACACATATGCAGTGACCAAAGCTATTCAAATTTGTGGGATGATAATGACAACCGAGCGCATAACCAATTCGCGCGCATCATAAAAAATAATGCAAAAAAAACTATGCCAACTATGCAAAGTTGACATGTAAACGGTCAATAATACATTTACAAAAATATTTCAGGGCTCTAAGGGTTAAATCCTTTCAGAGAGGCGTATGTAGAACAATATTGAGGGGAGAGGGTGGGCTTAGCCAGACCACAGGGGGTCTTGAGGCTTTAGAAACTGACAGATTGTTAGGCTGCCTGAGGTGAGCAGCTTGGAGGGGTATTTTTTGCATTTTTCTAGTTTTATTATACAGACATAAAAACATTATTTTATAAACATCATGATTCATTTAGTTTTTGCATATTCCACGAGCGCTGTTCAGCTGTTGACACAAAAAATCATCTGATATATTCCTCAGTGGAAACACAGGCGCTGTAACGTTGTAATAAACAATACATTTGGAACTTTAATTGAAATATTTCAATAAGAGTATTAATTTTTCATGTTTTGTGGCCAAATAAAATTAGGCCTGTGGAAAAATCAACGTGGTGGAAGTAAAAAAACTACAGCAAATTGTAAGTGGAAAAAGGCTAGCGCCTCTTCTTATTCATGGGAATTATCATACCACTGCCAAATGAATACTGTTTGCATATCGTAGCTATTTGCACTATGAAATGGCCACAGCTTGATTTCTGGATATGGAGAAAACGGCTGACTATATCGTCCCCTTGGATATGAAAAGGTGTATCTGCCACTTTACAAAGTGGCACATATACCCTTTTATATCCAAGGGCACGATATACTATGGTTGATTTTTGCATGTATTAAAATAGTCATTCTACAGCCTTTTATATCCAAGGGGACGAGAAACTATGGTTCATGTTTTGCATGTAAATAGTTGTGAATCAAGCTACGGAAAATGTAAAATTGTTTAATTTTAATATATATTAAAGCAGATCCCATGTTAGGAAGGCTACCTTAATTCAAAATACAACTATATGACGTTTGGGGATTAGCTACTTTTCCGACGTTGTCAGCACTTAATGTCCGTGATTAATTACAGAGAAGTACATGTAGCTTGGAAATTATGAGCATATTGCATTTTGGTTACTTTTCAGTGCTATTTCTTCACGGTGGAGTTTGGTTTGTGCAAACAAGGCGGTAAATTAAAAGTTTACGGAGCTGGGCTACTGTCTTCCGTTGGAGAATTAAAGGTGAGATATCCATTTAAAACCTTTTACTCACTTAAAAATTATATTTTAATTTCATTCATTGTGAAGTGAGCTGAATCGTGTATGTTCTTAAAGTGCCCTGGAGCCCATTTGTTCATATTTAGCCATCCATCTATGCGTCCGTTCGTCCGTCCATCTATCCTCTCGTCCGTTCGTTCGTCCGCTCACTCTTTCGTTCGTTCATTCATTCATTTAGTGATTTAGTTAGGCATGCATTTATTCCTGCATTAATGCCCCATTATTTTTTAATACAAGTGATTAATTATGACACTAAACAGTATACTAATATGAAACTATTAAATTGGGCTGAATCAGTTTTATTTATATTTAGCATTAAAAACGAATAACTAATAATGTGATGATATATCAATTATATATCAGTGATATCGATGTCAGCAACAATAAAATAGACCCCGAAGCTTTAACAATTTATTTATTGGTGTATTATTATTATTGGTGTATTATTGATTTCCTAATATTTATCATCTACGATTGATAGCATATCAATATGGCTCATTTATAGTCCATACTAATTATAATTATGGTGGTTGTCACACGTACTTCAATAATTTCACGGACTGTGATGATTAATGTACCAATTATATAGTGAAACGTTATATAATTTGGATTTTACCCGAAGGTTTTTTGTCAAAGCAACATACTAACATTAATGGGATTTCAAGCCAAGCTGATATCATCGTTAGAGTCGGAGTTATGTAATTCCATTGAATTTGAGCGGAATGGTACGAAGATCAATAATTTAGAAAAGTAACAATTCTTAGAAGCTGTGGCGTCGTATCTGAATTTTGGACTTAAGAAAGTTCGCTTGCTATAACGATGGGAGCCAGTTGTCTGAGCTTTTTTTATTTCTGCTGGGTTCGAATTATTTTCAACTGGGTTTGAAACGTTTTGGCCGTTCGCGTCGAAATGAATGAGCTTTTTTATATTCACGACTTTAGAGTGGTCATGCATGCATAATTTTCACCTCACTAACTTTCAGAGTAGGCGCCACCGTTATATTAAGCCACTATTCTGGACATAGCCGTTTTTATTTATTGATTTTTTTTTCAACAAGACTTGTGTTCCTTTTGAAAATTAAAATGATCATGACTCGATGAAGCTTATAGCTTGGCATCCCATTGGCATCCCATTAATGTTAGTATATTGCTTTGACAAAAAAACAGTCGATGCGTTCCTACTATATTACAGGGTGGAGAAATAGACAGAACAAAATGATCGTGCGTGAAATCAGATTTTGCGGCAGCTTGCTCGCGCACAAAATTATAATTCGTGACACTTAATTGAAGTGCTCGTTTGAAATATTTAATTTTAAAAATTATTCTTTTGAGCAGGAGATAACTATTTGAGCGCGGGGACCTACTTTATAAGCTGAAGTCCATAGACGTCAGAATCTGACGTCTATAGACGTCTAAAGTCGATCCCCGCACTAAAAAATAAAATAGTTATAATGGCAGTAGATCGACTTCAGACGTCAGAATCTAACGACTATAGACGGTGCAGAGATCAACTTTAGACGTCAGATTCTACTGACGTCTAAAGTCGATCCTAACAGTGAAAGCATTAATATTATCTCTACCTACTATACTATAAGCATTGTTATTGCAGCATGTGTTGAGCGACAAGGCGACAGTAAAGCCTTTTATACCGTCAGAGACTGCGAGGGCTACATGCCAGATCAGCACCTTTCAAGATGCTTACTTCTATTCTAACAGCTTTGACGAGGCCAAACAGCAGATGCGGTAAGCGTGCTTGTAACATTACATAGACATCGTTTATTTCATATGATCTGTGTAATATACATACAAGTATAAATATGTGTAATATACATACAAGTATAAATATGAACCAGAAAGGCATGCACGATAGAAAACATTAATCAAATTAATTGTTCGGTTATGAAAACATTATACGGTTATTAATGTATATATATACAGCACAGACATATACACATTATACATACATAACCATATACACACATATATGCACACGCACATGCATGCATATCTGAGATCACAAACAATCCATTAAATAAGCGTGCTTGTAATCTTACCAACAAAACTCATTAAATAAGCCTACAAATTAAGGTTTAAAATATTTTTAAAAACATTTGTGTTGATAATTGGCTTGGGTGGTAAGCCTGTTTGTATGTATTCTTACTCAAACAGTCGTCCAATCAGTCGTCTCTTCTTTTTGTGGATGATGTAATCTTACTGGCATGCACAGCCGCCGATTTACAATATATTCCCTGTATATTTTCTTTGGAATATCCATGGAATATCCCACCTTTCAAAAAAAAAAGATTATTTAAATTACCCAAATATGACATATCACGGGGAATAACAGAACACATTCATTGTATTCTTGTATTCAAGATATGTACACCTACACCTACTTTCACCAACTTGAAGTTGTGTCTCGCGACCGATAACTTCAAATGGATGAAAATTAGTCATATTTGTTTAATTCGAATAAAACATCTGCAAATGTTGATGTTTAAGCACACACTTCGCTCCGCGAATATTCTGAGAACGCGGATATAAAAGGGCTATAGTAGTGATTACCGGTGAAAGAGGTAAGTATAGAATAAAGCCCGAGGAACTCCACATTCTTAGCTGTGAAAAGGGTCGAGGCCGAAGGCCGAAGCCTTTTTCACAGCTAAGAATGTAGAACTCCAAGGCTTTGAACTGACTTAAAACACATTCGAACATAATTCGGATCCCTCATAATGAACAGCTCGGTCACACCTGACTAATTGTAATACCATCGGCCTACTATAATTGGTCTGTACTAGATCAACAATAATTCTCCATTCCCAGCTTAGAATGTAGTGGTCGGACAAAGAAAATAATGTAGTGGTGTGTTTTAATACGTCAACATGTTATCAGTGTTAATGTTATTTTGATTTGCAGGGATTTTTCTCGGACTATCAAGCGACCCTTTGAGATTAAATACGACCCTTACACACAGAAAGTAACCGTCCTTGACACGCCGGGAAAGGTTGCCATGGCTACGGCTGAGGTACAACAGCGACTATCAATCATGACCACGGCCCTGGAGAAACTGGATATGCGCAGGATACCATGAAGGGAATTGTAGTGGAATAGGGAAAAGTGCAACATTAAAAGACATTTTGTGGTGCAAAGTACAACATAGAATTAAAATTATATACTGTAGATCTGGTAATATTCGCGAGGTTTTAATTTTCGCGAATTTCGCGAGGAGGACAAATTCGCGAATTCAAGGATCTCGCGAATATTACTATAATAATACGTTATTGAACTGCTGAAGAAAAATGAAAATTTACGAATTCTAAACTTCGTAATTTAAACATGTGAAAATCACTAGATCTAGAGTCTATACATATATCATAATATATATACATATATTATATAGATATGCAGGATAATACGAATAATGGCGAGTGTAAGATGCTACTCTGTGTGGAATGCGTTGAAACAGTTGAGAAGCCAGTTTATGTGATTTGACCCTTTAAGCCCTCACGATGCATTAACCTTTTCACTACCATACATGACGGAAATTTCCGTCGTCATTCGTCAATGAACGTAACCATAAATTGACACAAATTTTCGTCAAATATATACTACATTTATGTATTTTTCGTCATTTGAAGCTGGAAATTGCGTTAGCAATTCCAGCATGCACACCGGCCTGGAAGTCAAAGGGTTAAAGCATCATTTTACATCCCTGAAAAAAGACTTAATTTTCCTACAACTAAGGTTTTAAAATGACTATTCCCATGAAACAGGTTTACCAATACATGGCAATTTTCTTTAATTTATAAACCGCATCAAATCATCTTCATCCACTACAAGTCGAGAATTGCGACAGCAATTCGCGGCTTGTAGTGGATAAAGATGACAATGGTAAACTCAGGCTTGATAGGGTTAAATGGTGGGTCAACGTCGCAGCATTTCCCGGAGCAGGCTCATCCTTTATGTATCAGACGGTGGTCCAATATTTAAACAGCGCACACAACTTTTATTGTAGGATCATTTCATAGTGGAAAGGGCAATATATAACTCGTATATAAACAGCGCACATTTAGCTAACCCTTTCCGCACGGGGACCATCCTTAGACGTGAGATTCTGGGCCACTGCTTGCAACACTGGACCATTATTTAAACAACGTACGCGCAACTTTTAGTGAAGGAACATTACTTAGTGGAATGTGCAATGTGCAACACCTATATATTTTTGATCTCTGTGTAATTTGTCATCATGTAGGAACACCTTCGAAAAGTGGGGTTTTCAGAGCATGCTGACGGTATTTAGTTTAAATATCGGACCACCATCGCAGAGTGTGGTCCAATATTTAAACTATGTACGCGGAAGGAGCATGTCACACTAGAATGCGCAACATAATACTCGTGACGTAATTATATTGAACTTGTTGTGTAGATTTTTGTTTAACCGACGGAAACCTTGGATGAGTGAACTTTTAAAGGAGTAGTCCACTGTGTACTAACAGCGGGACATATACCCAGAAAGCACCACTCTGATTACTTAAAGGGACACACCTAGGTCTAAAATCATCAAAAAGTCTGTGATTTTATATTAGCTTAATAATATGACCATATGATGTAAAGATGTCAATAGACTAGAACTGCAAAAGTTTTTTGCTGAGCACTCACCAGTTAGGCTAGATATGGAGACGAAATTCCTGATTTCTAATTATTGACAAAAATAAGAAATACGAGAATTTCGTCTCTATATCTAGCCTAACTGATAAGTGTGCAGCACAAAAATTAAAAAACTTTTGCAGTTCTAGTCTATGGACATGTTTACATTATATGGTCATATTAAGAAGCCAAAATGAAATCACCGATTTTTTGATAATTTTAGACCTGGGCATGTCCCTTTAATACCAAATGGGGTACAACTAAAACCAGAAACATACATACAGTGGTCTATATCAGCCAACAAGGTTTCAATTTTAACCCTTTAAGTCCTCACGATGCATTAAAGCATCATTTTAAATCCCTGTGGACAGATTTAATTTTCCGACAACTAAGGGTTTTAGAAGGAAAATTTCTATGAAATTCTTTCACCAATACGTAGCAATTTTCTTTTACTTTTCACCTACTTCAAGTCATTTTCATCCACTACAAGTCGAGAATTGCGACAGCAATTCGCGGCTTGTAGTGTATGAAGATGAGAATGATAAACTGAGGCTTGAAAGGGTTAAATGTTGGACCAGTATCCCAGACGCTGCCTTATCATATGACTCCTGATTAGTTAATTAATTTATTTTTCAACCACTTCAGGTTGTGTCTCGCTACACCGACACTCTCAAGTGCATGACCCTTTAACCGCCAAATTATTAAATTTAAATTCTCACCCACTTGAAGTTGTGTCTCGCTGACGCGATCCACAATTTCAAGTGAGTGAAAATTATTCAGATTTGAAAAAATGGAGGTCAACTCTTTTCAAATCTTGCTGGTTGATGTCACATTTTATGTTTAACATATTTAAAATGCGGTATTTAATGTGCTAATAAAAAATGAAAACCCGAATATATGCGACACCGGCGGTTAAAGGGTTAAAAATACTCTTATCTGTTTAATTCAAGACCAAAAATTTACAAATTTTGATGTTCAAACAGTCCTTTCATTCACAATGACAGTGGTTTAACCTGTTAATAAAACAGATGAAAAACGACTATTTTGATCTTATTAAATCTTAGCCCACTTAAAGTTGAGTCCACGACAATGTCCAACAATTTTAGATAAACCTGTCTTAAAGAGACTGGCCCAGTCTAAAATCATAAAAAAATCGGTGATTTAATTCTGGCTTCCAAATATGACCATATGATGTTAACATGTCCATAGACTAGAACTGCAATTTTTTTTAATTTTTTGTGCTGCGCATTCACCAGTTAGGCTAGATATAGGCGACGAAACTCCCGTATTTCTTATTTTTGACATGATAATTAGAAATCAGAAATTTCGTCTCTATATCTAGCCTGACTGGTGAATGCGCAGCACAAAATTTTTAAAACTTTTGCACTTCTAGTCTATGGACATGTTTACATCATATGGTCATATTAAGAAGCCAAAATAAAATCACCGATTTTGTTATGATTTTAAGCTGGGCCAGTCCCTTTAATTAAATTTTCTATCACTCTGTTTCTCATTCATTGCATGATGAACATTTAGACATATTTCATTTGTCGAAAAAAGTGCCAATGCGAACACTTATATAGTTGACACAAGTTCTGTAACAATTGAATCCTGGCGGGTGACCCTTTAACCTCCAAATTATTCAATTTAAATTTTACCCACTTGAAGTTGTGTCTCGCTAACGCGATCCACAAGTTGAAGTGAGTGAAAAATATTCAGACTTGACAAAATGAAGGTCAACTGTTTTGAAATCTTGCTGGTTGATGTCACATTTTATCTTTAACATATTTAAAATGTGGTACTTAATGAGCTAATAAAAAATGAAAACCCGAATATATGCGGCACCGGCGGTTAAAAGGTTAATACGGTCTGTAGTTTTACAGTTTTTATTCGGTTTTATTTTGAAAGACATGACTGTAAGCAAATGATAATTGCTTATCTATTTTAATGCACGATAAGAGACAAATCTAATAGATATAATTTATCAATGTTGAATAGACCCTATTCAACATTGAATAAATTGTATTGAGAGAGTTACCGACGCATGTTGAAATTGGTGGGTGAACATAAAAGGCTATTGGAATGTCATTACAATAAAGGATGGCTATTACAGTATTTATGTATTTGAAATATCACAGCTACATATTTAACGTTTATACGTGTGAACGAATTAGATTTGGTCGTGTAACTTATTATCTTGTACACGTATCCTGCTGATCACGACTATTGTCGTTTCTAATATGTTTTATTGGTCGACCAAATCACTGTTATCGGCAATGAAATGCGTGTCGGTCCAAGTCTTGTATTCTACCCCCGACCAATCGAAGAGTAATTCAGCCTGTCACATGACGAGATCGGCCGATCACCGCCGTAATTCAGTTGTTATTTAAATTAGGGGGTAGAAATACGAGACTTGGGCCTGTGTGTCTTACACCAAGATTCACAAATATTTGTGCTCAAATTAAACAAATATGAGTATTTACAATTGGATGTTTCAATAAATTAACTTGGCAGGATAAGGGTTAAGATAACAAAGACATATCTCAATATATAATATTTCCATTTCAAATTTATATCTCCGCATTGTAACTCACTAGCTAGTAATAAGTGTTCACAATTTGTGCATAAGGGATAATGCATACTATGTGAGCAAAGAATGTATGATAGAATATGTGTGATAGAATATAAATCAGCTTAGTATTACCATGTCATAGTGTGTTATGTTTAAATATATTACCAACAACACTAGTATAATGTAATATATTAATGTTATGGGTTGTTAAATTGAAATGCGTCTATTATTGTGTTGATGTTGTTAAAATAAATGCATCGACAAATGAATATGACGGCATGTGAACTTTTATTTATTTTTTATCTTTCAGTCAATGAAGGTGACACACCTGTTCATCGGATTAACCCTTTCAAGCCTGAATTTACATTGTCATCTTCATCCACTATAAGCCGCGAATTGCTGTCGCAATTCTCGACTTGTAGTGGATGAAGATGACTTGAAGTGGGTGGTAAAAGAAAAAAATGCTAAAACAGTCCCATGAACATTTTCGATCAAAAACCCCCTAGATTTTAGGAAATTAAGTCATGCTTCAGAGATGCAAAATGATGCTTTAATGCATCGTGAGGACTTAGGGTTAACACTTGTCGCTGGTACGATTAACTTGTCTCATCAGTCGTTGACATTACGACTCGCATTTTACGCCGCCCCTGAGCTCCACAGTTCAAATGAAAAAAGATCCTTTCCCATGAACTCCTCAGCCAAGTTAAAAAATTCTTTCTCAAAACTTGTTTTAGAATACGCCGAAGCACGTATATTATGTAGTAGAAGTAAATTATTCCTTTATTACTTTGCGAAACTTTTTAGCGCTAATGGTGTTTTCAGTGACATTGTAATATGATAAAAAAGTGCAGTCTTTTCATGGGATGAATGATCTACTGATGATAACATGAAGGTGAGGTAATAGTGCGTGGTTGGTTGTTGAGAGTGTTTCTCTTCACTCGCTCTATAAGGGGTTCTGGGCATGTCTAGGGGATTTACCCCCCAGGCATGCCAGACGTCCAGAGACTATAATTTTCTTGTTCAAACGCAGCTCCACTATCCCTGAGTCGGATAGTCTCCAAGGGAAACAATAGCTGAAGGTAACACACTATAGCCGGTTGTTTCAAGACTACCACAACCAACACAAACTTGTGCGTACACTGTAGTGACACTGCACTGGCAGTGTAGTGTTGAGCGACAACAACAGTAATAAATATAATATGGTTTAGGGATGTAGACTATTTAGCAGGTGGGTTGATCTGGTGTTTGTCAAAAGTAATCGGCGGCTGGCGACATCGGTGGCATAAGCAGAGTCTTAAAAAGTGACGAAACCCCTGGGACTGATTCTGAAAATTCAGATTTTGTTTTACCCCTAGAAGAACATAGGTTTTATGATATTTTCTGTTTCTTTGGTCCACTAACTGTTATTTTAAAAACATTACCCCTTTTAAAAATGTCCGAAAGACCCTTCGAGGACCATTTCCTGCTGTCAGTCTTAGTGCTCTGGTAGAAATGAAAACATTGCCATTTGCACACTTGTAGCCGACAGAAAACATAACAAATCTTTTGCTACTTTTACCTGGTAAGTATATAATAGTATAATTATATATATATATATGTATATAATATTGAAGTGCAACAATTGTTTTTACCAAGGCATAAATTAAAATGTCAACTTTCTTTCGGCAAAAAAAATAGGACGATCGCCAGGCAAAGTAGGCGTTGTATTTATCATCGTCGTTGTCTAACATGACAAGATACCTGGCCAGGTCTGCCGGTGACGGAAATAATGTCGCATCAATAAAAGACCCAGGTGGTAAAATACCTGTTAAATCATCCACACTACTCATTATCAGGGTTCCCCACAGAAAAAAAATCATCTGGTTGTTCTCTTAAAAATATTAACTTAGCGCGCGCGAGCAGCTTAACCCTTAGACTGCTGCATACAATTTGCAGCATGTGCGGTTGCCCACTAAGTAATATCTGGCACGTTTTTTCTTAAAAAAATGTTCATCTGATGAACGACTGATACTAAAAGCCAATAAATTACAAAATCAGTCACTGTCAGTTAGACATCTTTAAAACGCAAATGGAAGGACACCACAAAACGGAACAAAAAATTTTTTTTTTTTTTTTCAGAATTCATCCGGTCGGGGGCAGCCGGCATTTCCGGCACTGTGGTGAACCCTGTCATTATTACTGGGACAGTAGCCATGCCCGGTATCAACACCTTATAAGTCGTCTCGGTGAGATAATCTACGCAGTTTGAATTCTCAAATGACAGGTAGAATTTGTATGAATTAATGGTGTTACACATGTCTGGACATAAGCTCTCGCTAGGCCCGTTACGGTCATCACACAGACCACTTGTGGAGTAAAGACGTTCTTCACACTTCCCGTATATCTGTACATCTATGTATGTTCATCCAAGTAGTTTTCACGTCCGTTATGTGTGTTACAGTGGCTTACAATCCATCTTACCAAACCTTTCTTATCCTCGGCGTAATTTGTCCTCAGTTTTTCAGATTCTGGGTGTCTGTCACAGAATCCGTTCGGCATGTGGATATCAGCTTTATGATGATGAGTGGCCGTTAAGTTGAAGACATTATTAAAGGTGTAGTCAACTGTCAAAATTTGCGGGACAAGGGTCCCCCAGAAGGCAATAGTGCCCGTGGGTAAGCCAAGGCCCTATTCCATAATAATACTAAATATGCGTTTCATACCCAAAGCCTCATTAAGAGCAAGTTCTCAAATCACAGCAAGTTCATATATACTTGAGCGACATCTATGAGGTGATAATTCAAAGCCCTTGTCTTTTGCCCCTACTTGGTCGCCTACTTGCAAACAAACTGACTGTATTACTGCGGGGATTTGGAAACTGCTTGACCCCCAAGTTTGTATTGTCACCCAGTAAACACAAAACATTTGTATGACTTTATGCAATGTTGGACCAACGTCGAAGACGTTGGGCCGACATTGCATAAATGGCATACAAATGTCTTGCTTTTGCTGGGCAGGAGGACTTTCTCTCAAACATTGCACATTTATCCAATGTTGGTTCAATGTTGGGCCAGCGTCGCAGACGTTGGCCTAACATTAAAACAGCATCGGATCAATGTCTCGTTTGAGTATAATCTTGTAATCAGTTCAGTGGCTATATTAATGCCGTCAATCTGTACTCAGTAGGCTACTGTTGGCCTACACTTGACCGTCCCAGGCATGCGCGTTTTGAAGCTGAATGATTCTTTAAGAGCACTCATGTTAGGGATGTCAATGGTCGAAGGGGGACCATCAAAATGAGCCATCCAGTATTGCCCAGGATCTCTGTGATGTGGTGTACAATGTGTAGTCTGAAAAGTAGCTGAATCAATTCTCTTTTGATGGAAGTGGAATATGACTACATCACTGTTATCATAGAGGGACTTGTCATGAGTGTATAGGCATGTCAGCCCCCCACACGTGAACCGGGAGGACTCGGGTAGAAACCAGAACCGCTTCGTTGACATTGTCCAAAACAGTATCCTTGCTGTGCTGCTGTCAGTGGCACCTGTAGTATCAATAGTAACAGGGGGCCCTTTAGGATGGGGTGCACAGGCTTCAGTTAATAATGTGGCGTTCTGTGTGGCTAATATGTATTGAATCTGCTCTAATTCAGGTAGTCTAGAAGCACCTTGATCGGACATTATCATGTATCTCTGCTCCGATGTGATCTGATCAGTATCAAGTACATGAAGCAGTGTAATGGCTATGATACACACTGTCACAATAGCACTAAAGTACATAATAATCTTCTTCATGATTGATCCCAAAGCCGCATGGGAGCATACCTGTAGTATATAGGCAAATTGTCACACCAGTTATATGTGTAAAATACATTGACATGTTTGTAGTAAAAGAATACTATTATTGCATTCTCATGTGGTAAAGATGGGAAACCAATCATTTATTAAAGTGAAGAAATAAACATTTTTTTGCTTTGTAGTCAGTAGGCCTAATAATATGGCATACCGTTCAGTCACTCAATCACTAAATTAATCACAAATTCACTCAACCTGTCGGTCAGTCAATCAATTAATCAAACAACCAATCAATCAAACAACCAATCAATCAACTCAATCAATCAATCAATCAATCAATCAATCAATCAATCAATCAATCAATCAATCAATCAGTTTATTTGGCATACAATGTCTATCGTGTAAACGAAAATAATACAACATTATACAGTTTATAAAACAAATGGCATGTCAACATGATGAAGTAGTATGATTAAAACACATAGAGGCCTTGAGGCTGGCTATGGGTCAAACATATAGAAAGTCAACCTTAGCTGACCAACTTATTAATGAGTTATATGTACAAGGTGGCGAAACCCTGGTAAAGCATAACAAGAAAAAATAAAAACGATGATTTAGGCCTGATTGTGTCGCTTGAACTATCTAGGTGTAACACTATCATATATAATAGGCTCCCTTACTGCACCTAGTGTTATTTGCTGGACAAAAACATGAAATTTTCATGACTTTTTTTCAAAAGCGCCAAGAATATTGATTGATATTGCCTGAAATATGGCATTTTTTTCATAATGACCGCCATTTAGTTGGGTCACATATGAAAATTATGTGACCGTTGCTTCCGCAGGTTGGTTTCATGTTTGATTTGCCTTTTACAACCAATACATATAAAAATAAGCCCATATGCCTCTCTGAAAAGTGTGGGTAAAATTTCTAAAAGCCTAAAATTTAAAATAGCCGCCAAAATGTATAAAAAAATTATTTTTATTGCTCTACTACATAGTTATGTTCTCGTTAATGAAAAATAATCATCTTTCACACCTAAATATGTATATTTTTTGGTTTCTATGTGACTGTGGGTTTAGAAATTAATTTATTTTGATCTATATTTTACACACGTAAAACAAAATTAACACCGTGTTTTTATTTAAAGAAAAAATGTTGGTTTATTACCTAGTTAATATATGTCATTTTTTCATTTTTAGATAACTGTATGTCCAGAAATTCCATTTAATGTGCGTTTTGGGTTATTTAACCAAGATTTAGCAAAAGACAAGATGGCTGAGGTTTTCCCGCGAGCTCAAGGTTTTTTTTCTTGTAATTTGGAGGTTGAGAAAGTTTGACATGAATGCTTTGAAGGTGAGACAACTCGGTTCTAGGGTCATGCTCCCCCCCCCCCGCCCAAAATTTGCATTCGGGGGAGGGGGGGGGGCATTTATGACATTTTTAACTAAACAACAATAATTAACTGATTAAAGAATCATTCAGCTCCAAAACGCGCATGCCTGGGACGGTCAAGTGTAGGCCAACAGTAGCCTATTGAGTACAGATTGACGGCATTAATATAGCCACTGAACTGATTAGAAGATACTACTCAAACGAGACATTGATCCAATGCTGTTTTAATGTTAGGCCAACGTCTGCGACGCTGGCCCAACATTGAACCAACATTAGATAAATGTACAATGTTTGAGAGAAAGTCCTCCTGCCCAGCAAACGCAAGACATTTGTATGACATTTATGCAATGTCGGCCCAACGTCTGCGACGTTGGTCCATCATTGCATAAAGTCATACAAATGTTTTGTACTTTCTCTCAAACATTAATGTTGGTTCAATGTTGGGCCAGCGTCGCAGACGTTGGCCTAACATTAAAAAAACATCGGATCAATGTCTCGTTTGACAATACAAGCTTGGGGGTCAAGCAGTTTCCAAATCCCCCCAGTAACACAGTCAGTTTGTTTGCAAGTAGGCAACCAAGTAGGGGCAAAAGACAAGGGCTTTGAATTATTAACTCATAGATGTCGCTCAAGTATATATGAACTTGCTGTGATTTGAGAACTTGCTCTTAATGAGGCTTTGGGTATGAAACGCATATTCAGTATTATTATGGAATAGGGCCTTGGCTTACCCACGGGCACTATTGCCTTCTGGGGGACCCTTGTCCCGCGAATTTTGACAGTTGACTACACCTTTAACTGAACATATATTAAGAAAATGGATGTGAACTGCTTCAGATGGCTGTCATTCTGAGAAACAACTTGCTCAGCCTCCTATGATTTGGCTAAAGTGTAAGATACATCATCTATTAGGAAAGATGAATCTCAAAGTGCTTCATTTGAATATTTTGTCACAATGCTGAATGATATATGGGGTGTGATTATTATGGATAAGACACAATGAGGCCTGCCTATGAGATAAATCAATAGTAATTAGGTTTTTATTACTTTTTGTCTGCGAATTTTAGGCTTCTAGAAATTCCGCCCATACTTTTCCGCAAGGTATGTATGGGGGCTGTTTTCTTACTTTTATATAATCATCAGACCAAACTTCGATAGTCACGAACGGCTACGGAATTACCATTTACCAAAATATAGGTAGAGTGCCTACATTTCTAGAGGGCCATAATTCATTCGCCGGGGGGGGGGGGCGGTAATATTTTTAAAATACAAACTCTGCATTAAAGAGTCCAGTTTGTATTATTTACTTAAATAGTCTACGCGTTTTTTTAACATGTAGACTTAGTAGGCCTAATCAAATTTGAAAATCTTATTGAAATTATCTGAGGATAAATAATCTACCGCCCCCCCCTCAGATAAGACCATAAATATAGTTCAGATTACCAGTTTTTTATCTTGATTTTTTGTGGGTCGAGGCAGCTGTGGGTCGAGGGGTTGTGGGTCGAGGGGGTTGTGAGTCGAGGGGTTGTGGGTCGAGGGGGTTGTCGGTAAGGGTTCTAGAAGGTTATGAAGGTAACCAGAGATCCAACCTATGACGGTTGCCAAAGTCAACATGAAAATTTTCCATTTTTGCCAGTGAATATGACTGTTAAAGGTGATCTATCACCCCTTATATGGTATGAATAATTATGTCCTTATATGGGGTGATCGGCTATCATGTGATCCTCTCATGATAGCAAATACTTGTGCCCAACTTGTGGGGCAACTTTGATTTATTTGTCACAAAATTATTAATACTATATAAGGGGTGATAGATAACCTTTAATTATCATATTATGAAATTGTAAGTAATACATGAATTTAATACCCCATTCAAGACGAACATGCATTGTAATAGGATTTGGAGAGTGATAGTGTAGGAAGATCATGTCTTTCATTAATGTTGTGTTTAGGCCCACCTCACCTCGTTTCTTATTATATTTATAAAGTGATATGCAAGTGGGTGGCTACCAGGAAAGGTATTATTGTTTAACTACTCTCCTGAATACCGTGTAAACATTTTACTGAACTATCTTGTATATTGTATTATTATTATATTCAAATATTATTTACATTACCACTTTTATTTCACATTCCCTTTATATTAAGGGCCGAGGCCCTAGAGTAGTGGTTAGCACCGCTGCCTTTCACGCCAGAGTTCGGGATTCGGTTCCCGGTCTCGGCGGTTTGAGAGAAACGAAAAATGTTTCTTCCCCATCCACGTTTGAAAGTCAGTATTGTGGGGAGCCTCCGTGACCGAGAGATAGCGTGCTCGGCCTCAGACCGCCAGGGCTCGAATTTCAAATCCTGTGTCTTGAGGACAGTGTCATCTCAATCATCTCACCATCCTCAGGAGGTTCTCCTGGCCCAGTTTAGCCTATATGTGCACAAAGGTGGCCTAAAGCCCGATTCATTTCATTCCCTTTATATTAAATGTATTATTATTGTGTATGTAACTCAAAGTAACATAATTTCAAATTCAACATCTGTTGACGGATGACAGAGTAGCATGTGTTAACATTATGTAACGGCTTATGTAGGCATAAGCATAACGGTATGGTCACTAATTAGGGGGTGGGCGTGTCAGTCATGCAGTTTACCAAAGGCGACGATAAAAACCATCACATAATATATCTCAACACAGCAGACAAATCTGAAGTGGAGCAATTCTCAGCTCACCATTTCTGATCAGACTTTTATAAAATACTGGTAGGTAGGTATATTAAATTTAATATTTATAATCTCAAAGTCTCGTGCATAAAAACATGTAATACTGTAATATACTTTAATTTCGCGGATATCAATTTTCTCGCAAAGTGATTAAGTAAACATAACGGTATTGTCGCTAATTATCTAGCGTTGCTCAATTTCCCTATCAATCCCGCAGGTCAGCATTAAATTAAGTTTCAATTGGGTACGAGTTGACATATGTTTCATTGTGAGAAATGTCAACTCCTACCTTCATCTGATACTTGCCTTGTTGGGTAGCCTGCTGCTGAATTAGAATAAATTGTAAGATGAATATATCCCCAATTCATGTAATAGGCCTAACATGTACATGCCACAAACCGCTCGGGTGTTCAGGCTCTTATGTATCAGGGCCTTAGGCTGTTCTCGTTGCGGGGGGGGGGGGGTGCGTAATTCTCTGATGTGGAGCTAAGAGCAGCTGGGGGTTTGGGGGGGGGGGCGCTGGAAGCCCCCCTAGAAAATTCGTATCCAGGTAAACCTGATATTACTCAAAGCCTTCAAGTCGACAAAGGACTATTCAAACAAAACAATAAGGGGCCTGTGTCTATTTTTGGAATATAATTCCAATCATTGGAAGGGTATTATTATTTTAATTGAGGCATAAACCAATAACATAGTTATGCTGAGAAGTACATAATCAAGTACATGAGTACAAGTAGGCTACTTCACTATGATAAATATGATATGGACAGAAGACAAAAAGAAACTTTTATTTGCTGAAAAAAAATACATCTATGTTTAGGCTAACAGTATTAGCGTATTAACAAGACTCGTCGTTATGATGTACGTGATTATAAAAGTGAATTTAGTTTAAGATGACGTGTATGGAGCTTTGAATAAATACAGATCAACTATCTCGTCCAAATCAAATTGTGTGACCCCACCAGAATCTACCACTCCTTCTCTGAATATACACCCCACCATTAAACATCTATATATGACATTCACAGAATCTACCTTTCCCTCCCAGAATAGGATACTCCCCCCCCCCCTTTTTGACAACTATATATATTTAACACTCCCACAATCTACCCCTCCCTCACAGAATATACCCCAGTTTTATATAAAGTGACGCTGCCCGACTATACAACTTCCTTCCAGAATATATCCCCTTCTCTACAACTATATGCGGAGCTCCCAGAATGTATACCGCCCTCCCACTATATACCTCCCCCCTCCAGAACATACCCCCTTTTTCACTACTTTATGCGACACTCTCACAATCTACCCCTCCCGGAATATTCCCCCCTTTAAACATCTATATGTGACACTCCCGGTATCCACCCTCAGTCCCAAAATATACCCCTCTTTAAAACATCTACCCTCCCAGAATCTACCCCTCCCTCCAAGAGTATGATAGCCCGTTTTTTGACAACTATATGTGACACTCTCAAAATTTATCCCGCCCTCCTAGAATCGACCCCGCCCTCCCAGAATATCCCCCCCCCCCTTAGATATGCAACCCCCTCACAATCTACCCCTCCCTCCCAGAATATACTCTCCTTTAAACATCTATATGCGACACTCCCGGATTACACCCCTCCCGCCCCCAAAAATGTCCCCTTTTAAACATCTATACGCGAGCCTCTCATAATCTACTCCTCCTTCGCAGAATATACCCCTTTTTCTGCAATGTGTTTTTCACAGAATCTACTCCTCTCTCCTGCCTGGATCAGTGTGAATGTGTTAGAGGGCATTTATATAATCATCCTGGGGAGTGACTGTGAAAACTGTTCAGTTATTTAGCCAGGACATAATATTGATATATGTGGACCCACAGTAGTTTTTGGACTTAAAATGTGAAAACTTGCATACATGAGGTTTTCCATTTGCCGGATCGAATGGTGCCCGGTAACAAAGCGGCAAGTCATCGGAAAGCATTCAAAATGGCAGCGAAATCGAAGATGGCCGCCAAAATGTACGTCGCCATCTTTAATTTGTACCTTTTGATATAATACCCGTATAATTTTATGTAATATCTCATTTTCGACTAATCCTGGTACACTGATCACGTTGGACTGGTTATTTTTACATTTCAAGGCCATCTAGAGCGTAAAATCAAGATGGCTGCCAATATCCGATATGAAAATTATCAATTTTTACAAGTGACTATTCCTAGTGTGTAATAATTGAGTAATAAGTCAATAATTTAATTTGATACCACATATTTAACAAAATTCGGATACACTGCATACGTTAGAATGGTTATTGAAACGTTTCAATGTCATCCAGAAGTCACAATTATTGGCCATTTTGAAAATTTAGCTTTTCACATAAAATGCCTAGTATCTATAATGTATACCTCATTTTTGACTAATTCTGGTACGCTAATTACGTTGGAATGGCTATTTTTACGTTTCAAGGTCATCTAGAGGTCAAAACCATGATAGCTACAAATGTCTTACCAAAAAATCTGCCAGTAAGTAAAAGCACAAATTTGAATAAATTCAATATGACTGAAATTGACACATATAACTATATAATACTGTTTCGTTTATTTTTTTTTTTTTTTATTATGTACCATCAAGAATTAAACAATTGCACCACTGTCAAGGTCCTCTCAACAATTCAATATGATAATATTCCTTAATGCATTTGCGTCGCCCTTTAATGCTTCTTCGTTCCATGTAAGCCTCTTAATCACCTCTTAACACCGTCCAAATCCTTTAATGCCCAGATCTCTGTGGCCTTTCAGCGCCTTTTTGTCACCCTTTAAAGCCACCCCATTTGCCATCTCTCCCCGTTGCTAGCCTCTAACGCCTCTTCACTTACCTTAATCGCTTTCTGATGCCTTTTCTCCCATCTCCACCGCCCTTTTATCGTCGCCCATTAGCGCCTCAACATCACCCTTGAATGCCTCCCAATGCCCCTTTATTGCCTACTTTCCCCCTGTAACACCTTCCCACCGTCATTTAACGCTTTCTCGTTGCTCTCTGCCACCCCTTAACGGACACTGCCACCCTTTAATGCCCCGTCGTCGCCCTTTAACACCTCCACATTGCCCTTTAACGTATATCTGTCGCCTCTACATTGCCCTTCAACGCATATTTGTCACCTTTTAATGCCTACTTGTCGTCCCTAAACACACATCCTCATCGCCTTTTTAAAGCCTCTCCATCACTCGTTAACACATTTTCTTCACCCTTCTAACGCCTAAGTGTCGCTCTTGGACGCTTCATCTTTTTTTTAATGCTTCTCCATCACCCTTTAATACCCTTCCCATCGCCATTTAACGCTTCCTCGTCGACATTTAATGCTTTCCCGCCACCTTTTAACACGTCCCGTCGCTTTTGAACGACTCTTTGTCACCCTTTATCGCTTCCCATTGATCTTTAATGCCTCTTCGTGTCCATTCTAATATTGCGTCTTCATCGCACTTTTCTAAAAATTAGTGCACTTTAGATAACCTTGAATCACTAAAATAATACCCTAAAAGATTGACTAGTCAAATCCCATAAAAAAGGTATTACACAATCAAGTTCCAAGCTTTATTTGTTAAAAGTCATATATTTTTATTTGGCCTTAAATAATCATCCAACTGAAAAATGCTCATGCCTGGGACGATCAAGTGTAGGCCAACAGTAGCCTATTGAGTACAAATTGACTGTATTAATATAGCCACTGAACTGATTACAAGATACCACCCAAACGATACATTGATCCAATGCTGTTTTAATGTTAGGCCAACAACTGCGACGCTGGCCAAACATTGAACAATCATTGGATAAATGTAAAATGTTTGAGAGAACGTCCTGCTGTCCAGCAAACACAAGACATTTGTATAACATTTATACAACGTCGGCCCAACGTCTTCGACGTTGGTCCAACATTGCATAAATCATACAAACGTTTTGTGTTTACTGGGTGTCAATACAAGCTTGGGGTCAGGTCTTTCCCACATCCCCGCAGTAATACAGTCAGTTTGTTTGCAAGCCAACGACCAAGTAGGGGCAAGGACCAAGGGCTTTGAATTATTAACTCATAGATGTCGCTCAAGTATATATGAGCTTGCTGTGATTTGAGAACTTGCTTTTAATTAGGCTTTGGGTATGAAAAGATTATTTAGTATTATTATGAAATAGGGCTTTGGCCTACCCATGGGCACTATTGCATTCTGGTGGACCCTTTTCCTGCGAATTTTGACAGTTGACTATACCTTTAAAATTAAAAATATGTATTTAATTTTCAATTAACATAAAACAAATAAAAATATGCACAATACAATTTGAGTATACATCAAATTTGAATACAAATGTAAAACATTGTATTTACCAGAAACAGCGCCATTTTGCAATCACGAAACTTGAGCGACTGATAAATCAAAACGACATATCTATTCCACTTATACAATTACTTCTCTATACATTCATTCAATCGTTTAGAAATGTGTGTTTTTTAACCGTTACAGTGCAGGGATAGACTTTAGTCGTCAGAATCTGACGTCTGTAGACGTCAGATTTCGTCGACTAAAGCCTATTCCCACGCTGTAAGAGTAACAATATTTATAATGGCCGTATACCCATACCATAGGTATTCAAATGAATATGAAAGAGCTAACTAAAACATTTGTGATGATTTCAAATTAAAAAAACCCTTTGGTCTCCATGGTTTATACAAAAAGAACACAGCGCTTGATGGGTTAAAGAAGAAACTCAAAGATATAACATGAGTGTTTTATTGTCGCATCACAACGTTTCGGCTCTCGCCTTCTTCAGGTAATGAAGTGGGGTTCCTCTGTCGAGGGTTTATATAGGCATGGTCACGTGTCATAGCACGTGGGTCACGTGTGTATTGTTTGGCCCAACGGATCTCACTGGATTATGATCTTCTGACTGAGCGGATCTAATTTTTTTGACTGGTCGGATCTTTTATGTTAATTAATTGGTTTATACTATTGATGCGGATCAAGCGGATCAAGTGTTTGATGCGGATCAACGGTTTTTATTATCTGATCACAATCCGGTGGGTGGTTCGTTGGTGTGTAACAATATACATGCGGAAATCAGTTTATGTCATATTACAAGATTTATTATCAACAATATTATCAAATTTAGTCTTTCTTATCAGATCAGCTAGAAGATATTTAAACAAACAATTCTTTCTCATTCATGTTTAAATGATATGGGTGCCGCATCGCAGTGCGGTTGGTTTAATAATTATGTAATCTGTCAGGTTCAAGAATGTTCACGGTATACAATAAAGCGTACCAGTTAAAAAAATAGGCAATATGAGCGTGGTGTTTATGTGAGTTACTTGAAAGTTCATAATCTAGGTGATAATCCATATGTAATAATCCAAAGTGTTCATCTGTTGGTGTGTTCGCTGCTGCAAATTAGTATTAATAAAGTTATGTCTAAAAATGGCGTGCCTATTAGAGGCATTATAGAATATTGATATTAGTGGTAATTTAATAATGATTTAAAGTTCACAAAAGTTCTTGTTCTTGTTCTTGATTCTTCTTTTCTTGTTTTTCTGGTGATGGTGTGCGAATTCCAGTTCCATGGAGCGGATCTTGGCGTGTCCAGCGGAGCAGGTAGACCAGGCGTATCCTAGCGGATCCAGCGGATCTAGCGGATCCAGCGGATCTTGCGGATCGCGGGCCAAGGAGATCAGGCTGGGTGCTGACAGGCTCTCAATCTTCTTTCATTCGGATATATTAACTTAATAAATTTTTGTTCTTGAATTTTTTATGTTGTTTTTCTTTTTTCTGAATGTTCATTTACTGGCCAAACGTCTGTTGGTGGTCCCCGAAGGGGCCTCCTTTAGTCGGTATAGCATTTAAGCATTGCTATCTTTGATGGCCTTTAGTGTCATTGTCAGCATTTGTTGGTAGTCATCCGGGTGTACGTCTGTCAACTTTATCTTCGTCTCTCCATTTTGCACCTCTACTTGCATCATCTTCGGTTCCTTACGTTGGCTGGTCTGGTGGTTACTCGGGTGACTTCTGGACGATGGGGTGTGTGTTATAGTGTTCCTAACTGGTGTTGTGTCCATTTGGGTTTGAGTGGCCATATCCCTTATCTCTGTGATAGTCGCTGTGCTGCGCGGACTGTGCAGGAACTGGCGTACAATGATTGTCTCCTTGTTTAAATGCTGGCGTGGAGGGGAGGGGGTGCGGCTTACATAATCGTAGTCCATGTGATAGCTACTGGATGGGCTGCTAATATATTCTGCACTGTCGGGCTGCTCTGGTGAACTGATGCGTGGCTGGTCTGGCGATCTGATCGGTGATGTGTTGCCTATTGCTGTTGGGATGTTTGCGTCTGCTATTGTTGATGGGATGTTGTTGTTGCTGTCATTGGTGTTGCTTCCCGAGTTTAGCTGTTCTATAAAGTCCGGATTTATGTCCATTTCCGTTACACTATTGATGTATGATGGAGATATAGACGGTTCAATGATATCCAAGTTAACTGGTGTGTCATTGTCCGAGATGTCTGAGTAATGGGCTGGTGTTTGTTGGATTTGATCTCTATCTGTGTTTGAGGGTGCTTCCGTGTCTTCTCCAGTTTCACTTCTGGTTATATATTCACCGAATCTGCTGCTAGTGGTGCTGTGTTCTGATTCAGAGTCTGATGATGAGTCGGTGGATATCGAGTCTTGATCAGACGACGATTCTGTAGAGCTTGGGGAGTTAGGGCGCATTCGTTCCAGCTGGAGGCGTCTGCATGCTCTCTTGTTTGGCGGAGATTTTGTCGTGTCTTCTGACGAGCCTGATGTCGTGTTTGTGTCTGCGATTGGTTGGGTATGGTTAAGGTTGATGTGTTTTCTTGCCGCTCCTCTGTTTGGCTGCGGAGCTGGATGGGTTGGTTCAGGCTGTGTTGGTGGCGCCGGGGACGCGTATCTCATTCTCCTATGACTTAGTAGATTAACGGCTTTGCTCTCATGTAATAATTTGTTGTGACGGACAAAGTCCGAATTTCTAGAGAATTCAGCGTGGCACAAGTTGCATTTGGCTTTGTGGATCCCTCCATGTTGATTGTGAACCGTCCGCTCGTGTCGTATACGGTTGTTTTTGCGGGTGAAAGTCTTCTCGCATTCGCTACACTTCTGCATTTTGTTGTAATCAAGGTTGTTCTGACGTTACGGATCCGGTGGCTCAGTTGTATAAGCTATGGGGGTGTGTATATGCCTTACAGTATTATCTGCTAGGGTATAGGCCCCCACTCCTGGCTGCTGTGACAGTGTTTGCCTGCTCCCCGCTAGGTGGGGGGTTGGTGGCTGGGGGCTTCTTAGCCCGTGCGGATCTAGCGTCATGTAGGCCTTGGCCTGGTTGTCGCTCGGCTCCGCTCAGGGAAGATGGTTACGCAATGCTATGTTTGTCTTGTCCCTCTATGGGGGGCGGGGGTGTAGTGTACTAGTTAGTGTAAGGCTGTGCGGATCTAGCGTCATATGGGCCTAGGCCCGATTGTCGCCTAGATCCGCAGGGGTGTAGTGTATTGTGTCATTTGAGTTGTCTTGTGTTGTATGTGTCCAGCGGATCTAGCCTCATTGGGGCTTACGCCCTGTTGTGGCTTAGCTCCGCTTGGTTGGTTTTATGCGAGAGTGGTGTTTATGGTTGGGCGGCAGCTCTTGTCATGTTGGAAGTGGCGATAATTGCTGATGGAGATGTTGGATACCTTGTAGTGACCTTCGCATGGGGCATTTAGTCCTTCTGGAAAAGTTGTTTTCAGTAGATCGATCCAAATTCCTTCTTTTATTAATCTAGTAAATTTATCTTTCTCATATTCCAAAATTTGGCACTCAAAATTGAGTTTTGCGTATGCATGTTTGTTGAAGTGTGCTGCTACGCTTGAATTTGATTTTTGCTTGGTGATATCTCTGATATGTTCCCCAATCCTCGTTGTTAGATTTCTGCCACTTTGGCCTATGTATAGTTGAGAACAGTTGTTGCATTTTATGGCATATATTATCCCTTCTTCTTTGCAGTTGAATTTTTGGATTTTTGCATTAAAGTTCTGTTTGGAGGTTATGATGGTTTGATTTCCATTTTTCTTGCATGCTTGACATTTGTTACATTTTCTACCTTCTACCGTGGTTTGGGTGCCGAATATTGCCGATTTTAGACTGTTGGTTGCTGCTGTTATCTCTTCCTCTATTGTTTCGGGCATGCGGTCGATTTTACCCATTTTTTTGAAATTGCATTTGTTGCACCCTATTGTGATGTAGTTTACAGACCAAACTGGGAATATTTGAAACAGCGCCATTTTGCAATCACGAAACTTGAGCGACTGATAAATCAAAACGACATATCTATTCCACTTATACAATAACTTCTCTATACATTCATTCAATCGTTTAGAAATGTGTGTTTTTTAACCCTTACAGTGCAGGGATAGACTTTAGTCGTCAGAATCTGACGTCTGCAGACGTCAGATTTCGTCGACTAAAGCCTATTCCCACGCTGTAAGAGTAACAATATTTATAATGGCCGTATACCCATACCATAGGTATTCAAATGAATATGAAAGAGCTAACTAAAACATTTGTGATGATTTCAAATTAAAAAAACCCTTTGGTCTCCATGGTTTATACAAAAAGAACACAGCGCTTGATGGGTTAAAGTAATATGATGTGATTATCTAAGTACTGTAGATCTGGTAATATCGCGAGGTTTTAATTTTCACGAATTTTGCGAGGTGGACAAATTCGCAAATCCAAGAAGCTCGCAAAATATATTATTATAATATCGCCGCTAATGAACAATGAAAATTCGCGAATTCTATTCTTCGTGAAAAGTCCCAAAATCAGAAACTCGTGACAAATTTAAACACGTGAAAATTAGCAGATCTACAGTATGTAAAAATAATAATATAGCTACAGACTGCACAGCAACACAGATAACACATGCTTAACTATATATCATGTAAATTACCATATTTTCATAATCGCAATTGGGAACTGATTAGAGGTGGCAAATTTAATATCCCGCAGATTAACCCTTAGAACACTGATCATGTCGACTACAGTAGACATTCTGTGTTTTTGTTAACACCCATATAACCAGTTGTTAAAAAATAAATATGCCTACAATCTTTAAACACTGATATATGTTGGGACTTAAATTTCACAAATAACACACATTTTCAGTCACTTGAAGTTGTGGATCGCGATAGCGAGACACAACTTCAAGTGGATGTAAATTTAAATTTCTTAGCTCAGTGTTCTAAGGGTTAACCAAAAAACAAAACATTTTTTAGTGATTGTTTATGTTTTGACATATCAGATACTCGTGCCAACAATTTACGCCAAAATATTACCCTAAAAAATATGTAGATATGTGTGGTAAGTATATAAATAAACTAAACAACGTTATTTAGAACTCAATAGAATAATATTTCCCAATAGAATATATGCTTTTTCAAACAAAGATGACAAATCAAGTACTGTACAGACCGCTACAGTAGGCCTATTATTACTCAAATGTAGTTTTAAATATACATAGTGAGTATCTAGACAATCAAGTTCAATCACCTTTTTTGCATAAATTACAGAAACAATGCCGGCTGAAAATTGCATCATTGATCCTTCTCCTCTTCATACTCGTGTTCATATATAAATGGCAACAAAAACAGTTAACAATCCTGCACATACATGCTCTAAGTGCAGTATGTGTACTATTATTTACGTGTATAATAGATAAAACAAAACAAACACAACAATAATAAATATCTTTATTCAATTTGCACTACAAATAATTAATACAATAAAAACATTTATTTTACATTTATTGAAGTTTGCCGCAGTTTGTATGCTGCCTCTTACAGCATCAACACACGAACTATCTTCAGCAGTCATCAATTTTTCATCGGTATCAGACTTTTTTTCACAACAGAACTTCGGAATAGAATCTATCCATTTTTGATCATCTAAACATGTTGCAGGCGTAGAAGACAGATCTCGTTGGTCATCATATTCTTCATCTAATCTGCTAATTGTCGCTGAATGTGAGTGCGACTTGCATCTAGGAGATCAATCCATCCATCCATCTATCATTCCATCCATCCATCCATCCATCCATCCATCCATCCATCCATCCATCCATCCATCCATCCATCCATCCATCCATCCATCCATCTATCATTCCATCCATCCATCCATCCATCCATCCATCCATCCATCCATCCATCCATCCATCCATCCATCCATCCATCCATCCATCCATCCATCTATCTATCTATCTATCTATTTATCTATAACCCACCAGGAACGCAGAGGTGGACGCTTCAAGCATTGCTGGTCTGCCGACGGTAGAATTAGCGTACGTCACCACAATGACACTGTGAGTACTGTAACCACTCCTGTGTGTACTCCTGTGTTGAAAACACTCCATTCCCAGAATCGAATTAATTATGTTGTTATTATTATGTTAACATTTCCAGAAACTGAATGATTACTTTAATGTTTACAGTTCAGTGACTCAACAATCGTGACTGTAATCATACAGAAGAATTAACACAAAAGGCGCTTATGTTATACTTTGGGCTAGATCTGTTTTAGCTGTACATATTTTCATCGATGTTTTTTGTTGTTTTTCCAACCATGAATTTGTTCACTTGAATGATTTTTATCATTATCCTCGGATCGGATTGTCCCAGAGTAACAATAGCTGAAGGTAACTCCACTCATCTGACGTGAGACACATAATGTCAAACACTCTATTGCCGGTTGTTTCAAGGCTACCACGGCCAACAGGTTTGTAGTAGTAGAAGTAAATTATTGCTTTATGTCACTTTTCGACACAAATGGTCTTTTAAGTGACATTGTAATACGATAAAAACGTTCTAGTCAATGAGATGAATGATGTACAGATTCTGATGTGAAGGTGGGGGTGATAGGGCATGGTGGGTTATTGAGAGAGTTTTGCTTCGCTCACTCGATAAAGAGTTCTGGGCATGTCTAGCTGATCTACCCGCAGACATGCCCAGACGACGGGAGACTTAGGTTTTGCTGTGCAATTTAATGTTGAAACACTGTGGCATTTAGCGCAGCTCCGCTATCTTCGGGTCGGATATCCACAGAGTAACAATAGGAAGGGGAAACTCCATTAATTCCCCGTGAGAGACATAATGCCATCAAACACGCTATATCCAGTTATTTACGGCTACCACGGCCTACACCAGCGCCAGCACTGATGCGGGTGCTGCATTGGCTCCTCTGTTGAGCGTAGGAACCAGGGTACGCCACTGGCAATCCCCCCTAAGGTTATGGCCAGATACGAGGAGGCTGCAGCTGCCCTTGGATGATTGCTGTAGACTAGTGGTTCCGTACAATGCCGTACACAGCATTTAACAGACAGAACAGATCCTAATTACCCTCCCCGGACAGGGGATCTTGAAATGACCTTGAGAATTTATTTTGTTGTCAATCCCCTTACCCGAAACGTTATGTTACTGTAATTAATACTTATTACAATTATTATTGTTTCCACCAAGTTCACAAAAAATATATACAAGTTGATTGACTGCAGTGCGACATGGTCAAAATGTAAAATTAGCAGATTTCAAGTTCGTACTACGTCCTTTCTGTGTCCTCACTGCGTCCTAACTACGTCTACGCCAGGTTTACATTGCGTCGTACAAGTCCCCACAAGCTCCTTACCACGCTCATGAATAGTTCATGAACATATTTATTAAACGTTCATTAATGTTCATTACCTATCTGGTTCATGAATTATTTGAGTTCATGGCCGCTCATGATCTAGCCCTGGTTCATGAATTATCAAAGCTCATGGCTATTCGTGAACAACCCAAGTTCATGAAGAAAGTGAGAGTTCATGAACATTTGTTGTTCAAGTATATTCATGAACAGTTCATGAACATTTATAGTTTTTTGTTCACGAATATTCATGAACTATTCTTAAATGTTCATGATCATCCACAATAAAAAAACATCAAACCATCACACTATCCACTCAAAATAAAATTTACAAGTTAATGATGATATGCAAAAACCTACAACCTGCGATGGAAAAGTTGCTCATGAAGGAGGGTCTTACACAATTATGGGTAGTTTCACACAGTTGTCGATCAGGTCGGTGATGGAGTGCATATGAGTGTCACACGGCTGGCGATCAGGTCGGTGATGGAGTGCAGATGAGTGTCACACGGTTGGCGATCAGGTCGGTGATGGAGTGCAGATGAGTGTCACACGGTTGGCGATCAGGTCGGTGATGGAGTGCAGATGAGTGTCACACGGTTGGCGATCAGGTCGGTGATGGAGTGCAGATGAGTGTCACACGGCTGGCGATCAGGTCGGTGATGGAGTGCAGATGAGTGTCACACGGCTGGCGATCAGGTCGGTGATGGAGTGCAGATGAGTGTCACACGGTTGGCGATCAGGTCGGTGATGGAGTGCAGATGAGTGTCACACGGTTGTCGATCAGGTCGGTGATGGAGTGCAGATGAGTGTCACACGGCTGGCGATCAGGTCGGTGATGGAGTGCAGATGAGTGTCACACGGCTGGCGATCAGGTCGGTGATGGAGTGCAGATGAGTGTCACACGGCTGACGATCAGGTCGGTGATGGAGTGCAGATGAGTGTCACACGGTTGGCGATCAGGTCGGTGATGGAGTGCAGATGAGTGTCACACGGTTGGCGATCAGGTCGGTGATGGAGTGCAGATGAGTGTCACACGGTTGGCGATCAGGTCGGTGATGGAGTGCAGATGAGTGTCACACGGTTGGCGATCAGGTCGGTGATGGAGTGCAGATGAGTGTCACACGGCTGGCGATCAGGTCGGTGATGGAGTGCAGATGAGTGTCACACAGTTGTCGATCAGGTCGGTGATGGAGTGCAGATGAGTGTCACACGGCTGGCGATCAGGTCGGTGATGGAGTGCAGATGAGTGTCACACAGTTGTCGATCAGGTCGGTGATGGAGTGCAGATGAGTGTCACACGGCTGGCGATCAGGTCAGTGATGGAGTGCAGATGAGTGTCACACGGTTGGCGATCAGGTCGGTGATGGAGTGAGAAACAACACAGAACAATCACCAACTGTGAGAACACTCTAAATCACCACAGGCAATTGGCAATGGTTTCCATCCGACATCCCATACTCCTCCAGGACGCAAGTGAGAAACCATCAAAAACACAAAATGACCGAACCATAACAAAAATACTACATACATAGATGGACACGAATACACACCAATGAAGAAACATATAGCAAGACGAAGAAGCGAAAGAGTGACCTCAACACTTAAAAAAAAGAGGTTACAATAACAAAGATGCCTGGAAAGCGGGAAGGTAATATAAGTAAAAAAAAAAAATCACTGTTAATGCGTCGTATCTTGTGTGGGTGTCTTTATGGGGGACCACTATTCAATAACTAGGGGACAAGTTATTCATTTCACCTCCTACCTGCATAACTGTATTTTTTTCACACTCAGCCTCAAGCAAAATGCTTAGAAAACAAATTTTGTCTACAATATTACAAAGTTGAATACCAAATTATGCTTATTATTCATCTGGAAGGTAAGCAAGTCGTCACAAATTGAAGGCCATCTAATGATGCCGAGCGAAGCGTGGCTCAACATGTATTTTAAGGAAATTTTAAGGAAATTATTTTAAGGCATGAAATATTTATTTACATCATGTCCTTCAGACAATTATTTATTTCACAAAAAATCGAGTCTGAAAATATCTATTTAAAAAATACTCCAGCCCCCCCCCCCTCCCCCTGGTAATTGAATGGTGGACCCATTAACTTTCAATATAAGCTGCCTGGCACTAATGGTGATGGCCTGTTGCATTTACGGATCTAAAAAACTCCCATTTTTAAGAAAATGATGAATAATTGCTTCCTAAAAAGGCTTAATTATGCTTGTAATATGTTAACATCTACTTTTATATCCTGAGATGAAACTACAGAAAATTAGTTTTCCTATGATATATAAGAAAGATATATTCTTGGTTCATTTAAAACAATAATAATGCAATATCAAGAATAAATCAAATTAGTGCTATGTAATGTTTTACACTTGTTTGGGCCTCAAGTAACCATAACGCCCTCGAAACACGCGCTATTGTTATATTAATAATTATACAATGATTTGATGATGACTCTCCTATTTTTCATGCTGGAAATGCCCAGTAACCAGCAAGATTACCTCATCCGGACTTTTGTCCTCATAAGTTGTTCATGTAACCAAGTATTTTTTTTATACCAGATGACAGATGTATCAACTGATTAGATATTGACTTTCAGCACTCTAAGGGTTGAACTATGTTCTGTGAAAAATCAAAACTCTAAGAATTTGTCATCATATCTTTAATGAAAGATCAATAGGATCCACAGTGATTAAAAAAATAATAATTGTGGTTTAGATTTTTTAATAACCTGGGGTCAAAAATGTACAGTTTTGGCGGCTCAATGTACCTTGAACATCCCTTATCTTAAGTACTTTGCTGCCTCTATAAACTTCTACATCCGCCCTAACAATGTTCTGGTGATATTTCTCTAACACCTCTACCACTTTGTGTGTCAAGCAAACTAAACAGCTAGAAGTCTTTTGAAACGTGGCTCCCAGACTATATATGCTTCACCATTTTGTCCCTAACAATATTTCATTTATCACTAGTGGTGTTCATACATCAACACTAGTTGTATTTTATGTTTTTTATCATATGATAGCATTACCGTTGCAAAAATGTGACCTCTGAATTTTTTTTTAAGCTCATTCTCAAAGTCAGCCAAGCAAAATGTTATGGTTTTCTTATATTACACCTAATCCCCACCCACCCCTCTCCCACATAGTTTATACTGCTAACATGTTTTTATTGCTACGGGACTTAATGTGCTCCTCGACTACTAGGAAAGCACCAAGTAAACGACCACGGTTTTTATGTGGAAGTGATGTGTCAAATGAATGTGACACACAAACAGCTCATCCTCATGCAAGAAACAATGATCCAGATATGCGAAGAACATGGTCTGCTTACAACTCAAGCTGTTTGCACTGAAACTAAACTATTAACCAAAGTCCACCCATTACCATTATCCGGTGCTCCGGCCCACGAATAGCAGACAATGATGACAATGTTAAAGCAAACACAACACATCGCCACTGAAAGAATGGGACCTGATCACAAAACAGTAATAACCCTAGACATGGCCCTCTATGAGAAAGCGATAAGGCTAGAGCTGATTCACCCTTACTACAAAGACAAATACATATTCAGAGTTGGAGAATTCCATACAGTACTATATGCCTTAATAGCAATAGTATCACTAATCGAAAACAGTGGCATCGATGACGCTTGGATAGCAGCAGATATATATGGTTCTTTAACCCTTTGACTTCCAGGCCGGAGTGCATGCCAGGATCCAGATATACTGGTGTAGGAGTTCTATTTTTCGTCATTTGAAGCTGGAATTGCTAACGCAATTTCCAGCTTCAAATGACGAAAAATACATAAATGTAGTATATATTTGACGAAAATTTGTGTCATTTTATGGTTACGTTCATTGACGAATGACGACGGATATTTCCGTCATGTATGGTAGTGAAAAGGTTAACAACGGGGCATGGGGAAAACATGAAAACAACCCGTATAATTACTCTATTTGCCTTATCTACCTCACGAAACTTACCAAAGCTAATCCTGAGCTGGAAGGTTGTGCTAAGAAAGTGCAGTCACTAATGCAAAGTACAGCAGACCAGGATAAAGCCACCAAGAAGCATTTGCAAATATTGACATGAATGATTGAACATGGAACAATAAGAAGAATCTAAGAATTTGACAGTAACCAGACAGCCTCGTTTAAATTCATTCGGAGCTACATGGATGCAGCGTTAACACTTCTGGCATTCATCAGAGATACACGAGTTTGGCTCTGGGATCTCCATTTTCCATTTTGGCGTCTCTAGAACAGTTGTGTGTTCTGTTTTTCTCGAGAGACAGACTGCGTTGTGCACAAATGGTACCTGGATATATTGCTCAAATGTACAGCCTTTAGAAATCAAATCCACTAATTTGGGATGAGTTCCAGCGTTGCAATTTTTGCGTGAATAAGAACACAATTCCATTTTGTAGCATCGGTGTGGATCATGCCATATAGCATGTATTATAAAGGTCAAGGTCGACCTTAGTGGCATTACCTTAAAACCAGCTGCTTAGGCAAGATTTCTCCTTGTTGCACCTCTGATGAGCAGACTTTCGGAATAAGTACACAGCAAGGCTGACTTGTCCAGCTGTCAAAGAAGACAACACCATGAACTTTCTCCTTCCTTTCTCCTTGCTGAGTGTAATCGATGAATGCAATCCATTCCAAAAAGAAAATGACGATCTAGTGAATATTGTTATTGTTCAAGCAGTAATGCCAGCAAAAAATTAGGTTGATATTCTAACTCTTGTAATGCTGAATTGTTTCAATTGTATTTTTCGTCATTTGAAGCTGGAATTGCTAACGCAATTCCCTGCTTCAAATGGCGAAAAATATTTATATTTTTTGAAAATATGCATCCTCTAAATTTACTTATTTTTTCTAAATGGGCATCTACCACAAACTGTATTGCCTATTTCAGTGACATATTATTTGGCTTAAACTATGCTTAAACCCGTATATATCCGGGTCTAGCAGGACAAGGGTTAAAAGTGAAGAATTGTGGCAAAGCACATTATCGGTACATCCAGTCCTTGGGAAAAGATGACAAAGCACATTATCGGTACATCCAGTCCTTGGGAAAAGATGACAAAGCTTAATTTGTTAACATGGAAATCAACATCAAAGGTTAAGCTGTCGACACATGTTGTTGAACTCAGGAAAAATCTACCAATTTCACTCGATTACTTATAATTGCAAGACCTAGACCAGAGATTGACCTAGCTTTAACAATTGGGACATATCAGTTCAGCTGTGACTGTGCTGAAGGTATTGCCTGCCCTATTTCATACATTATTAATTTATCATTAAAACAGGTGTTGTTCCGATTGAAATGAAAACTGACAGTGTCATTGCTTTGTACACAAATAATCCCAAATTAGAACCGGGTAACTATAGACCAGTAGCCATTGTAAGCACTCTATCAAAATTTTTAGAAAGAGTTGTTCATATTCAACTTGAATATTATTAGAAGGAAAATGACTTATGTTTATAAATGTTCATGTTCAGATTTTTGACTAATTTAACAGACTATACTCGGCATGGCATGAATAATGGCCTTTACACTGGCATGGTCATGATAGATCTACAGAAGGCCTTTGAGACAGTAAACCATTCTTCATTATCAGATAATTTTCAAGCTTTAGGGCTTAATAATATTTCAGTTTTCTGATTCGACTCGTATTTAACGAATCGAACTCAGAAAGTAGATACAAACGGTACCTTATCCAAGCCCAGGATGGTGAGTCCATTGCTTCTCCTAATATATATTAATGACATGGAGTCCGCAGTAAAATGTAAACTCATTTTATATGCGGATGACTTTGCTTTATTAGTTTCCTGGAAAGACATCAAGGTCAATCAGGAAACACTTGGAAAGGAGTTCTGTGCTTTGAGTAGTTGGTTTGTTGATAATAAACTTTCTTTACATGTGGGAGGCAAAACAGAATCTATTTTATTTGGATCATGTAAAAAAATCTGCAACTCATCATCTTTAGATATTAAATGTGGAGATACTAAAATTTCTTAAGAAAAGTCTGTTCGTTACCTGGGGTAGATCTAGAACAAACATTAAGCGTTACATTGTTTTTGGAAAATATTAAACAAAAAAAAAATCCTGTTTGAAATGTTTACGAAAACAAGCCAAATGTCTAAATTTGGCATCAAAAAGACTTTTGTCAGCATTAATTCAATGTCACACCGACTATGCATGCTCGTCATGGTACTATGGTTTGCAAAAGAACCTAAAGCACAAATTACAAATCCTTCAGACAAAAACCATTAGATTTGTTCTAGATCTTGACCCACGTAGCCATATAGGGTACTTTAAATTTAATCGGGTAATCGTGTTAATTAGATTCAGAGTACAACAAATTGTTTCAACTAACATGCATAGACTAGTCCGTAGAAATGCTTCTCCCCACCTAAGGGAAGGCATTTCCATGGTCCAGGAACAACACTCCTATAACACCACAAATAGTGTTCTCTCCTTGGTCCTGCCCGGAGGCAACAATTCGGGAGACAAATCGTTCTCATATATGCTGCTAATTAATAAAAAAATACTTTATGTCATTGGTAAAAATTGAAAAAAAAACATCTATATTTAGCTAGCTAATTTTTTCTGATGGTTGGTAGCTGCTTCCAGGTCTGCCTTAATCAGCTCAGTCTTGGACTAGTCCCGGGGCTGTGCTGACTGAGATATGGATAAAGTAATTACTTAACTTGTATTAACTCATGGCAACATTGGAAGGAATGGTTCCCGAGTCATATTGTGAATCTTTAGATGCTCGACCACGAAGTATTATTATAGATGGTATGGTTGTTGTCCAATAATTGTCTGTGATATCTGTGAATACATGCAACGAATTTGCTAATCATTTTGTATGCAGAATTGAACATCTCGCATCTATGTACAGTGATCTACACCTTGTATTTGATAAGTTTGACGAACAGTCCCTAAAGCAGAGGACAAGAGAACATTGTTGTAGCAAATTTGCTGATTCGTATAACTTTGCCATAAATGACGAAACGCAGATCAAAGTCCCCTTGAAAAAGTTTCTAAGCAGCAGTAAAACAAAGGACAAACTAACGGTATACTTTGTAAATAAAACACTGATTCACTTTGAGGGAACTAATAAACCGATTGTCACTGCTACAACAAAATGGAGCAGAATCAAATCAGTATGATGCGAGAGATTTGTCGAGCAACTAAGAAAAGGTGTCCACGCAATGACGGGATGTGATACCACTGGGAAGTTTTCTGGCAAAGGCAAAATCACTTGCTGGAACACGTTGAAAGCTGACAAACCGAGTGCGATTATATCATCTTGTCAACTGGGGGAAACGAATGACCTATCACAGCAGACATTCGATGTGCTGATGAGTTTGTGTGCAGGCTATACTGTCAAAAATCACTAATAGTCAGTATTTCATCAATGAGGTGGCATTTGTTCAAAAAGAACCAAGCAGAAGCGGAGATATTACCCCCTACTCATGCCACATTAAGAAAGTATATAGTACGAGCACATTATCAAGCAATAACTTGGGCTAACGATACCAATTGCAAAGCATCCATCACCACCACCACCATTATGTCAGACATGCCACCAGCCCATTCTGCTGTGGCTGAACTCGTAAATTGTGGCTGTGTTACCAGCATGTGAAACACATTATCTTGCTCTTGTAGGAAAAATGGCATGACATGCACAGAATTGTGTGCATGTGGTTTGAGTGATAACGGTTGATGTAAAAAACAATCAGACATTTTATAACACCTGGTTGAAGACGATTCAGATGTGGATGATAGCGATGGTGATGGAAATGAATGAATGAAGTCGCATGTTAAATGGATAGGTCTACTGTTTGCTAGATATCTTTTTAAAGTCAATCATTTACCAAGTAATACATCATGTACTACTCCATGTTTGTCAGATGCTATCAAAATATTCTCTTGCGAACAAGAGTGACTTTCAGGCTGTTAGAAAAACCTAGCCTTTTATGCCAGCAAACTGATCTTAAGAACACAATTTACTTCATTTTGTTATGGTGAAATACCATTTTAAAGATAAATGTGTTTAACTTTGTTAGAAAATATCAAACCATTTTTTCTTACTCTACGCCAGCACTTACATTTTATATGCTACACGACTATTTAAAATGTATTTTTTTTCTTAGATGTTGCTATTAGAATGAACATTAAAGATATGGTCAACTGTCAAAATTTGCAGGACAAGGGTCCCTCAGAATGCAATAGTGCCCGTGGGTAGGCCAAGGCTCTATTCCCTAATAATACTAAATATAATTTCATACCCAAAGCCTCATTAAGAGCATGTTCTTAAATCACAGCAAGTTCACATATACTTGAGCGACATCTATGAGTTAATATTTCAAAGCCCTTAGCCTTGTTCCCCACTTGGTCGTTGGCTTTCAAACAAACTGACTGTATTACTGCAAGGATGTGGAAACTGGTTGATCCCAAGCTTGTATTGACACCCAGTAAACACAAAACATTTGTATGACTTTATACAATGTTGGACCAACGTCGAAGACGTTGGGCCGCGCCGACGTTGTATAAATGTTATACAAATGTCTTTTGTTTGCTGGGAAGGAGGACTTTCTCACAAACATTGTACATTTCTCCAATGTTTGTTCAATGTTGGGCCAGCGTCGCAGACGTTGGTCTAACATTAAAACAGCATTGGGTGAGTGTCTCGCTGGAGTACTATCCATAGTCTAATAATCAGGTTATAGCTACTCAGTTGAATGCAATCAGCATGTAGGCCTACTGCATATAGCCCCAGCAGTGACTGTACAGACCTCGCTGGAGAGAGGGGTGAATTCTTAGCTATACTGTGTAAACCGAAGGCCTATACACGTGACCTGCGCATGCCCATTCTGAAGTTGACTGTCGGTTTAATGTGAATCATGGTAGAGTCAATATGTATGATAGGCATAATAACCTGATAACCAGTGACTTAATTACTGTAGATCGTCACCTGTTTAGAGATGATACGACTATACTAATCGGGACTTGTAGTTGTGGCTTTCTGTAAGACAAGTGACAAGTGTAGTTCTGTCTGGGAAGGTCTGTGGCTCGATAACACGATGTGTGTAGGCCTACTGCCACGTACAGATTCAGATCCAGACAACTCTTGTAGACTACTCTGGAGACTGATGTGTATACTGTGTATAGTAGGCCTATTGTGTGTACATTCCTCACATAGTCATCACACCGCATATTGAAAAACACGCCTATTGACGAAGTGCAACGCTTCCTGGCGCCTAATTGTCAACTTTTACAGAAATACTTCACAATATCGACAGAAAATAAACCAAAATGTTCAGTTTATCTCAAATAAAGGTGTGCACGAAACAATAATATATCTTACCAACCTCCACACATGGAATTTACAAAAAAAAAAAAATAACCTCGCAGGGATACAGTGGGTTAAAATGATGTATGTCTGTTCTGAGAAAGAGATTTTAGCCCGATTTTAACAGAACCCCCCCTCCCCAGTGACCTTTTCACACGCTAGGAGGCGTGTAGCTCAAACTCTGTCTGGTAAGCATACCCATAGCGGTCCTGTTTTCGAACAAGAAAATCACAAACTTTATCCTGACAATAAATATCTAATAGGGTGAAAAATGGTGAAATCGGCCTGAGGAATTGAGGCAGTTTACATGTGTTTCGATGGGACTGGCATTTTGGGTGGTGAGACCATCAGCAGACATAAGGGATTGACGTGTTATGGTCTTTTCTTGGCATATTCCAGCTGTTGATGAAAAATCTGCAGCTTGATATCTATATTTTATTGAGTTTTGATGGTATAAGTCATGGATGAAATGCCTGGTTGGTAGTTTGATTGTCATATGGGTCAAAAAAGAAAGAAAATATGGTGCATTTAAGTATGGATGTTACTAGTAACAGTCTATTATAATATGTGTGGCATATTTCAACAACAATTTTCGAAATACAAGGTAGCCATGACGACTTTGTGTGACGAAATAAAGGCGGGAATAGCCACTTCATTTAACTGGTTCAATGCGACTTTCATGAGAATCAGGCTGATTTTCATAATATCAATAGTTATTCAAAGGGATCCGAGGGCAACAGTTTTCAATATATTTGCCTAATTGAAAACCTATATTGCTCAGAACAAGTTTAATCTCCATACCAGGCCGAAATAAAATGAAAGAAGAAAATTACGTCTCTACATATGGTCTCACAACCCTAAATAAGCCGAAATCCAGGGAGGTGTCTACTAATGATGGAATATACTTTTGTGAATATTTAATAAGCACACGTTATCTTCTTTGTCAAGGAAATCACATATAACTGTTTCATGATAACCTCGCAGGGATACAGTGGGTAATATTGATGTGTGTCTTTTCTGTGAAAGAGAGTACGGATTTTAGCCCAATTTTAACAGTAGTGACCTTTTTAAACGCTAAGGGGCGTAGCTGAAAATCTGTCTGGTAAGCATACTCTTAGCGGGCCTGTTTTCGAACAAGGAAATCTCAAACTTTATCCTGATATTTCACACTAAATATCTAATAGGGTGAAAAATGGTGAAATCGGCCTGCGGAATTGGGGCAGTTTACATGTGTTTGTGAGACCCTCAGTAGACACAAGTGGTTTGCGTGTTCTGGTCTTTTCTTGGCATATTCCGGCCGCTTCACAAAAAATCTGCAGCTTGATATCCATATTTTATTGAGTTTTTCCATCGCTGTAACAATCCAAGTGTAATAGTTTTGATTAGAAAGTGTATAATAGGTGAATAAATGTGATGACTGCCATATTTGTTTATTCATACATTGGATACGTCCATGTCACATTACTGTTTCAGTCCTGCATAGGCCTATACGTTTTGCCGTGGGGGATTAATTATTTAATTAATTACGTGAAGTTGCATAGTAATGTAGAAAATAAGCAGGTTTCTTGCAAAGATATTTTATTCATATTAATTTAACTTGTGAGTTTACAAGTTTACTGATTGGGAGACTACGGCATAATGGCCGAGGCCTTTACATCGTGGTGAATTGTGGGTAGCACCCAGCTGTCGAAAAAGGGTGCACCTAGATTCCGGAAAGTACAGATGTATATCATTCTCAACACCTCTCCAAGAATTTTATTAATACAAAATTACACATAATTAAAATTCTTTAATTAGTCTGCTGGGAGGATGCAGATTCCTCATAGAGCGTCGCTCAGAAGGAATAAAAGTGATTGGCGGCGGCATAGCTACAGGATATCGCTTTCTCAAAAAGCGGCGATTATGACGCCAGACCCTACCACTTGGCAATTTTACTAAGTAAGGGAACCAACTTCAAAAATTGTACCATAAGTGTCCCATTTTCTGGTAGGCCCTACAATGATTTTAATCACAATTTTATTGTCACATTGAAGCGGTGGGAGGGGTCAAGCGGTTAAATTGTAGTGTCTCTCTACTGTTTTTTGGTGTTTTGTCGACGCACAATCTTGATTCTTCACTGAATGTTGCCAATGCTTGGTAAAAGCACGCTTATGGATGGGTAGCGTGTCACGGGCAGGGTGGCCGAAAACAACCTGAACAGGTGATTTTCCGGGAATTTTCTACATAAAGGAATCACAAGACGACAGCCACACAAAATTAGGCCGTCATCAACACTGAGTTGATCCCTCTTGCCCCAATAAGGTCTGGTACATATTTTGACTTCTGATAAGGAAAGCCATATTTAATGTTTTTCAAAAGTTCCTGGTATTCATTATCCTTCCTTGCTGCATGATGTATTTCATTTTGCCGAATGTCCATTTCAGAATTATCACGAACAGCTTTAGAAAAGTGAAGATGAAAATTAGCGTCCTGTTCTGCTAATTCATCATCAGGTTGAGGGTTCGGAGAGCTTAAGAGAGCGTCAGCGGCAATATGCTATTTACCACTGCACCCGGTGGCAAAAAGTTAATTCATTAACTGCATGCGCAGGCGTTGTAGACGAGGATTCTCTATTTCGTCGAGGTGATGTTTGTTAATAATGGGAATTAAGGGTTGCTGGTCAAAATTAGACGCTCCTTCTAAAAACAATCGACATGTTTTAACTGCCCATACACTTCCCAATAGTTCAATTTCAATCATTGCATACCTCGATTCAGTCTCTGTTAGGAAACGTGATCCTGCCTGCACAAAACGCCAGGTGCCGTCACTCTGTTTCTGTTTAAGCACAAAACTCATGCCCTTTAGACGACTAGCGTCCACGTGTAGACTAGTTTCCTTCGTCGGGTCGTAATATGCTAGTATCGTGGGTGTCACTCAACACTTCCTTGGCCTTCTAAAAACCTATATTATGGACATCATCCCAAATAAATTCATTTTTAATTCATTAGTGAAGAGCGTAATGGCTCCAAACTTTCAGCGATATGGTCTGTAAAAAAAAGTTGATTCGCTAAACCAAAAAAATGAGTGTAAGCCAGTAATATTCTGAGGTATGGGAAATTCAGCTATAGCTTTCACAAGACTAGGATCAGAGCGATACCCTTCACCAGACAATATGTAATCACAAAATGAAGCTTCAGGTTGAGGAAAAATAAAATTAGATCTTTTTAAAGATATACCCTATAAGCACATCGCTAGAATATTTCGCACACATGTGCCACATGATCATCAAACGATTCATCATTTGCCACAAGATCGTTAACAATTTTATGGCTGCCACAATTACCAGCGATGACACAGATGGAGTTTATCTACACAATGTAGTTTTGCATGATACCAAATGAAATGAATCGGGCTTTAGGCCACCTTTGTGCAAATATAGGCTGAACTGGGCCAGGAGAACCTCCTGAGGATGGTGAGATGATTGAGATTACACTGTCTTCCAGACACAGGATTCGAAATTCGAGCCCTGGCGGTCTGAGGCCGAGCACGCTACCTCTCGGTCACGGAGGCTCCCCACAATACTGACTACATGACTACATAACTGCATGATACCGTCCTTTAGATAACATCCTTTAGGCCACTTCGGTAAAAATACATCCTAGAAAACAAAACTTTATACTTATTGTTGGGAAAAGTAAGGAGGACAATGAAACAAAAAACATAGCTGGATCAATGTTTGTTTCATCTCTTGAAATTTCCATGTTTTTTTCTGAAATTGGCAAACATTCAATGCCCACACTAAGCTGAACAAAAAGTATTCTGATAATGCATGGCCTTGATCTAATGCGCGCGCTTATCTAAAACATATTGGAAAACATAGTGGCCTTTGTGAAGAACAAGAAGCGACAAGCACCTTTGTACTTAAATATACAAAGAATAACATCCATTCTGAAAGAGTAGTGTGAAGGAAACTAGAGAAAATTATTACAGTTATATGTTGAGCGGTGCAGAAATGTTGTGAACATGATTGGTGAAGCTAAATCACATTAGTATAATACACGTCAGTCGGATGCAAATCACAAGGACATGTTTCAAGTCTTAGAGTTCCTTCTGAATAAGAAGGGTGTGGTACTTCCAATTTCTACAAAAACACCACTAAATTTGCAATCTACATTTTTCAATGAGAAGATGCCAGTGTTGACGCTACTAATTGCGACACATCACTCTGTCTGGCAACAAGATCGATGTCACGCAAAACTGGCATATATCAAACCGATATGTAATACATTTTTGATGTGACTAATTCGTGCATCACCTAAAGCTCGATCCTGTGCCGACTTGGCCTCTGAAACAGGAAAACATTTTAAACCTTGTAGGCCTACTTCCTCTGATGACAAAATAACTCAATGAATCATTGCACACAGGCTCAATATCAGTATCTTAAGCACGCTCTAGTCACACTCCTTTTAAAGAAAATTGAACTTGGTCGAGATCAGATGAAAAACTATCGACCTGTATCTAACCATCTGTATATTAAGTAGTTGAAAAACAAAAAAAAAGTATAGATCATATTTCGGAACACAATCTTCAAGAACCTTTGCAGAGTGCTTATAGATCTGATCATAGCACAGATATTGGATTAGTGAAAATAACTTTTGACATTGATGTAGCTCTGGATAACGGAGTCCTTTTCGGCTCAATGAGACCTGAGCTACAACAGACCATGACATTCTGCTGAATAGACTCACATCTTGCTGCGGTAGTGCCGGGACCGTGCTGAGCTGGGTGCAGTCATACCTCAGTGATCCTACCCACGCAGTACTAGTTAATGAATCAATGTTAAACCCAACGAAGCTGAAATATATGTGCCACAGGGATATGTTCTTGATACACTACTCGTATCCATCGACATGCTTCCTCTACATAACATCACCGGAACGTATGGGATATTCGTTCCTCATTCATGTGGGTGAAAAATATGTAAAATATGTAAAATTTCAATTAAAAAAAAAATTGGACCATTTGTGGATATTGGCGACCGGACAACTGAGCTGTTTTGGAACGTTGCTGCAAATTGGTAACAGATGACCTCAGATACTAATGAAAGCTGAAAAGGAACTATTCATTCTTGTATAATTTTAAAGGATCGCACTCTAGAAAATAACATTTGCTGCTATAGAAAATAACTTTCTAGTAAATTAAGTTTTGTGTTCATGGGGTAAATAAATGAATTGGGCTTTCGGCCATCTTTGTGCACATATAAGCTAAACTGGGCCAGGAAAACCTCCTGAGGATGGTGAGATGATTGAGATGACACTGTCGTCCAGACACAGGATTCGAAATTCGGGCCCTGGCGGTCTGAGGCCGAGCACGCTACCTCTCGGTCACGGAGGCTCCCCACAATACTGACTTTCACACGTGGATGTGGAAATTTTTTTTTTGTTTCTTTCAAACCGCCGATACCAGGAACCGAACCCGGAACTCTGGCGTGAAAGGCAGCGGTGCTAACCACTACTCAAGGGCCCCCGCCCTGTTCATATGGTGATGTTCACCCATCTCCAATGGCAAAAGGGCAAAGTGAGCATTCTTTAACTCCTATACATGGCACATGGCTGCAATAAGAGACGTACTACGAATGTTTATGACATAATATATTATTAGGTATTTATATTAAAGACACCCGAATAACTGTTTGTAGGCTTTTTTGAACAGTGGACTGCACATAGCGTAAATGAATGGATTTAAGGCTGAATTCAAATAAAATAATATTCCAGTAACAGGCAAAATATATTTAAGTATAACAATCCTACTGGAACATTGCTCAACCAGAGAAAACACCAAGATAGCGATCTGATAAGGAGCCCAGCTGGCGGTCACCACACCAAGAATAACGATAATTGTACGAATTGTTTTCATTTCATTGCCACTAGACTTGTGTTCTTTTCCATGAATGACCTGTGACTTGGCGAATTTAATATGGCGTCTTACTATGATATAAATGCGAGCATAAAACACACTCAATGTTACAACCGGTACAATTAGAAGCACCATCAATCCTGAAAGTGATACTACGGTTAATGTATCAGGGGGCATCATTATACATTCATCTGTATAAGTGGTTATTGTCATCACAAATACTCCTACTCCAAGAATAAATGTGAAACACCAGATGACGACCAAAGAGATAACTGTTCTTTTTCCTGTCACTAATGTTACATATCTTAGTGGATGCTGTATGGAGATATAGCGTTCTATGTTAAGGAGCATTATATGAAGAAAAGTAAGGATAGAGAATGTCACGTCTATGCTTAGGATGGCTTTACACAATACGTGTGGAATCGTGGAGCTGGACCCTCGTGCATACAATACCATTGGAACCACAAGCAATCCTATCATCATATCTCCAACTGCCATGGAACTGATCACGTAGTTAATGTTACATCGTAGCCAGTCATACTTTAAGACCAGCGCCAGAACCGAAGCATTGCCAAACAGTGTGACTAGAGCCAGCAGACCCCCACATATCATAAGAGACAGTCTAAGATAGGTGTCATCGCCAACGTGCACAAGGCCTGTAGTGTCATTCACCAGCAAATTCTGACAACTAGAATTAGACATTTTGTGATAATGAAAATGTGGTTTCCTTATTTAAATACCCAAGTCTGTGTTTTATCAGATTTTCAAGTCATTTCACAGACGGTATTTTATTATTTCACTGGGTTAAAGTTCTCTCACTTAGTTCAATCGCAACGTCTCTTGGTAAAGCGTAAAGCGTAAAGTACCAGCCCCATGTGTCGCATGGCAGGGTAGGTTACTCAGCATTACCGCTTTTGTAGTATCTGCATTTTTTTCCAGCCATGATTTTGGTGGTTGGATTTTTCCACTGACCTGCTGTTGGTCCATCGCCAATTATCCAAATGAAGGATCAGTTATAGTTGGTATTCCAAATCAACTAAATCTATCCTCGTTATTGTATATGGTGGTGCTGATATATATATATCCGTATGTGTTTGAATACCGGACTTCTGCCTTGCACTGTTGCATGAATAGGGATCACTGCACCTTATCCATCGGACGATCACTCCGTGAGTCTGCTGAATTTCTTGTCATCTCTATCCATACAACACGCACAATGACAATAATCAGATAATAGGCCCTATTTGTTAACTCTTTGAGTACAGAAAACAAATATTTGCCATTAATCATCAATCTAAATACACCTTGAAACCAATAAACACAAAGTGGTTTCGTAAACAGTTGCAGTTTGACATATTATAATGATTATGTCGTTGACCCACGGAGAAAACGAATATGTCGAGAAAATTGTATGAATTTTCTAGGCCTATTAGATGCCGACTGTAAGCCATTAGCTACATGTATTATGCTCTAATAATGCCTGTCATGACTTCTGCAGTCCACCACCGCGTCATTATGTTTGTTCATCAATGACAAGCTTTATCACTAATGGCAATCGCAGATTACCTCCATTATGCCGTCCTAATAAAGCTTTGACTATCACCACTACCACTCGTTGTCAGTGTTTGTTTATCAATGACTGTATAATCAAGGTAATGGAGCTCACTAATGAATGTATAAATTATGAACAAAATGATTACTGTTCCCCCTATAGGTGAACATAAACACTTTAGCCCTTAAAGCACATACACTTTTTGTATAAAACATGGAGTCCAAATGGTATTTTTTAATTTGAAAATCATCAAAAATTTCTTAGTTAGCTCCTTACGCTTCATTTCAATATGCCTACTTATGTTATGGGTCTACGACCATTAGAAATATTTTTACTCTTACAGCGCGGGGATCAACTTCAGACGTCAGAATCTGACGTCTACAGACGCCAGATTCTGACGTCTAAAGTCCATCCCCGTGCCAGTGTTTGTTTAACAATGACTGTAGAATCAAGGTGATGGGGTTTACTAATGAATGCATCAATTATGAACGAGGTGATAATAATTGCGGTATAGCTGGAAATAAACACTTTAAGCGCCAGTGTCGCTTAAATGCACCACGTGGGATATTTATTGTCAAAATTCGTTCCAGAGAAAATGGTGTTTAACTTTATTTTAAGAATTTATTATGTAGTTTTCCAACCAATAGCCTGTGTCTGTTTGAATACATCATTGCGAGCTTGATTTGATGCGTTACAGGCCCACATAAATGTACAATATTATATCCATACAAGATTCATGGTATATACATTATCAGTGGTACATTATTATAAACCATTGTTGTACGTATACAGTGTTTTTTTTAAACGTATCAGAGTTAACAACATTATATAGGAATGTTGACCGCGCCAAATTTCATTAACACTGACCCAGCCAAAACTTCAGTCCGGAGCCTTCCTGGTGGACACATAAACGATGTGAAGAAGTCATTAAAACAACCTAAGAATTTTTACAAGGATATTGTGCTTCATGTAGGAAGTAACGATTGCTCTGACAGTGTCGATGTTAAAGCAATCCTTGGACAGTACAATGAGCTTATCGACCTTGCTGCTACTGCTGTCACTGATACAGGTACAGTGAGGGTTAGTAGCGTATGTCCTCGCTCTAATCCAGAAACACAAGCTCGAATTGATACATTCAATAGTGGTCTGTCTGAATTATGCCAAAGTAGAAACGTCCAGTTTATCGACAATGATGACAATTTTAAAACTCGCAATGGCTCGAGTAACTATGCCCTGATCGCAAAAGATGGGATCCACCTAAACGCGAGCGGCACTGCTGTCTTGGCTAAAAATCTCGATATCAACATACACTTCAAAAAAGACAATTCTAAGAAAAAACAGGCGGTTAACAACAATGCCACCCAAGTAAACCGTTCGCCCTCTTTTCAACCCAATCAAGGGAAAGTACCCAAGTCTCACAAACAGATTAATGACGACAGGCTAAAACAACCTAAAAAACATGTTCAAAACAATAAAAAATATCAACAGCAGGTTGCTGACCAACCTAAAACCTTAAGTGAACAACCGCTGTGTGATTTCTGCGGGGTCACAGGGCACATGTCTAAAGCTTGCCGTTTCGGGTCTGTTGTGACTTGCTACCTGTGTAGCGAAAAGAAACATAAGGCGAATCGGTGCCCAAAACAAATAGGAATCCGGCCAAGATGAGTGTGCCGGAAAAAACTGCACTAACTCTCCATCCCTAGCCAGTGTTCCAGGTACGCCAAAAATTCCCACAAGCACAAATGCATCAAGGCGGAACTACAAAAGTAAAAATAGTACTGACAATCAAGCTTCTGTATTATACCTTAATGCGAGAAGCGTCAAATCTGTGTCAAAGAACAGAAATAAACTTCACCAACTGAAAGACGCTGTCACTTTGGGTAGATTTGACATTGTTGCCATTACAGAGACATGGCTAGACAGCAAGGTGAATGACAGTGAGCTCATGCACCCAAATTATAGTGTGTACAGACGAGACAGGCATGATATTTTGAGTGATAAAATTGGTGGCGGTGTAGCCTTATGTGTAAATAACAACATATCATCCTGTCGACGTCATGACTTAGAACCTCAAGAAGAGATTGTTGTGTGTGAAGTTAAACTGAACAATCAAAGTAAAATTCTGTTCATTCTCGCATATAAGCCACCTAATAGAGATGTATCACAATTTATATGTAACGTTTCTCCTTTACTAGAAGCAGCTACATCCAACTTTAAAAACGTTTGCTTACTGGGTGATTTTAACATGCGAAATATTGACTGGTCTAATTACTCGTCAAAGTCTGAATCTGGTAATTCATTTTGTAATATGATAACAGAGAACTCCCTCTTTCAGATGAATAACGTAATTTCAAATAAGCATGGCAGTCTTCTTGATTTGGTGTTCACTACTGAGCCAAATCTAGTGGACGAGCCCGTCGAATGTCCCATCGACTTTGATACAGACCATTCAATACTTACGTTCAAACTTAATCTTTCAGGCTGCAACAAACCAAAAATACCCAGAGTAGTGTATAATTTTAAACAAGCTGATTTTAGTGCTCTGCGATCACTGATTACAAATAGTAATAGGTCCCTCAATACTTCACTAAATCATTCTACCCATATGAACGAAGCTTGGTCCATCTGGAGCTCAACAGTCACTGAACATATTAATCAATGTATACCACGGGTACCAGTGAAAAATAGTTCTAAACATCCATGGATGGATGGTGAAGTACGACACATGCATAACTGTAAACACACTGCTTGGGCTGCAGCCAAACGAACAAACAATGTACAGATGTGGAACAAATTTAAATATTTGCGAAACAAATTAAAACTAATGCTCAGAGATAAACGTAACAGTTTTATGTCTGATCTAGCCCTATCACTGAAGAATAATGCTAAGCGCTTCTGGACATTTTGTCGTCTGAACACCAATTCTCGCCAAATACCTGCAGTGGTATCTGATGGCCAAAACGATGTCACTGACGCCGCTGATAAAGCAAAAATGTTAAATGATTACTTTCACTCTGTATTTTCCACTCCAAAAACAGGAATTGCTCTACCTGCTGTCTCAGTTGGGTCAGACAACATGCTTGCTAATATAGTTTTTTCTGAAATTGATGTGATCAATGTACTGAAAGGGTTAGATGTTAACAAAGGCTCTGGTCCCGATGACATACCCCTAAAGGTGTTGAGAGAGTGTGCCGATGAATTAGCCCCCTCTCTAACCACACTGTTTAACCTCAGTATGTCAACTTGTACATTACCTGAAGTGTGGAAGTATTCTAATGTTGTACCAATTCACAAAAAAGGCAAGAAATGCAAAGTCGATAATTACAGACCAATATCACTTCTCAATAGTGTGAGTAAAGTTATGGAAAGACTTGTATTCAATCACATTTATCCGGTTGTCAGTCCTCAAATTAATTCGGCTCAACATGGTTTTATGAAACATCGCTCTACTACCACACAACTAATTGATACATATTCTGATATCAGTAGAAATTTAGACTCTGGAAGTCAAACAGACATTATATTTCTTGACTTTGCTAAGGCCTTTGATTCTGTACCGCACGACCTAATAGTTCACAAGCTTAAAACATTTGGCTTTGGCAGTAACTTATTGCAGTGGATTGAAAATTATCTGCAAGGTCGGTATCAGTCAGTTATGATAGAAGGTCAGGTATCATCACCTTTACCTGTAACATCAGGTGTACCGCAAGGTTCCATTATTGGACCACTATTATTTGTTTTATACATAAATGATATCTGCGATGTTTGTACATCATTTATGAAATTATATGCTGACGATGCCAAACTTTATCGAAATATAAAGTCAAGACAAGATGTACTTTCCCTTCAGAATGATCTTAATGCACTGTTTCTGTGGAGCAAAATTTGTAGAATGAACTTCAACATATCCAAATGTAAATTCATGTCGATATGCCGTAAAGTAAAAATAGATTTTGACTACTCCATTGATAATAATATCTTATCTAGAGTAACTGAATTTAATGATCTTGGAATAACCATCACTAGTAAATTATCTTGGTGTGAGAATGTGAAAACTGTTTCATCAAAAGCCCATTCTATGATAGGAATGATAAAACGTTCTGTTGGCTTTAATAGCCCCATTGATGTTAAGCGCCAATTATATTTGGCCCATGTCAGAAGTATTCTTGAGTACTGTAGTCCGATGTGGAGTCCCAATCATGTTAAAGACATAATCAAATTAGAACGGGTGCAACGTCAAGCTTCAAAATTCATTCTCAATGACTATGCTTCACCCTATCACGAAAGATGCACAGCATTATCTATCTTGCCTTTGTGCTTCCGTCGAGAAATAATCGACTTGTGTTTTTTATACAGCTACCTTCACGGTAAACTATCTTGTGATTACTCTAGTAATTTTGAGTTAGCTTGTCCGCATAATGGCCTCAGATCTGCTCAACAGGGTGTTCTATTCAAATTACCTCTGTGCAAGACTGTTCAGTTCCAATGTACTTATTTTTATCGCACTGCTCGCTTATGGAACACTTTACCTTTTGTTATCCGAGATGCTAGTAGCTTGCAGATTTTTAAGAACAACCTGAATGAATTATATCTCGCCATGGTAAACTTATTTGATGTGAATAATCGATGTACCTGGAGCCTTGCTTGTGCTTGTGTAAATTGTCGAATATAGCGGAACATTTTGTGTCTTAAACTACCTGTGCAATTTGAATCGGCTGTGAGACGGCTATTTGAGCTGTCACCAGCCACTCATGACTAGGGACGGAGGGCTCCGTCGTTGATACGCATGTGTTGGCAGATGACAAACCGCCCCGCCTTACTTATACTCGTGTATTGAATATATATCTATATATTTAGCACAAATGGCACCTTAAGTGATCGACCTATGAACGATAATCTGCGAATGTTGCATTGTGTTGTCTGCCTGGCTCGAATTCAGGCCGGAGACAGTCTCTGATACTGTTCGGAGCAGACCGACATCACTCTACATGATCACGCTTGTCGTGATCTGACTTAGAGTATTACCACATGGCATGGATGGCTGTTCCCCTCAAAATTATTATTTGTTTTTTTTTCTGTTTTATTTTTAAGTTAAGTGATTTTTCAGTAGCCTTTGTTTCCAGACCAGGTGGGTCCTTATGCTGAATTTCAAAGATCTCTAATCAACTGATTTACTTCTTGAGTTTGGGATTGTTTTTCCTCCAGTCTAAAATTGCATATGTGGTACTACTCAGCATATTTCGGCTGCGCGACGGCTATATGAGCTGACGTCAGTAGATGTATTCTAGGTTTATAGTATTACTTTTATTTAGGGATGTATGTAGGCCTATGTTAAAATTAAGAGTGCCATAAGTTTTTACTGTTTTTCCTTTTCACATATCCTAGTTGTATGTCCTTTGATATAATAGGCAACTAAAGCATTTAGAGGTTTTAATTAGGTTTCTACGCTTTCCAGAGTGTCCTTTTTTGCTACACGTGTAGAGCACAGTGTAGCTATTTTATCTCTGGTTTTGGTGCGGGAAACAGATGACAGACAATTGTCGGTTATTTTATTTTATGTGTACAAATAGTAAACTTTATAATCTATACTATGTACATTTTTAAATTGCTATTGCTATTTTAAACAATGGATATTATTTTATTCTATAATTTTAATTCACTTATATGGTTGACAGGCATTGTAGAGGTCGTCTCGACCTGTTCCCGTCAACCAAAGTTAATACCATGTTCAAAAAATGATATTAATAATTATAATGTACCATTTTTGCATGTTTTTAACTGGAAGTCAAATAAACATAAACAAACAAAACCAGAGATAAAAAAATTACATAATGAATAGTAGGTAAAATACACTCTGTAAAGCGTATCAGTCTATAAAATTACTACAAGTAGGACACTTTTTGTATTTACACTCTTAGTTTAAAATACATGGACCAGCGTCAGCTCGTGAAACTATCGCATAAACAAAGCATTAATATATCATGTGATTTTACAGGACTAACCATGCTGTATATACATGGAAATATATGTATATATATTTATGACAAATACGTGAGAATAACGTTTTACAACTTTTAAATTGTGCCAATAAAGCATATGTCTGTCTGATACAATCAATCAAAATAACGAGATGTTACATTTGCGTATATAATAAAATAAGTAATTTTCATTCATCCTGAGGTGATAATTGCGAAAGTAATTTACAGCTGTAGATGCAAGACAATAGTGCTAGCGGCTTAACCTTTTCCCGACACAGTTATCTTATAAGATTCGCATTCATTTTAAAGCAGCCCCTTGGGATGACATCAATTTTCGTTTTTACTTCCGCACTGAAGTGGTGTATCCCACGGATCATGTTTCTATTTTTTTCAGAATTTTCATATTTTTATAAAGATTTTAATCAACATTTCTATGACACCAGAAGTAACCCAAACAAACTATTTGTATACCTGAAGGACGATTGAATGTTTTCACAGCATTGGGCCACATGCTGATGGCATCGGCCCAGCGTTGTGTAGACAATCAGTGCTGCAGGTGTGTCCTCCCGTGTCCTGACTATGAGACACCAATTAGCGGCGACTGCTCTGATCTTACCGTCTGATACGTGGGAATATGTGATGTAAAGTGCTTAATATTGCTGACTTGTTTTGTTTACATGGCAATATACGACCTGAAAATACAACTATTTCGCTCTTTTTCGGTGCTTTAAAATTGTTTTTTGCCTTTTTCATATTTCTAGCTAAGATCAGTAGGCCATATAGCTTCATATAAATTAAATTGTCAAAATTGACAACATTGAAAATGTCTCATCCCAAGGGGTCCCTTTAAAATATGCGCAATAACTTTCCAAACCCTAAAAGAAAACCAACCTGCATATCTGGCTGATTTACTTGTTCGGCCGAAATGCTCAAAATATCTACGCTCCACTAATTCGAATAGATTTGTTGTTCCTCGTATAAAGACTAAGACTGGGTCAAGAACTTACTCTATATCTGGTCCAGCCTTATGGAACGCCCTGCCTGTGCCAATACGTAACGCCAAAACAATCTTAACATTCCGGAAATTACTTAAATCCCACCTATTTGACCTGGCTTTCCCACCCTAGTCCCTCAGCAGCCCGGCTCCCTGTTGACGAACCTGCTTTGGCCTCGATCATGACACATGATCACGCTAAGGATTTGTGCGCCTTTGAGCTCGGTCCGCTGAGGATATAGGCGCTATAAAAGTTTTTATTGCTTGATTGATTCATTTAAATTTGCACCCACTTGAAGATGTTCTTGCTACCGCGTCACACAAATTCAAATGCGTGAAAATTACTCACTTTTCCTTTAAATTTTGGACCAAACATTTGCATATCCTAATTAGTTAATTGAATTATTCTACATAAAACAAAGGTTCTTTACTTTTCAGTAGATCAATATTCATATCGCCGCCTAGTATGATGTCGTAATTCCTCCTGTCTTTAAATGTGTGAAGTGGGAGTGCTAGCATTTTATTATTAGGAGCTGTATATGCTCCCTAGAAATATGTTATGCTCCCTAGAAATATGTGTGTCCACATCGCTTATATTTAATTAATTATCTTTCGAATATTTATTACTAAAATCACTGCTTCAAGCCATCATATGCATTTTAAGTGAACATTATGTTAACAAAAACAACAAAAATAAGTTATCTCCAACCGTTTTGCGCTGATTTTACCTGGCTTTGACCTTGAAATGACCGTATCATGACCTTAGGATAACTCCTCTATGAAACCAAACACCAACCGATGTCACCTTGGGTTAGTTCCGGCCGAGTTATTGGCAGTGCTGGTCCAATAATCTATTTTCAACCGTTTTGAGCTGCTTTGAACTTGCTGTGACCTTGAGATGACCTCGGGATAACTCCCCTATCACACCCCACCAACCCATGTCACTATGTGTACTTGGCATGGGTTTCGACCTATATATATGACATATTCTTATACAACCCTAAGGGTTAAGGGTACCATACTTCGATGACCTCTGGTGACCTTGTCTATGCATAGGAAATCTGCAGACCACCTGAAAGTAACTTGGTAATAGCAAGGATACTAGAATTGTAGTATCCTTGGTAATAGTAAGGTTAAAACAAAATATGGTCTACAAAAATACCCACGGGGGAGGGTTTCGACTTCAGCCAATGGTCAACAACATGGCATTCAAATAAAGCGGTGGGAGCTACCTTTGGTTTCCATGGTTTTTATGTGAGTATTTCAGCGCTTTAATGGTTAAGCTGACGTACACTAATTGCTTAACATGAGAACTACATATTATACTTAACCCTTTCAGCGCGGGGACCTTTTTTATACGTCAGAATCTGACGTATGTAGACGTCAGAATCTGACGTCTGTAGACGTGAGATTCTGATGTCTAAAGACGGTCCCCCACTGAAAGAATTAAAATATTTATAATGACAGTAGAACCATAACATAGGTATTAAAATGAAGCAGAAAGAGCTAACTAAGACATTCATGATGAATTCAAATTGAAACTAACCCTTTGGTCTCCATGGTTTATACACAAATATTTCAGCGCTTTGATGGTTAAAGTGCTAAAAGTGTGTGTTTATTATATATTGAGTTGTACCATTGTGAGCCGTGACCGACATCCACTGATGAGTACAGTACCCCTGAAAACCTGGTAACGTAGATGGCATTAATGTTAACAATAGCCTGACTAACTGGGATGAGTGGTAAAGTCGTTTACAGTTTCGGTTGCGCATTTACCAGTTGAAAAAATAATAAAATTGCAATTTAATTGTGTACATACTTGTCTAAGATAAGAAATACAGGAATAATATTAAATCCTATTTTATTTAAATAATATAATAAATATTAATTAAATTAAGAAATAAATATATTATTTTAATCATATTTTTATAATATTAAATCTTTTAACTGGTAAATACGCTACCCAAAATTTAAAAGATTCAAGAACCTATTTATCAAAGAGCCAAAATAAAAATAATATAAAAATATAATTAAAATAATAATAATAAATCCTATTTTATTTAAATAATATATTAAATATTAATTAAATTATTAAATAAATATATTATTTTAATAATATGAAATCTTTTAACTGGTAAATACGCAACCCAGAATTTAAAAGATTTAATAACCTATTTATCAAAGAGCCAAAATTCAAATGATGATTTTAGCTTGATTGTGTCGTTTTACGACTGCTGTGTATATCCCAGCAAACACGGGACATTACCCCAATGCTGTTTCAATGGTGAGTCACCGTCTTCGACGCTGGCTCACCACTGAAACAGCATTGGGCTAATGTCCCGTGTTTGCTGTGTATAGACAGATACGTCCACGCGACATTCACCCAATGCTGGTATGATGTTAATCCATCGTCGCGCACGACCAGTGTTAAAAAGTCAACCATATGATCGCCAAGTCTAATTTAAATTTTCACCCGCTTGCAGTTTTGTCTACAGCAACCCACAACTTCAAGTGGATAAACATTACCCATATGTGTTTAATTTCACACGAAACATTTTTTGATGTTTAAACAAACTCTTTACTCTTAATAACTGTTATTTATCCTGCTATTACAACAGATTGAAGAGATAAAGTCGTGATTAGCAGTGACAGGGTTAAGGGGAATGGCCATCGGCAAAAGAGAAAACTTGCCCCTGATGTTCATGCACCATGTCAGTGTAATGCCAAAGAGTCAACATTCATTGATTTTATTAACTAAAGTCTCAGACGGCAGAGGACGTGGTGATTTGAGGAGGTGAGTAGTTGTTACCGTGTTTTGTCTCAGTCGGAGGACGTGGTGATCTGAGGAGGTGTGTTGTTGTTACTGTGTTTTGTCTCAGGCAGAGGACGTGGTGATCTGAGGAGGTGTGTTGTTGTTACTGTGTTTTGTCTCAGGCGGAGGACGTTGTGATCTGAGGGGGTGTGATGTTGTTACCGTGTTTTGGCTCAGGTGGAGGACGTGGTGATCTGAGGAGGTGTGTTGTTGTTACTGTGTTTTGTCTCTGGCGGAGGACGTGGTGATCTGAGGAGGTGTGTTGTTGTTACTGTGTTTTGTCTCAGGCGGAGGACGTGGTGATCTGAGGGGGTGTGATGTTGTTACCGTGTTTTGTCTCAGGTGGATGACGTGGTGATCTGAGGAGGTGTGTTGTTGTTACCGTGTTTTGTCTCAGGCGGAGGACGTGGCGATCTGAGGAGGTGTTTTGTTGTGGTTACTCTGTTTGAATTGTTTTCAATACAGGTAATCCAGTTGTGGATAATTATAAAAAATAATAATCTCTAAACCTACGATAACTAAAATTAACTGTGCTTTATCATTTTTATGTTTCAGAAAACGGCATCGGGAACTTTAATAGCTGACAATCCAGTCTAAAAACTAGGTCAGAACCTAAGCGTAGTTCTACTGTAACACATTGGACGTGGCGCATGATGATCCACATCATGACCGTAATAGAACGTATACTACCAACACTCACGAGACATTCACCCAGTGTCGATTTAATGTTGGGCCAGCGTCGCAGACGGTGGACCAACATTAAATCGACACTGGGTGAAATTAGTATCTTATCTGGGATGTCTAACATGAAAATGTTTGCTGCATTTCTGGGAATATTGACAATATGCTCAGTGTTTATGTCAGGAAAGAGTCTAATGCAGGGAAACTTAGCCTTACACCATCCTGTCAATGTTGATTTACCTGGTAAAATATCACTTCTTTCAAAAAATTATTCAAATCAGACACTTTTAAAAACCGCTTCAACTTGTGAATATGAGAATAACGTAAGTGCTATTGCCGACCTGTTTCTGCACTGCCGTAGAATCACCACAATTGGAAATACCTTCGTGGAATCTGAGATAAAGCTGAGCGAGGGAGAAACGGTACAGAAACCTGATGAATTATTGGTACTTACTTATAGAATGAAGAATCATCCTCGCACTGGAATAAATCTGACTTCTGTCAAAGATCCGATCACAGGGAGAAGTTGTCTATTCACGGCTGATATGAGCCAGTACATAAATAGTGATGTTGTGATTATCCCTGCCAGGGCTGTGAAGCATCAAATGCCCCATTATCGCCCACCTGGTCAGCGATGGGTGTTCTACACCAGTGAGTCCTTTCACTATGTGAGACCCCAATTAATCTATAGGCTAGCGTTCAACCACACGATGACATACCATAAACATTCAGATATAGATACATCAAAGTTTGGCATGATACCGCGACAGGTGTTACCCATCGATGACCACGATGACGTTAATGTGATCAAATCGGAGGACACGTTGGTCATGTGGATGTCATCTCACTGTGAAACTCAAAGCAACAGGATGAATTTTGTGAAAAAACTATCCAAGCATGTCAAAGTTGACATGTATGGGAGTTGTGGAAAACTAAACTGCCCAAAAGATGAATGGTGTAGTGAAACTTTCTCACAGTACAAGTTTTATGTGGCGTATGAGAACTCGATGTGTAATGGCTACGTTACTGAGAAGCCGTGGATAGGCCTCATCTTTAGCATGGTACCCCTGGTGGCCGGAGGAGGGTCAGGCGCTTATAAAGCAGTACTACCCCCAAATTCATACATTGATCTCACAAAATTCAAATCGGTGAAAGCCGTGGCTAAATATTTAAAACTTTTAGACGGTAACGACACATTGTACCAAGAATATTTTGCATGGAAACAGCAGTATAAGTTTGGTCTTTACACCCCGGAAGACCTCGCCGGCCGCACCTGTCATCACCTCCACAAAACCAAGCTCACCGGTCCACACATAGTCGACCTGGAGACGTTCTCACACGAACAGAGATCTGCTTGTGGTCCTGCAATAGAATGGTGATGATTTGCAAGGAATAATTTACCCACCAGACATAGATCTGTTTGTGGTGATCTCATAGATTCGCGTAAAAGAAGTAAAAAACCAGGTGTGTGATCACTACGCATATCATTGTTTGTAACAACACTGGAGCAATGTTCATGTGTTGTTGTTCTGAAAGAAAGTGGTGTTTTCTAGATTGGTGTGTCCGGGACTGATCCCATGGAATAATTCATTTGTGAACTCGCTGTGCCACAAGGAAAATCTTCATGTCTCAAGTTGTATAAGTGTGAGAAATATAAATCTGATTTTCATTTTTTAATGAAGAGAATGCTTCTATACCTGCGAATTCCTGGGGCGAGATTGAAGCCACTCTACAATTTAGGACTTTGCATACGGGATAGTAATCAGCAAAATAACAAAAAATCTTGTTGCGAAAAGGAATTGTAGCCAGCGGAAATATATATTTAAAGATTTAAAGATAGCTGTTTATTAATCCATCAAGATCTATCTCTTAAATATGCCGTACTAAGAAGAGCTTTACTATTATTTTTAAAACCATAGGTCAACTCTAGGAACGAATGATTTTTTCAAATTTGTATCATGTTGCTATGCTGTATCAGAGACAATAACAGTATTACAGTTATGTTATGACTGTTCTATATTGGACGAGAAAAAAATGAAATTATCAGTTCAAATACTCAATTAATAATAAAGTTCAATTATCGCTAGAATATATTTTGCATTGTTACTATTTATTTTTATTGTGATATTTTAACGTGGCACGCTTTTTAAATTATAGTTACTATTCATTACCTTTTTATTATAATTATAGCAAGTTTGTAGCCATGTTCTTTGTGATGATGCATAAATCTGGACATAATTCCCACGTCCATAAAAAAAACTGTCTATCCATCTTTATCTACATATCATAAATATCCATAGCATAAGTTTTGTCGCGTTTGGAATTCCATATATAACAGTTGGATGAGATACTTCTTACATTAATAATATTTATTATATTTTAGTATCAGTCTATTGTCAGATTATATGTCGGCCCATAGGCACTGTTCACCTTGAATCCCTAGAGGACTTAGCTATTCAATTTAAATTTTCAGTCATTTGAAGTTGTGTCTCGCTACCGCGATAAACAACTTAAAGTGACTGAAAATTACTTGGATTTGTAAAATTAGGACACAGCGTACACCAATTTCACGTATTTGAAGACCTTTTCAGTTCTATAAACTGGCTATACAAGTTAAAGTAAAATCACAGATCCATCAGTAAAGTTAGTATAGTCGACATCTGGATTGTTTCTATTTAATGCTATTGTAATATTTTAAATGTGATACAGGTATTAAAATGACATTAAAATCACACTTCATTACCTAGCGTGTAACACGTATCATAGATAGGACTACACATGATGCGAAATGTCTGCGAAGCAAAACGTCGAGACGACAGAGCGTCCTCTGGTGAATGCGAGGCGAACTGGAAATGTGCACAAAGTGAGGATGTTTCTGACAGCTAAAGTTCCCACTGGAAGAACATACCACTCACTTAAACTAGCTAGGTGTGTCGATTTGCTGAGTAAACACTTAAATATAAATATTTAGTTAAATATGTAGGTATTTCAGTTTGTAGCTCGACCTCACGATGTCAATCGTTCTGTAGAATCTGTTTTCACACATACAAATGTATATGATGATACCTCGTAAAATTACTCACCCACTGTAGTTGATAGTATATATGGCGCGATGCTTTGTGGGGCGTCCTTCAAATATGAAAACAAATTTGTCGTCGAAAAAGTCAGATTTTTTTCCAAATATGGGGAGATAAAAATTGTTTGTTGACGGAACTGATGAAACATAATTATGTCAACCAGAATATACGCCACAACCACAAAATCTGATACTTCCGTTTTTGAACGACACATAAAACAAGTGTATCTGAAGCTCACCCCCCCCCCCCCAAAAAAAATGTTGTATTGCAGTGGCATACGAACAATAGCAATAAACAAAAACTGTACCCCCTCCCCCTGTATAATGATGCGTCCCTTCCCCATCCACTCCTAAAACTCAGTATTGTGGGGAGCCTCAGTGACCGAGAGGTAGCGTGCTCGGCCTCAGACCTCTGGGATTTGAATTTCGAATCCTGTGTCTGGAGGGCAGTGTCATCTTACTCCACTCATAATCCTCAGGAGGTTTTCCTGGCCCAAAAAGAAAATATGTTGTCCCTTGAATATGAAAGAGTGTATCTGCCACTTTACAAAGTGGCAGATACACCCTTCCATATCCAAGGGGACGATGTAAGAGAAATTGGCATTAAATTTGCAAGCTTGAAATAGATTCGTTTTAGCTGTACTCTGAACACTGCAAACCTTATGCCTGCAAACACGAGACATTGACCCAATATTGGCGTAATGCTGACCCACCGTCTGCGATGCTGTCGCAACGAGAGGGTGAATACCTTTCGCGTGGTGGCCATTATACGTGTTATCATCAGCTTACTTTATTTGCTGAACAGATCGATTGTCATGTTTGACGTTTCAATAACTTGTGCAGTTTGTTTGCTTTTAACACCCTATTTTCACCTTGCTACGTGCTAATCCACAGACATGATACGTGATATAACATGAATACGAGCGTGCTGTTTGCCTTTAACACCCTATTTTCACCTTGCTACGTGCTAATCCACAGACATGATACGTGATATAACATGAATACGAGCGTGCTGTTTGATCAATTGATCTTTTTCATCATGTTAATCCCTAAAGCGCTGAGTTACATACACAAATACCAACTAGAATACTGCTAGTAAGAGTCTTTCAAATTCTAACGTTTTTAATTTTGCAATTTAGATGGATGCATTTTAGGCAATCGAGTTTTGAAAAATGGTCAGGGTCCATTTTTGAAATTTCTGAATTGTTAAGGCATTTTTAGTAGAATTTGGCATGCAGTTGTTCTTACATAATTTGGGTACGCTGATTCCAAATCTGCCCCATTCCAAGCTCTATTTTGTCTTTTTCCTACTCAACATTCTAAAACAAAATTGCCGCCAAAATGTGTGAAAATGTCACAATTCTACATCACGGCTTGGCTCACAATGAACACAAAAACATCATTTCGGTGTCTAAAATAACATTTTTGGGGTCAGGAAATTCAGTTATGATGTTTCCGAAGGTCATATAGCCACCATTATTATTCAACGGTGGCCGCTTAAGGGCAAAATCCAAAATGGCCGCCACTGCAACGTAATGTGCCTTAACTTTGCTTCCAATTAACGTAGAAATGTGTTTTCGGTGTCTACATATAGGTTTCGTACACCCAGGAAACCAATTTAGAGCCGCGATAACATGTATTATCAATATTTTACAAAGTTATGGGAAACAAAACAGATGTTGCGCCAAAAACGACACATTGTAGTCCAGTGTAATAATTTATTTAAAAGCATTTTTTCACTTTTAGAAGCCGAGGGAAACCACTGTAAGAGGCATTTTGTAAGAATGTTTAGATTACTGATAAAAATATTTTATGATTGTTGGTCACTGCCCGGCACTAGATAATCTGCGCTCTAGGCCTATCGGCTTGTGGCCTATGTGATATCGTGCTTTTACAGTAGAGAAAACAATTATTCAAGGTAATTTAAATGCCCATTGGCCACGTGTGGCACCCTTGGGCCAATCCCTATCCTAGGTTTGAGCAAAACATGAAGTTTAACCATGAAGTTCGTCTGCATAGCCAAGACAATGATGACACGCATACATGTTCCGTTTTGTTAGTATAATCCACTTTATATATTGTACTGGTCAAAGCGTGCACATCACAAAAAGAATATATTTCTCAATCGGATGGACAATTTACATAATAGAATCATCTTCGGTTTTATATTTTCGGCCAGAAAAAACCAACCATAGAATAGCCAGGTAATGCGCTGATAACACAGTTTTCAGACAGATATAAATGAACGAATAAAGTCACAACCATCGACTCAGAGATCCACACAAAACGTAATGTACACATATATCTACTCCTCTAACTTAAAACAAGGATTAGTCAGGGCCCATTTTTCAAAAAGAGGCATTCTTAAAGTTCGTAAGGCATTTCTTAATAGAATTTGTCATGCAGTTGTTTTCACACAATTTGGATATGCTGATTCCAAATCTGCCCCATGCCAAGCTCTATTTTTTGTTTTTCCCGTTCAAAATTGCAAAACAAAATGGCCGCCAAAATAGCAGATAAAGTCTCAATTATCATGATTATACATCACGTCTGCGTGCACAGCGGACCCACAAACTTGACTTTCGTGTTCAAAATAACATTCATTTTTGTTTTGAGGAATTTCTTGTTCTAAGACCTGGTCAACTATCACGCAAAAAATCCAAGATGGCCGCCAATAATACAGAAAGTACCATAACGTTTTTCCAAGAGTCATAGAAAGTTGTTTTTGGTGGCTAAATATAGGTTTTTAATACCAATAAATCTAGTACAATACAGTCATAACCTCTAACTTTTACATAACATGTAGTTTCAGGAAAAAAACCAAGATGGCCGCCAATTATACAGCAACAGTACTATGATCCTTTTTAGCTCATCCGGCCTTAAGGCCTAAGATGAGCTTATGCCATCGTGTTGCGTCTGTCGTCTGTCGTCCGTCGCCTCAGGCCTGAGGAAATCGCGGATTAAAAAAAAATATATATTAATTAACTTATGACCTAATTAAGTCCCAATTAGGGCACTCTGTCCACAATTCACAAGAAATGCTTCTCCTCCCTCAATTCTCATCCGATTTCAATTCTGTTTGGTTTGTTTGAAAGAGCTCAGGCCTGTGCATTAAGCATGTAAATTTTCGTCAAGGATTTCAGAAATTTTAATTATTAATTCACTTATGACCTAATTAAGAGTTAATTAGGGCACTCTGTCCAAAATTCACAAGAAATGCTTCTCCTCTCTCAATTCTTATCCGATTTAAATTTTGTTTGGTTTATTTGAAAGAGCTCGTGCCTGTGGAAGTTATTTTTGGCGCTTAAATAGTTTTCTGATAATTGCACTAAAATAGCATGTGTTACTTTCATCACTGTAGCTACATAGGCTTGCTGTGTATATCTCAGATTTGCATGAATGCCACCATCATGCATAATGATAATGCTAGAATAGTCACCCTCATCAATATACTGATCACATCTTTGTGCAGCTTCGGAATTGATGTAGCGACTCCTTGATAGGACGCCATTGGCTACTTTCTCCTGGTCCTAATTCACACTTAATCAAACCAAATGTGATAGTTCTTCAGGTTGAGCAGGAAGCTTTTACACGAAACTAGTTACAGTTGTCCATCAATGGATCTCCAACCACAATCTCATAGATGTTTATAATATTGTTATCTGGCCAGAGCTGTATTTATTGCTAAACAGGCCTAAAATATAAGGGAAACAATATCCACTTTTTGTGGCAGAGGTTATTGACGAAGAGGATACATTGAAATACTCCAATTGACTCAAGTTCTAGTTCTGGGTGTTTATGAATTAATTTAAATGTCTTTCTTTTAGAATTGATGTGCTGGTGTTGTGGAAGCCATTGAGACGGTAGAATGGTACCGTAAATATCACCAGTTCTAAGTTTACACAGCTAGGCATTGCTATGATGAGAACTTCGAAACAGAATGAGCAAGTTTACATCAGTTCCTACGAGTACTACATTGTGTGATTGCCATAATAACATTTAACGTCCCATCATGTACCTCAGTATTTTTCACACTTAAATACCAGTGTTCATTGAAAAGTTGAATGGCATTGTTCTATACCAAAAGTTGTGAATTTGAACATTGAACTGAAACTGTATTGCCCTCCTCCCTGATTCTGTACTTTATCTGTTATATATTCAACTGAGATAACATCGCAGTGTGCATGGAAATGTTTTTGATGTAGGATACATCTGTCTTGCATAGATTATTAGATGATCAATGTTTATTACAAAAGAATATAATAGATAAGTAATAAATACTCGGTACGAATGATAATTATTGTACTATGTCTGGAGGAGATATATAGTTATTAGAGACCTAAATATTTTCACGTCCATCATATGATTTCATCACTTTATATATGGCAAGACTTATTGTCTTTAACATTGATATCTCTTCCTGCAAAATAGGGTGGTCGCTCCCATACCACTTCAAAACACAACTGAACCGGTTGGGTTATTGTATATTATGCGGGAGTGAGAGCTTATATCTTATTAGAAGCATGCATGACCAGAACCTACTGATTCCTCATACATTCCACCATATCACGACCACATCTAGTAAGTTTCTGTATTTTATGTTAATCTTCATAAAAACATCCTGATCGTGCTACAAACGGTATTATTGCCCCAATTACCACATATTCGGCATCATATCTTGTTGCAAAAGTGTACCTATTAATCTTTGGTGACTTGTTCATGACACTATAGCATTTAGTTACCAAGACTAGGTTAGTTACTAACATCTTCTGAAGATGGTGTATGTTCATACTATATTTATAAAATAAATTCATCTTCAGTATTTTCAACATTACCCTAGCGTGTCTTCAACCATCAATCTTAAATGCCCAAAACATATATAAGTCAACTTCTGCACCAAATTACAGATTTCCGATATCGTGTAACTGTATTTTATCACACTTATTGATGGTGATATCATCTATCTCATTCAAGTTAGGGGAGTAGAAATATGTGTAGCCTACGTTACGGTTTTGTGTGAATCTCTGAGCCGATGGTTGGGTTTTATTCGTTCAATTATGTCTGAAAACTGTGTTATCAGCGCATTACCAGGCTTTTGTACGGTATTTATTCTGACCAAAAATATAAAAATTAAAATAATACTATTATCGTGATTATGTAAATTGTCAATCCGATTGAGAAACATAATTTTTTATGTGATGTGCACGTTTTAACCAGCACAATATACCTAGTTACTAGAATCATAAATTGGTAAATTTAAACGACTGCTTGTCTCAATAGGAACGGAATATGTTTGTGTGTCATTATTGCCATGGTTATGCAGACCACCTTGATGGATTAACTTCATGTTTTACTTAGCCGTAGTACAGGGTTTGGCCAGGAGGGTGCCACCCGTGGCCAACGCACATTTAAATTATTGCTTTCTTCCTTATGGTACTGTAAAAACACGATGCACGTGGATATATAGGCCACATACTAATAGGCCTAGAACGGATATATGGTGAGCGACAGGTTATCTAGTGCCGGACAGTGATCAACAATCAAAAAACATTTTTTGTGAATAGTCTAAACATTTTTACAACATGCCGGATAATACGTTTGTTTCCCTCGGCTTCTAAATGTGAAATAATGACTTTATTAAATAAATCATTATTATTACACTGGCCTACGATGTGTCGTTTTCATGGCGCAACATTTGTTTTTCCTCTATAACTTTGTGAAATATTGATAATATATGTTATCACGACTCTGAATTGGTTTCCCGGGTGTGAGAAACCTATATGTAGACACCAAAAACACATCTCTACGTTATTTGGAAGCAAAGTTATAGCACATTGCCATGCTATGGCGGCCATGTTGGATTTTGTCCTCTAGCGGCAAACGCACAAGGTGAAATTCAGGGGACTTTAAGTATGTTGCTCAGGTGGGTTTTAATACATCGAAATGATGTTTTTATGTTCATTGTAAGCCAAGCCTTGATGTGAAGTTGTGACATTTTAGCTAATTTTGGCGGCCATTTTGTTTTTGAATTTTGAGTAGGAAAAACACAAAATATAGCTTGGCATGGGGCAGATTTGGAATCAGCGTTCCCAAATTGTGTAAGAACAACTGCATGCCAAATTCTACTAAAAAATGCCTTACCAAGTCAGAAATTTCGAAAATGGGTCCTGACTAATGAGATAGATGATGTCATCGTTAATAACTATGATAACATCAAATTACACGATATACAAAACATACAATTTAGTGCAGAAGCTGACTTGTATATGTTTTGAGCATATGAGCTTAATGGTTGAGGACACCCGAAATCCAAACAGAGCAGTGAAGGTGGAGCCATCCACAAAAAATCATTTGCTAGGGTGATGTTCATTTGCTAAGGTACTGTTTAAAATACTGCTAATATACGTTAATATATGTTAATATATAAACTTGAAATATGAAATACAGTACAAGATAATTCAACCATTACCATAAAAAATATCAGGCTTTGTGAAGGAGTACATCTTTGTTGATGATTTCTGAATATAAACAGATCGATGGTATTTAGGCCTAAATGATTAAAATCGATACATTTGGATGGTTATTTACATTTCATGTTTACGTTGTAAATAGACGGATACGTTTCGAACAAAACTTTAGTCGAATTGATTTTTTGAAAGAAAACCTTGAACTACATTAAGCTTACATATATATGCTATCTAGCTTTGCAGCTGTCATCACTAAGAGACACATGTCGCGTCTTCTTCTCGATATAACCATGGCAACTGTGACGTCATGATGTATGTTAGTATAAATGTTCGAGGTGTCAGTTACAGATACCTTATCGTCACCTTATCCAGACTCTTTAACGATCGGACTGATAATTTCCATCAACATGAGATTCATGGCGTCAATCCTTCTCGCCTCAGTCTTACTGGTCCACACTACTACAGGTTATTATACCGTTATCATTTAACCCTTGCGTAAGGCCAGCGCTGATTTTTTTTATAAAAACCGTGGAAACCAAAGGGGTTTTTTCAAGTTGAAATCATCATAAACGTCTTAATTAGCTCTTTCCGATTCATTTGAATACCTATGTTATGGGTCTACGGCCATTAGAACTATTTTAACTTTCACAGTGTGGGGATAGACTTTAGTCGTCAGAATCTGACGTCTACAGACGTCAGATTTTGACGACTAAAGTCTATCCCCGCGCTGTAAGGGTTAACCCTCCCAGGGACACAAGCCGTTGAATCAATGTTGGTTTAGCGTTGGTCCATCGTCTCCGACGTTGGATCAATGGTAAAACAATATTTAACGTCTTGTGTCTGCTGGACTTTCATCACTGAGGGCGGGGGAGTTTCAACACTGAGGGCGGGGGCCCTAGGGTAGTGGTTAGCACCGCTGTTCGGGGTTCGGTTCCCGGTCTCGGTGGTTTGAAAGAAACAAAAATTGTTTCTTCCCCATCCACGTGTGAAAGTCAGTATTGTGGGGAGCCTCTGTGACCGAGAGGTAGCGTGCTCGGCCTCAGACCGCCAGGGCTCGAATTTCGAATACTGTGTCTGGAGGACAGTGTCATCTCAATCATCTCACCATCCTCAGGAGGTTCTCCTGGCCCAGCTTAGCCTATATGTGCACAAAGGTGGCCCGATTCATTTCATTTCATGAGCACAACTATCGTAGTTTTTCATATATTTTATTCGCCGATCAAGTCACTGTTATTGTGAATGAAATGTGTGTTCAACAGCAAGATTCGTCATTCCTTCACTTAAAGGGACATGCCCAGGTATAAAATCATAAAAAAATCGGTGATTTTATTTTAGCTTAATAATATGACCATATGATGTAGCCTAAACATGTAACGTTACATAGACTAGAACTGCAAAAGTTTTTTTAAATATTTTTTGATGCGCAGTCACCAGTTAGGTTAGATATAGAGACGAAATTCCCGTATTTCTTATTTTTGACATGGTTGTCAATATTATAAATCAGGAATTTCGTCTCTATATCCAGCCTAACTGGTGAATGCGCAGCACAAAAAATAAACAACTTTTGTAGTTCTAGTCTATGGACATGCTTGCATCATAGGTCATATTATTAAACTAAAATGAAATCACCGATTTTTGATGATTTTAGACCTGGGCATTCGCTTTAAGCATCAAGATTTGCAAATATTTGGTCTTAAATTAAATAAATATGAGTAATTTTAACCCACTTGAAGTTGTGAAACGCGGTAGCGAGACACAACTTCACGTGGAGGAAAAATAATTTAAGTTAGCGCTTTAACCCTTTGAAGCCTGAATTTACCATTGTCATCTTCATCCACTACAAGCCGCGAATTGCTGTCGCAATTCTCGACTTGTAGTGGGTGAAGATGGTTCGATGTGGTTTAGAAATTAAAGAAAATTGCAATGTATTGGTAAACCAGTTTCTTTGAAATTTTCATTCTAAAACCCTTAGTTGTAGGAAAATTAAGTCTGTTTTCAGGAAATTAAAAAGATGCTTTAATGCACCGTGAGGCCTGAAAGAGTTAAAGGGTTGACACTGATGACGACCATAGCGGTTTTATTTACACAGATTAAAGGTATAGTCAACTGTTAAAATACGCAGGGCATGGGTCCCCCGGAATGCAGTGGTGCCCGTGGGTAGGCTAGGCCCTATTCCATAATAATAATAAAATGCATTTTATACCCAACGCCGCATTAAGAGCAATTTCCCAAATCATAGCAAGTCCATATATACTTCAGCGACATTCAAGAGTTAATAATTCCTCCAAAGCTCTTAGCTGTGCGTTAGGTTTGCAAACTAACTGACTATGTTACTGCCAAACCTTAAAACAGCTGACCCCCATGCATTTATTGACACGAGGGATTTCCCAGCAAACATTCTACACTCTTCCAATGTTGGTTTAATGTTGGGCTAGCGTCGCAGACGTAGGACTAACATTAAAACAGTGTTGGGGGAGTCTCTTGTTGGAGTAGTATACAGTAGTATACAGGTTGAATTACTCAGCTGGATGCAATCAACCTTTACTTTATGGTGAAAGCTTATACAATAGAAAATGGGTCATTCACTAAGTTTTAAAGTAGAAAATGGGTCATCCACTAATTTGCAACATACTGAACAAATAACTTAAATGTAAACCAAACGCTAAGAACACATGCCTTACTTATATCTCGATAAACAAATATTACATTTTTATTACACATTTGTTTTCTTCTAGCAAGGCAAACAAGGCGCAGAAAAGTACAATCTACTCAAATAATAGCGGACCTGATAAAAAATCTGCAGGGCGGAGTTGAGCAGACGTCAGAAGCAGCTACAACCACAAGTGAACCTGAAGAAAACCAGACAGAAACAGCTACAGCAACGAGTGAACCTGAAGAAAACTATCCTGTAACTGAAGAAGTCTATGTAGAACCAACAGAATACATTGAACCAACCGAGTACATTGAACCAACCGAGTACATTGAACCAACAGAGTACATTGAACCAACTGAGTACATTGAACCAACTGAGTACATTGAACCAACCGAGTACATTGAACCAACCGAGTACATTGAACCAACCGAGTACATTGAACCAACTGAGTACATTGAACCAACTGAGTACATTGAACCAACAGAGTACATTGAACCAACTGAGTACATTGAACCAACCGAGTACATTGAACCAACCGAGTACATTCCAACTACTGGTAAGATGCAGACATTATGACTTACCTCAAGCCCTAATGCCGGTAATTATGTGACTTTACATGTACATGACATGTATTCTGAAAAAAATTATCATGGTTAGATCTTCATATTTGTCATTTTCAGTACATTTTAATAAAGTCTAAATACCATGATAACTGTACGATGCCAAAATATAATCGAGACGGTCGGTTTTTGGTCTACTGTATGAGCTGGTCTGACAAAAAATGAGCCACAAACAATATCTCAGGTTATATTATTAGGAACATATCAAATATACCATAGCCACCAAATGAACCACAAACAATATCTCAGGGAAAGCCCCCTATGGTACTTAAGACATATCACATATACCATAGCCAACAAATGAAACCCAAACATCATCTCAGGGTGATTACTTAAGACATATCAAATACACCATAGCCAACAAATAAACCACAAACAATATTTCGGGGTATGTTACTTAAGACATATCAAATACACCATAGCCAACAAATGAGCCACAAACAATATCTCAGGGTATGGTACTTAAGACATATCAAAAATACCCTAGCTAACAAATAAACCACAAACAATATCTCAGGGTATGGTACTTAAGACATATCAAATATACCATAGCAGCAAATAAACCACAAACAATATCTCAGGGTATGATACTTAAGACATAATAAAAATTCCATAGCCACCAAATAAACCGCAAACAATATCTCAGGGTTTGGTACTTAAGACATATCAAATACACCATAGCCACCAAATGAACTACAAAACGATATCGAAGGGTATGGTACATATCAAATATAACATAGCCAACAAATGAACACCAAACATTATATCAGGGTATGGTAGGCTACTTAAGGCATATCAAATTTACAACCATTGCCAGCAAATTAACCAGAGACATTATATCAGCATATTTTATCATTTAAGACAAATCAAATATACAACCATAGCCAATAAATGAACCACAAACAATATGTCAGCGGATGCTTATAAATACACATGACCACATTAAAATACAACCATTCATATTATTTGCAAAGTCACCGAATAAACCACAAACAATATCTCAGCCTACGAGGCTCGTTCCAGCAATGCTAGGACATTGTGCAATGCTAGGATATTTTTGAATCAACCTATAGATGCCTGTCCAACGGTGGAAGATTGTCCAGTCGGGGGATTTTCAAATCGATTGGCTTATACATACTGGTATTGTATAGTTCAAAAGTTAAACCATTTGAAATATAGTAAATATAATATGATGGCGCTCTTCTATAAATCTTTTTAACTTCACTCCAGCTTATTCTGAGAACTGCGTTACATGTCAAATATCTAGCTTTGAAATATTTAATGGCATGTCACAAAAATTTATGGGTTGTTGCCAAAGGACGAAATGAAAAATTACGTGAAAATTGCTTGAGAATTGACCGAGAACAAAAAGCTAGCTTTTCGTTTTGACCATCTTCTACCGTCTCCACTCCACTAAGGTCAGCATATATAAGTATGCGCTTATTGTACATGCATAATAGTGAGCGTATATTTTTATTGGTGCTTATCTGGCTCCAGGTTATGTTGCTGTGGTTATGTAACTAGTGATTTTTACAGACAGACAGTTCTTAACTTTTCTAATGGAAACAAGTTGAGATAAATGTAACTAGTGATTTCAACAGACAGACAAATCTTAACTTTTCTAATGGAAATGAGTTGAGATAAATGTAACTTGTGATTTCAACAGACAGACAGTTCTTAACTTTTCTAATGGAAATGAGTTGAGATAAGTGTAACTAGTGATTTCAACAGACAGACAGTTCTTAACGTTTCTAATGGAAATGAGTTGAGATAAATGTAACTAGTGATTTCAACAGACAGACAGTTCTTAACTTTTCTAATGGAAATGAGTTGAGATAAATGTAACTAGTGATTTCAACAGACAGACAGTTCTTAATTTTTCGAATGGAAATGAGTTGAGATAAATGTAACTAGTGATTTCAACAGAAAGACAGTTCTTAACTTTTCTAATGAAAATGAGTTGAGATAAATGTAACTAGTGATTTCAACAGACAGACATTTCTTAACTTTTCTAATGGAAATGAGTTGAGATAAATGTAACTAGTGATTTCAACAGTCAGACAGTTCTTAACTTTTCTAATGGGAATCTGAATTTTCAGTAGGATGGAAATTGGCCCCATTTTTTATCACATCGAGGGGGTATAAAGCAATTTGTGCTTATTGTTTACAGAAACTGTTGAAGGTGAATGCTCTCCCACGATGCCATTTTGTTGATGAGGAAGCCGTGACCCAGAGCTTGGCGACGAGGCTACAGTGAGCATATTCTAACTCTTACAACACTGATAGCGACTACAGTAGACATTGTCTGTTTAGCACCGGTATAACCAGTTGTTAAAAATTAAATATGCTCACAATCTTGAAACACTGATATATGTTGGGACTTAAATTTCACAAATAACACAAATTTTCAGTCACTTGAAGTTGTGGATCGCGGTAGCGAGACACAACTTGAAGAGACTTAAAATATAATTTTTTTATCTCAGTGCTCTAAGGGTCAACACCCAGTGGATTGTCAGAGGCTTCAGAAAAAAACGAAATAAATTAATAACTTCCCTTTTTATTCAGCTTTCTTCCTTTCACTTCAAGACAGACGGATTGACAGACAGGCAGACATACATACATACAGACAGATAGAAAGACAACACTTTCATCCATTGTGTGATATCATTAGCCCTTTCGTGAAGAAGCACGACGTCTTCATCCCATTTTACTCGGCATTCTGCTTTAGAAACGTGGTAATTACGTCGTGCTAATTATGTCTACCTTCTATGTCACAGTCAAATAATATGATGTCTATGATGTTTTGGTTATGTATATATTATTGGGGTGTACTTCTGAGGGGTACCGGGATGATTTCTAGTAGCAGTACTTTTCGCCCCTATTCGGGGAGAGTCATTAGAGATCTATTCCGGCTGAATGGTGGAAACCCAACTAACGCCCCCCTCCCCCCCCCCAGCGTTCCCCCCAAGCGTCCTCATACAGTCCATGTACCGTTCTTGCTGCACTCTTCCAGCGTTCATTGGCGTTCAGTCATCGTTCTGTTAGCATGGAAAGGACGGGCAGATGAAACGTCAAAAACGGTGGAAGAATGACATTAGAACGTTGTAGAACAGAGTAAGAACGTTGACTGTGCGGCACATGAACGATAGAAGGACGCCAAGAACGGTGGAAAGACTGTACATGCAATTATGGCAGCAGATGAGTAGATTTTGACAACTAGAATGGCCCAAGTCTCGTATTCTACCCTCTAATTTAAATAACAACTGAATGACAGCAGTGATTGGCCGATCTTGTCATGTGACAGGCTGAACCACTCTTCGATTCGTCGGGGGTAGAATACAAGACTTGGACCACTAGAATGGTACTTGCTACACTAAGTGGGATATACGACAGTTTGATGCCCTGTATAGACGTTTGTGCCTTTTTTATTCACTCCTTTCCTGTACGTGTGTACGTTTCCAACTCCTCCATCTCTAATCACGACCATAGCTGTTTGTGATTTGTTTCATAACCAGGTAAAATCACAGTCATTGGAGACAAAATATGTGTTTAACATCAAGATTTGTTTGGTCTTCAATTATAGTGTCAAACTTTTGTTTCTTTTCATTGAACAAAAAACATATGAGACCCAGTTCAGGACAAGTGACGAGTGACATCTGGTGAGCTGGTTGGAAACAACCATTATTACCACTTGACAGGGCGCTACTAGTGGAATATTGCTGTTTATGGGGGCGTAATATTTGACTATTAGCCCTACCAGCAGGGCCGCTAGACTATCTGTGTGTACTCTCTGTTGCCTGTATAGCGGGCCGGCTGCTAGTCATCTGTACAGAGATGCTATGGATTACACAGCAGACACAAGACGTTGGGTAAACGTTGGTCTACCGTCGTAGGCGGTGGAGGGGCGGGGGGAAGGGCGGGTGGTCGCAGGTTCACTGGGGTTTTATGCCGGTTGACACCTTAGGTGGTGATCTGTGATATTTAGCAAGGTGGTTTTTGCGTAGACATGTAGGCATATGCTGTAATTGTAGAAAAATAATAAATATGTTTTCAAGATGGATAAGTTGTAATAGTAATTTAACAAATTTCAGAGCGATAGACACTTATTACTGGCCCGCCGCAGATGCCAGCGGCCCGAGACGCAGTCGAGAGACACTGGCATCTGCGGAGGGACAATAACAATGTTATTGTTATATTGTTCCCGATTAAGGAGCCCGCAGCCCAGTGTGAAATTACCGTTGACACACTGATTGCAACCTTGACTCGACGAGGCCGCCATTAACGTGATGTCCTATTCACATTGATAAGGAAGAAAGAAGGCAGTCTACCAAAACACCACGTCCCATTCTCTTAATGATTCGATGCAGACTATACAGCAGCGAATCTTTTGGATTTCAAAGGGTTGTCTTCAGACAACGGCTTAGTCACTAGATTGTCGCTGTTTGGGGCATACCACTACCCTATCCGTTATGCCATTACTGCAATATATCACTGATACATAATTACTTGAGACAGGCCGACAATTTATATATCTCGCGAGCAACGGCTTTCAAAGGTGTTTTTTCGAATCTTTGGTGCCTATAAGTTTTTATTTTGCTCCAGTACAGACCAGTGTATCGACGTCAACACTGGTTAATTTCGAGCAGGGCCACGCTCCTTCAACATCAACTTATTAATCACTATCGAAAAACAAATTACGACATAGGCTAATTCTCAGAACATACCCCACCGCCCAGACCACTGATCCGATCCACTATGTCATACTCTGGTTACTGCTGTGTTATTATATACAGAAATATAGGATATCACTGTTGACATATAATAAATGGTAAAGATCCAGCTGACTGTGTGTGTCATGTAATATTGATTTGAATTGTGAAATAAACAAGAAAAAGGTAGGTTGACAATTCGTGTCTATTTCCATAGGCGTTGCATCTAACAAGTGTGCAAGTCTAAACCAAATATGGAGCGAAGAAACTATAGTAAATTAAAACAATGTTTATAAAACTAATAAAACTGTATCAAGATTTACAACAATAGTATAGGTAAAGGGGGCAATAAACTTGTTACATAAATGCTAAAATAAAATCTAAATATACACATAACAACATACACAAGAAAATTTACACAAGAATGTTCCTGCATATACATACTTATACATATAATTTGAATTTGTTTTTCAGACTCAACTAAAAGCGTTTGATTGGATTTATTGATGAATATTTTGAGATGACCTATAATATTGTCAATTTTAAAATATTAATTATCACTAAATCCAAAAATGTATATACGCGTTCGCAAGAAAAAACAATAAAATATAGCTAAATCCAATCCCCGATATACATGCTACAGTAATGTTTAATTTCATTGCGACCTTTGCTAAGCAGCAGGACTAATATGGTTACAGGGATTAGCGTTTGTCTTTTGTACAACCTGTAGACCTAGTCAGGATACCGTGATGGCTGCTTATGACGTTAACCCTTAAGGGGTTTTGTCAAGTCAATAAAATCCAAGAATCCTAGAAAAACGCGGGAGTGGGTGGGTTGGTCAAGCTCCAACTCGGATTATTATTTTCTTTTTAAAATTTTGTGTTTTTTGTTTGTTTTTTGTTGTGTCTTTTTTTTGTTGAACATGTTTTAAAAAAAAATGGATTGATGGGTGGGAGAGTGTTGTCTGGCCAATCCGAGTTTTTCCCGAATTTTTGGATTTTTTTAACTTGACAAAACACCTAACCCTTAGAACACTGAACTAAGAAATTCAAATTTTCCGCCACTAGAAGTCGTGTCTCGCTACCGCGATCCACAACTTCTAGTGACTGAAAATGTATGTGATTTTTGAAATTTAGGTCCAAACATGTATCAGTGTTTCAAGATTGAAGGCATATTTTACTTTTAAAAAATGGTTGTACAGGTGCTTATAAAAAGATATAATGTATAATGTAGTCGACATCAGTGTTCTAAGGGTTAAGTCTTTTAGCACGAATATAATTGTTTTTAATCCATTTTATTAATCGTTTAAATCACAGTTAATGGGAAAGGAGTGCTTAAACATCAGGATTTGCAAATATCTGGTCTTTTTCAACCGCTTGAAGTTATAAGTCGCGGTAGCTGGTGAAAATGTATTTTCTTTAATTTACGGGTTAAGTAATAATGATTAGGCTGACGGGATGTGTGGTGACAATAAAGGTAAAGTCTAGGTGACAACGATTCACCACCAAGTGGTACAAATTAATCGATCACAAAAATATTTTTTGCGCGAATATAAAAGACTCGTAATGCTTAAAATGTGATTTTGTCCCACCAGGTAGGTAATCATTTAATACTGAGTGAAGTGAAGCACATTAAGATTGAAATCCGAGTCCAAGGTACTACATCCATCTCAATAACGGGGTGCATCATGGGAACAACCAGTTGATCTCACAGATGAGTTTTGTCTACAGGTTTAATAATTTCAATTGTCAATCAATCACTATCGCAAAAGGCAAGATTACAATCACAATGAATACCGACGTCGTCGCTACATTCATAATCACTGCCTGGCGCATTAAAAGAAGATGGACAATACCATGGATACCCATCGACACATAGGTGAGAGAATACCAGGCGCATTACCGTATGGTCAAGCTCGCGAAGCTCACGGAGAGTTTCAGCTCCTGAAGCATCATCAGACTCTTCATCGCTTGGAGAACCATCGCACTGCTCAACTTCTGAAGCACTATCACAATTTTCAATGCTTGACGCACTATCGCACTTTGCAGCTTCTGAAGAACTATCACATTTTTCAACACTTGAAGCACTATCACACTTTTCAACTCCTGAAGCACTACTCAGATTTGAGCAGCCACTGGAATTGTTCCCTACTGAGCCACAATCTGAAGCCTTCACGCCCAAAACGCTGCTAACATTTTCCACTCCTAAATCAGCGACGGGATTTTCCACTCTTACGTCAACCCTACGACTTTCAACTCCTGAGCAAATGCCAAGATTTTCCACTGCTGAGACACCACTGGGATTTTCTACTCCAGATCCATTGCCCGGATTTTCCCATCCTGATCCACTACTTGGAATTTCCACTGCTGAATCACTACTGGACATTTTCACTGCTGATCCACTACTGGGAAATTCCACCCCAGATCCATTGTCCATTTTATTCATTCCTGGTGACCAAAAACACATTACACAAGTACAATCATTAAATCTATTTATGAAAATGTAACTCCAAAGAGCAACACGAAGACAAGGCTGGATGTAGAAAGCTGTTTAAAACGACATAATGTTATTAGTGCTGTGAAGAAAAAGGTGCAGGTTTATAGTCTGATATCAAGTATTTCATCCGATTTATACATTTGTACCCCCTGGCCACTAGACCTGTTCATTAGTGTGCCATCTCAACTCAACGGAGAGCATACAGTCTTGCAGCCCTTCGGCGGACTCAACATCGAAACAAAGTCGCATTATTGAGAGGGGAGAAACATTATATCTCTCTGAAATTAATGCACCAAGCGGGATTCTAAACCGCACGGCCGACAGCGACATTGACAAAGCTCCGCGCTCTACCCAGCAAACACGATACAATACGCCAATGTTGTTAAATGTTCGGCCAGCGTCGTAGACGGTGCACCAACTTTTGAGCAATATTGACTGAATGAATGGCTGAATACATATTATTTATACCAGCAATACCTAATACCTAATTAATGCATTTCTGATTATAATAATATTACGTAAAGCTTCACCACTGAAATAGAATCCGCAATGCGTATTATGTAAATTGTTCAAGATAATATTAGTAGCAAGTAATTATTAGTGAATCACAAACAGGCTATCCTAAAAGGTAGATATATTGGACAGAACATAAAACGATTCATGGTGTAGTCTGATGTAATCCTCTATTTAAATCAACTAAGCAAACAGATTTAATAGTCTTATTAGACTGCAAAAAATATTTTGATAGTATCGCAACATATGAATCTGCAAAGAGGCATATCACAGGGTTATATTATATCATCGTTACTCTTTATAATTGTTACAGAATCACTTGCTTAAAAAAACCCAGGAGAAATAAAAACTACATGCTCTGGAAAACATTCCCCGGTGAGATGAAGTTCATCAAGTGATGAACGTTGATGAATGTTCATGAACATTCACGAACAGTTATCAATGGTTCATCAAGCCAGTTGATGAACTGTGTTCATGAACTGTTCATCAAAAACAGTTCATGACAAATCATGAATATTAATGAACACTTGCTGAACTAATGTTGTTCATGATTTAGTTCATGAAGTTCATAATGAGAGGTTCATGAACCGTCATGATTTTTTATGAACTTGGTAGAATCAATTCAGTTCATAGCTTGTTCATGAAAGTTCATGAGAGAGTTTCATGAACGGTAAGGAATTATTATGAACTTGGTATATCTTATTTCGGTTCATGACTAGTTCATGAAAGCTCACGAGGGACTGTTTCATGAACTGTGATGAATTGTTATGAACTTGATTAGTCTCATTATTTAGCTCATGGTTGTTTGTTAAAAATCATGAACTTTGATAAATTATTATGAACTTGATAAGTCTTAATTCTGTTCATGGCTGTTCATGAAAATTCATGAACTGTGGTGAATGACAACCTAATTACCCAGGCGAGTATGGTGTCAATTACGCAATAGCTGATTAACTAATTTATTAGCAAATTGAGACAATCTGTGTTAGATTATCAACCATAGAATAAATAATATTTAAAAATAATTTAAAAATAATCTCAGTTTTCTGTTCAGTTCTGTGTAATACTGTCAGAGAGGCGATCTCTTTTTTAATTAACAAAATGAAGCTTAATTAGCTTGCTGTGTTTAGGTAAGAAGTAAACTCATAAAATTCAAATCCCCGATCAAAATAATAAATGTAGTTTACAGGTCAAAAGACTTAGACTGGAAAGTTATTGAATTAAAAAATTCGTGAACAGTCATGAACATCAACACTAACTTAGTTTGTGAACATTATGAACTTAGTTCAAGTGTTGCTGGCTTATCTGGTTCATTATTGAACAACCTGAGTTCCTGTTCGTTTATGAACAACCTCAATTTCATGAACATTCTCGGAACTTCGGGTTGACAGTTCATAAATGTCTCATTTGTTGTTCTGGAACATTCATGAACAGTTCATGAGCACATTTAATGACCGTTCATGATTATTCATGAACTATCTGATTAGTGAATTATTTTAGTTTTTGGCCGTTCGTGAACTGGGTTGACAGTTCATGTATATCATGAATGTCTCATTTGTTGTTCAGGAACATTCATGAATAGTTCATGAACACATTTAATGAAAGTTCATGAATGTTCATTAACTATTCATGAATTTGTTGAGTTCATGTTCGTTCATGAACTAGCCTTGGTTCATGAATTATCCGAGTTCATGACCGTTTATGAACAACCCATGTTCATGAACAAAGTGAGAGTTCATGAACAGAATAAGTTCATGAACTCATGAACTTTCATGAAAGTCTCATTTATTGTTCAAGAATATCCATGAACCGTTCATGAACACGTTGATGAACGTTCATGAACGTTCATAGTTTTTTGTTCACGAACATTCATGAACTATTCATGAATGTTCATGAACAGTTCATGATCATATCACCTGGGTTTATTAATAAAAGCATTGCTCGATACGCTGACGACATTATTTTATTTTTGAGTATTGTCAAATTAGCAATCGATATACTAAGGAAATATTAACATGTAGCCGGACTGAGAGTAAATATTTCAAAAACTAAAACTTTTTAATTTTCAGAAAAATTTAACCGGTCAAGAAATTCACGGGAGAAATGTTTAAGAGAAGGAGAAACAAAATGTCTAGTTATTTACATATATCATAATATTAAAGCCTGTAATGGTAAAGGCTGGAAACAGAAAATTCGGCCCAAGTCCGGTATTCTACCCCCTAATTTAAATAACAACTGAATGACGGCGGTGATCGGTCAATCCTATCATGTGCCAGGCTGAACCACTTTTCGATTGGTCGAGGGTAGAATACGAGACTTGGACCAAAAATTCGGCAAGTTGATAAACTGTTACAAATATAGAAAAAAATCTCACAACCATTTGACAAAATGAAAATTTTAATAAGTCTAGCAATGCCTAAAATCTTACTTACAGCACAACATTGCGAATATAGGGTCACGTATCTGCAAAAATTAAAGCGACTTCTTTCAGGATTTATCTGACCGGAAAAAGTACGAATTAAGCGCAATAAGCGAATTGGACCAATTGAGAAAGGAGGAATAAATATGATAGATATATAACGCTTTGTTAAATAAACTAAGTATCATATTTTAATCAAATAAACAGTGCCAATAGCTTCATCCCAAAACATATCATAGATTTGGGTACAACAAATGACATGTTCTACACATAAATTTTAAATGCTGTAGTCTCACATTTTTGATAGCAACAGAACTAAACTAAATACAGTATTAAATGGTAACATTTAACCCATGCTATAATAATTATAGCATATATCTAGTAGGCATTTTTTGTGACATTATACTTTTGTGGGGCGAGACGTTTAGACGCGAAACTCGGGTCAATATATTATGTATCTTTAAAAAATATAATGTACATAAGGGACGCACCATTAGATATATGGGGGGGGGGGTTACATGTTTTGCTTTTGTTGGTTGCAATTTTTACATTTTGTCTCTGGAAGAAATCAATTCCTCTTTTTTGTCGGTGAACTTCAGATAAACTTTCCTATTATTATATTATGTCTCGTTGACGAGCGCAAATATCTGATTTTGTCGAGTGCCTTCCGTATTCTGAATGCTACCATGCATTTGCTGGTTTATTCTGTTCAAAATATTTATCATAAAAAATTCTGTCACCAAACTTACTTTTCCCATATTTTCAACAAACTTTTTATTTCCCGACTTTTCATATTTCTTATGGCCCCTTCCCCTACTCCCACTAATGGTGCGTCCCTAATAAACTATCTCCATGGTACTCAACAGATTAAAGATATTAATTAATATACAATACCTTTTATGGACATTATTCACGTTCTAGAATTGAAAACAGCACACAGACAAACCAAACAGCTAATATATTTGCTCTGTATACTGCACGCGCGCCAAGCAGATCAATCTCTTAATTGGAATATTATCTCAGCCGCTGTGCATATATGTATACCTTTTATTACACAAGCGTTTGTGTCTAGAACAACATAGTAATCGGATATAATATTATATAAAACTATATTTGTATAGTTGGCCTACGTCAGTTCTGCCTAGGCTAATGTGCACTATACTGTAGTGCAAAACCACAATACAGTATCTACTTACTTACAAGTAAGCAGATAATGCATTTTTGCTATGTGAAGCAGTATAGAGAAACCTTGCAGTAATTCAATAAGAGTCCCGTTTCGGTCTTCCTCCTGTCGCGATATTGTCACAATGTGAAGAAAGCCACGAAAAAAATATTCACTCATTCACTCATTGACTCACTGATTCATTGATTCACTGACTGACTGACTGACTGACTGACTGACTGACTGACTGAATCACTCACTCACTCACTCACTCACTCACTCACTCACTCACTCACTCACTCACTCACTCACTCACTCACTCACTCACTCACTCACTCACTCACTCACTCACTCACTCACTTAGCAATCTTATCCAGATTTATAACTTTACTTGTGAGAAAAGAACTGAACCGACACAAGTTCAGTGATTTCATTACCACTAAAAATCCCCTCAGTTTCCTACTTGTACACGCAAACATACCGGTGGCACCAAGGCAACTACTATAAGTCTGTAGTGACCTTGTATGACATGCACCACTGCCCCATCTTGCCGTGTCGTCTTCTCCGATGCCGTGGATGGATGTATTTGCTTTACCCGAAAAATCCAACATGGCGGTGACTGAGAGCGATCCCGACCCCAAGGTCCGAAAAATGCTCATAACTTTTTAATGACTGTGCGACCTCTGAACTGAGCATGCGGGCATGGAGCTGAAATGTTACTGATTCTAAAAAAAAAATTTTTGACCTGATTACTCCCCGATTTTTTCCGATATGACAGTCCAAAGAAATGTCCCACGATTTTGTACGCGGTCGATCTGTGGCTGAAACCTGTTTCAGCTACTGAGGCTATGCCCCATCCAGCTCGTCAACACGATGCTGCTGTACACTAAAAAAAAACATTGGTTCAATTTCTAATGTTGAGTGAAGATGTAGAGAATATAATACCATGATACAGTCGCGTTCACCTTTTTATTTTTTAACCCTTATAGTGAAGTGATCGACTTTAGTCGTCAGAATCTGACCTCTGTAGACGTCAGATTCTGACGACTAATGTCGATCTATGGGAACGTTAGGTAGTCCCTCACGCCGGAGGCACCAGTATGTGATTGTTAGGGTCTCCAGTATGGGCTTGTAAGGGTGAACGGGAGAAACTGCCTAACACTCTCCATCATATCGCAAACTTCATCTCCCCGTCGGATCAACAGTTCTGAGTAACTCACAAAACTCCTCTTCTGCTTATCATGTTTATTTGTCTAGACATTTGATAATAGCAACGTACAACCCCGCGCAGCACGTCCGCAGTCGCTGAGCGTTCTATCTGAAGTGCGGGAAAAGGACCACGGCTGCATGGGATTCGGCCCTTTGCGCCCGGCACCAAAGTACCGAAACGAGGCAGTCGTCCACAGACTCAAGCGTCCGGGAGGGTGGGGACAACTGCCACATTAGACTAGCGAAGTAGGGATCCTACATTACCCCCGGGTTATTGATAACGTAGGACCCAACTGACGTGTAGGAGACTGCTTCGTGCAAGTAGCGGGGGTTGTATATAACATAACCTCTTATAACTAACCAGAGTGTGAAAAATTACAGCGTGGGTGGTTATTGTTAATACAGCGTGGGTGGTTGACGTCGCAGCATTAGAAATGAAAACATTGTCCCATCCTCTTAACACCAACTGTCCTATATTTACGTATGTCATATGCTGCTAGCTGCGACCAACCGATTCATTTGTTTAACATTTCCATTATAATTTAGCAATTATCTTGCTGAAGAATGTAATTACAATTTACATATTTTACACAATGTTGCCTGGCCTGGCGCATTCATTTACAATTTAAAAACATTATTATTACGATACATGCGATTGGGCCCGCCATAGATGTCATTAGGCACCACTATGGCGTGGACCATCTGCACGAACCGGGCAGGAGTCCGACTCTAGTTTTTCTCACCGTTGCGTCCGTCGAAATTTTGTCGCGATTAACGATATTCGAACGATTTCTTTTATTCGAGTCGATTACGGCGTCAGCTGCACCCGGGGTTTTACCCCGTAGATGTAAAGGTACGCGGGAATACGTTCGCAAACCGCCGCCGTTCCCGTTAGCGCGGGATACGTCGGGAGCTCGCGAATGCGGCGCTATATAAGTTTTGTCTTTGTTAGACAATTTAACTTTATCATCTAGTTGCTGCGGGACTGTGGCCAATTTGCTACTGCTTCTGACTGCCGTCGACTTTGTTTTTTTAACACTCGTCCTGTAGGACGTCTGAGTGTCCGCACTACCAGGTCTAGGTGGATCCTGTGGATTCCTGTCGTACCTGTCGTAGGCTCGCACTCGTGATGTGCGGGTTTAACTCGATCTAAGGAGACCGTCTCAACCTTGCCTTTCATCAGGATTTTCATGACTCTGCCACTCCTCGCGACAACCTTGTATGGTCCGTCGTAAGGGGCGGTCAGAGGCGGCGCAATTGCGATTCGGCGCAAGAATACATGTGTGCATGTAGCTATTTCCTTGTATTGAAAAATGTTATTTTGTTGTGTGTCACGTGGCGGACATAGACGGAGACGCGACATGGCTACGCGTAGCTTGCCTGAGTAGTTCTCCAAATCAGTGTCCCATATATCATCTCGGCAGCCGACCTGCCTAGTCTCTCCTTAACTGCGGAAGGAACTCCTAAAAGTACAGCGGGTAGAGTAATAGTCCACGGGTTCGGTGATTCATGCGCCATAATGGCGGCTTTCAATTGACGGTGGAAACGTTCGACCATGCCATTGGACTGGGGGTGATAACTCATGGTACGATTCCGTATAATCCCGAATTGATTACATAAATTATCCCACAATTTGGACTCGAATTGAGCGCCCCTATCTGTGGTGATAGTGGCTGGAGTACCATAACGTGCTATCCACCCGCTGAAGAAAGCATCGACGACCGTTTCGGCCCGAATATCTACAATAGGTATGGCTTCCGGCCAACGTGTAAAACGATCGACGCAAGTCAGTAGATATCTAAAGCCATTAGCGTAGGGTAAAAGTCCGATTATATCGATGTGGACATGATCAAATCGCTCGGTAAGCTCAGTGAACTTTCCAGACAAATCGTGTATTAATCAAAGGTTTTGTAGCTCTATGAAATGGGTGGCCTAAACCGTGTAAGCTTGAAAAAACTTTTCGGCGAAATTTCGCGGTAAGGTACGGCCGGTTATGTCCCGTGGACACATCACACCAGATAAATTGATTATCGAATGATTTGAGTAGTTTGAAATTCATAGTGGATGTAGCCGAGTGTCTCGATCTCGTGAATTTCGCGTCCTTAGCTTGGTCGATACTTAACTCCTTATAGTTTATCGCTGGTCCATCATTTATCGCGGACACTGATGGTCGTGACAGCGCATCGGCAACAAAATTTTTCTCACATATCTAATGTCGGTTGTGAATTCAGCGATGAAAGCTAAATGTCGTGTTTGTCGTAGGGACGCGCGTTCAGCAACGGATGACATTACAAACGTCAACGGTTTATGATTGGTATTAACGAAAAAATTTCGTCCTTCTAAATTATGTCTAAAATGTTTAATTGTGGCATATACTGCCAAAAGCTCACGGTTGAACGCGCTATAACGTGTCTCTGCTGGGTTCAGCTTCTTGCTGAAAAACGAAAGTGGCTGCCACATACCATTCAAATACTGTTGCAACACGCCACCGAGGGCGACATCACTAGCGTCACACGTGATGTTTATCTGAGCCATAGGGTCTGGGTGTACCAGAAGAGTAGCGTTTGCCAATATTTGTTTGGACTCTGAAAATGCTGACACGATCGCGTCAACAGCGCTGGGTAACGGCGAAATTCCCTCGGCGCAAACGTGGTGGCCTAAAAAACTTAATTCAGTTGTACGGAACTGACCAATTATTATTCCGTATTCGGCTAGTCGGGCAAAAAGAATTCGTAGATGTTTTTTATGCGTTTTATGATCTGGGCTGGTTACCAGTAGGTCATCCAAATATACAAAAACAAAATCAAGTCCGCGTGTAAGGTGGTCTTTAAAACGCTGAAACGGAATTTTGTAGACCAAACGGTGTTCTAGTAAAATTAAATAAACCAAAAGGTGTAGTAACGGCTGTCTTATGTACATCAGACAGTTCCACCGGAATTTGGTAATAAGCTCTGACCAAATCGATCTTTGAAAAAATCTTCGAGCCGGCTAAACGCTGCGTGAAATCTTGGATATGTGGAATCGGATAACGGTCGGGTGCAGTCTGAGCGTTTAAGCTGCGGTAGTCCCCACATGGTCTCCAATCGCCATTTTTCTTCAGTACCATGTGAAGCGCTGAGGACCACTCACTGTCGCTAGGTTCAATGACCCCTAATTTTATCATTTCATCGAACTCACGTTTTGCGGTAACAAGCTTATCGGGGCCAATCGTTGTGGGCGCGCAAACACTGGGTGTCCTTTGGTGACTATTTTGTGCGTTATACCGTGTTTAATGGTCTCACCCTTTGTCGTAGGGCGAGTCAGTTCCGGGAACTGACCGAGAAGTTTAGTATACTCATTCTGAACAGTGTCTACTCTGTTCAACAACAGTGGTGTAATCGATGACAGTGAAGCGGCAATAGCTAGACCTGTTCTCATGTCCCGAAGACATCGACTTTTCAAATCTACAAGTAAATTATAGTGAATTAAAAAATCAGCCCCGATTATGGGTTGCTTCACATCCGCTACTATAAATGTCCACGGATATTCAAGCTTTAAGCCTACATCGACGACGCGTTTACAGTTGCCGTATGTATTCATAGTAGTGTTATTCGCTGCCACCAGGGGAAGACAGTCTGCGTACGGAATCCTGTTAGCGCAAGATTTCGGCAAAACGCTGACAGCTGCGCCTGTGTCAATCAAGTACTTACATTTATGTCTCTTGTCTGCGACATACAATAACTTAGAGTGAAATAACTTGGGAGAATTAGCTTCCACGAAGTCATGCCGCGTCTCAGTTATACCGCCAGATGCAAGAGTCGCAACCTTGCTCTGGCTTAGCAGTTTAAAGAAAATGCGCAGGGGCTCTTGCACTTGCGTGCCTTGTCACCGAAAGTCTGGTGAAAATAGCAGACAGGTGCATTAGCATTATTTACACGTCCTCGTCCTTGATTTCTCTTCTTCTCGGCTGCAGTCACGGTTTCTAACTTTTTGAGTCTCTTTGATAAGTCCTCAAGCAAACCAACTAACTTAGTGGTTTCGTCAACTTTTATCTCCGCAATCCCCGGCTTACTCTCTTCTACGTCTGCTTCGGAGGCAAGTACCCGGTCGGCTAACATGGCCGAGCTATCTAGTTTGGCACTGTCTGGTTGTGTTGCCAAATGAGCGCGGATTGAAGCGGGCATCTGCCGGATGAACGCTTGGCGTATGACTGCCTTTCCAACAACTGCTTTCGTCCCAAAGCCTGCTGTCTTTTGTAGACGCCGTAGGAAGCGAGAGGGAATGTCTGAACCCATCCTTTCTCCTGAAATTACTTTATTAACCCGTTCGGGTGTTGTCAAACCACGTCGCTCGATCAAAGTAATTTTCAGGCTTTCATATTTATGCGATCTGAAAGGCTGAAGTAGAACGTCCCTCACGTCTGATGCGACCTCGCCCGAAAGTGCTGTGCAGGTTAAACTATATCTCTCGTCATCGTCGTGGATCTGATGAAGATCGAACTGAGTTTCAATCTGGTTAAACCAAAGTTCAACGTCCGTAGCATAAAACGTAGCTATTTTAAACTTAGGCAAGTTCGTTGAACGTCTCGGAGGCTGCCTTCTTCGTGGTGAAGGGCTCTTGGATGAATCGCTCCTAGAGTTATGTCTCGTGCGTCTATTTCGTGCAATTTGAGCGAAATCTTCTTTGAGTCGTTGATACTCGTCGTCTGCCTCTCGGAATTGAACTTCATTTTCCTCGCTGTCCTGATAATAGTTATCTTTGCGTCGAGCACCCTCACCTTCTAGGGGCGTAGACATGAAGCCTTTACTATCGTGCTGTGTCGACATTATGAAATGTTTTTTGAAATTAGTTAACTAGTAAAGCGTTTGAGATAGCGGGCCTATTGGCTCTATGCCTATCTCAAACGTGTTTAAAATGGTATGTCCTTTTAACACATACCAACTATTTTTTGATGTGCCGTGCGCCGGTTGGTTGTACGTTGCCGTCTAAAACAGATGAAAAAATGTCTGTATATGTTGAATCTTAGAAATGTAGACTGTAGAAATTGTCCATGCTATGTCACATGTTGCGAGAAACAGGGGCTGCTGAGATATTTGAATATTCGTCACTGAGATTGCACATAATTTCTTTGCACTTGTTCACACACATATATAATTATTTAGTGAAAACTGTAGGTCAAAATTGTACATAAAATGCCAGATATAATTACGACATGCTATGCTAAGCTATGGTAATAGTATATTGTAAATCGACCTAGGTGGAAAAAAAAAAAAAAAAAAAAAAAATTAACACAAGTCGAAAAACAGATGCAAATATTGGCAATGTTTCGCAATAGCGCAACTGTCAAATCGAATATTTCTGTATTTATATAAGTTTTTATTCTTCAGAAATCGACTATCATGAGAAAATTTCGTTCTCAAACTGATAGGCTAAATGTGACTGCGATAAAAAACAGCTACATTTATTTTAGAAAAATATTTTAAAACGTGACTGACGGTAGTCTATGCAGATTGATGATATAGTATATCATTTCGCTGAAAAATGATTTCTGCGGTGAACATTCCCCTTTTTTTTATATATGGCACGTTCAGCACCGAGTCATTCTTAATAACGTCCGAACCAATCGCTCGCTTTGTTTTGTTGACTGACGTATAAATCAGCTGTCATCGTAGCGGTTGCGTTTATTTCGTCTGTGGTGGGTGTGTGTATGGTGTATGATCGGTTACTGCGAACATGTGTGGCAGGCAGCTTGTTGCTGCGTGCCTGTGTCAGCGTGCATGTATCGGTGTGTACATATAAAACTGAACAGCAGCCGCGTCTTGCCTCACATTAGCATATTCATGATCTACTCCGTGCCCAAATAAGGCGCTAAAAGTAGGCTAGAGCAACGCCAAACACCAGGGGGCGTTTCGACGTGAAAAAATTATACTATGATTTTATTAAAATCTCGCACAACTAGTGCTATAATTTCCTTTCCGAAACTGCTTATTTACATTTCTTTTTTTGTAACAGTTTTGAAAAAGTAAATTTATAAGTATTCAAAAAAATTATTTGAGACTAGGCCGTGTATAATTTGAACACGTGAATAGTCTGCTCCACCAAATCAAAATGGCGGCCTAATTTATGTTAATGTGATGAGGCGACACAGGTCCACTATCCAAATGCATGGCGGTTATGGCGGGACACGTGTTTGCCCACGGCGGGAGATCAGCTAAGCAAGGGGAACCAGCATCCAATATGGCGCTCACTTACCAAATACATTTATAACAATCAGCATTCTCTGAAATAACATATTGTAATAATAATAAAATATTGACCTACGGTCCTGGGAATATATTTAACAGACTAAATGGAACAGTTTATTGACATTCATTAGGGGAACAATTTTATTTGGCCCCAATCCTAATAAAGGTTACCTGAGTCGAAGCGATATTTTATAATTTTTTGTCGATTTTTACTGAAAAATCGAAAAATGACGAGGCTTCGTCTATGGACTTTAAAATCGAGTCACCCAATTATGGCAATCAACGATAAAAAGGAGTTTTCGAAAACACCCACTTCCTACTCGCCTACAGTGGCATTAATAGGATGAAAGCATTTTAAAAACTCTTACTATAAAAATATGATAGACTAAGTCTATGAGAAAAATTTCAGGGTTCTTCTAGAGAAACCGACATGGTCGCCATCTTGAAAAAGCGCCAAACACATGGAATTTCGTCCAAAAATAAGAAAGTTACTCCGTTTTCGACGTAAAAAACGTACTTCTCCTCTGATAACTCTTTCTATCTGGTTTGAAACTGGCATATTAATATGACCTACAGCTTTCACGTACTTGGTGAAAAAAATGCTCATGATTTTTTCAAAAAATCCCTTAATATTTAAATAAAACTATCCTTGAAAACAGCAGTTTTCAATTTGAGTCTTGGTGAAAACACTGTTGCGTTCTCTATCAGTCGTCAAGGGTCACCAGTATGGGAACGTTAGGTAGTCCCTCACGCCGGAGGCACCAGTATGTGATTGTTAGGGTCTCCAGTATGGGCTTGTAAAGGTGAATGGGAGAAACTGCCTAACACTCTCCATCATATCTTAAACTTCATCTCCCCGTCGGATCAACGGTTCTGAGTAACTCACAAAACTCCTCTTCTGCTTATCATGTTTATTTGTCTAGACATATGATAATAGCAACGTACAGCCCCGCGCACGACACGTCTAACTAAACTCAGAGCGAGCGACCGGCGGCACGTCCGCAGTCGCTGAGCATTCTATCTGAAGTGCGGGAAAAGTACCACGGCCACATGGGATTCGGCCCTCTGCGCCCGGCACCAAAGTACCAAAACGAGGCAGTCGTCCACAGACTCACGCGTCCGGGAGGGTGGGGACAACTGCCACATTAGACTAGCGAAGTAGGGATCCTACAGATCCTCGCACTGTAAAAGTAAACATATTTATATTGGTCGTACACCCATGACATAGGTATCAGAAAGAGCTAACAAAGACAGTTGTAATGATTTCAAATTGAAAAAACCCTTTGGCCTTCAAGGTTTTCATAAAAAAATCAGCGCTTTAACCCTTACAGCGCGGGGATCGACTTTAGTCGACAGAATCTGACGTCTGTCGACGTCAGATTCTGACGACTAAAGTCGATCCCCGCGCTGTAAGAGTGAAAATACTTATACTGGTCGTAGACCCATAACATAGGTATTCAAATGAATCAGAAAGAGCTAACTAAGACATTTATGATGAGTTCAAATTGAAAAAACCCCATTTGGTTGCGATGTTTTTTACAAATTATTTCATTTTACTCCCTTTATTATCCCTATTTACCCCCTCATTACCCCTCTAACTAAGATATTTATGATGAGTTCAAATTGAAAAAAACCCATTTGGTTGCGATGTTTTTTACAAATTAATTCATTGTATTCCCTTTATTACCCCTATTTACCCCCTTATTACCCCCCTAACTAAGATATTTATGATGAGTTCGAATTGAAAAGAAACCCATTTGGTTGCGATGTTTTTTACAAATTAATTCAGCGCTTTAAGGGTTAAGGGTCAATGTTTGCCCACCGTCTACAACGCCGGACTAACATTAAAACAACATTGGGTCAACATTCCGAGTTATGAGACATTGATCCAATGTTGACTTAATGTTGGACCACCGTCAACGACGCTGGCCCAATATTAAACCAACATTGGATGAATATCTCATATTTGCTGGGTAGATACTAAAATCCCAAGAAACACTTGCCCAATATTAAAACAACATTGGATCAATGTCTCATATTTGCTGGGTAGATACTAAAATCCCATGAAAAACGAGACGTTGGCGCAAAGCTGGATTAGGGTTGGCCCACTGTCACTTTTAAGTGCATATTTTGTGTTCTGGTCATTTTTTTCTTAGTAAATTTATGAAAACATAAGCTAGAGATGTGTATATACTGTATCAGGTTTCCATTTTTTTTACCAGAAACGGAATAGGTTTGATACCAAATTTCGCATGTCTCGTATTAGGAGGGGGGGGGGGGTGAGTTGTCAAATCCAATACGAAATGTGTTCGTATTTTGGAACATTGTGATCATTAGCGACGGCCCTTTAGCGGTTCATAGACAATGTGGCATACATTTAGAGTCTGTTCGACAGTTCTGAGCATGATTTTGACCAAGTTATGTACTAATGGATTATAATAAATTGAATTTTCACCCACTTGAAGTTGTTTCTCAAAGTTGAACACGCTACTTCTCCGTCACTGAGGCTTCCCACAATAATTATGAATTATGAATTGATCTAGCCCACACCGTAAAGGTAGATGCCCGTCAATAAGCTGAAAAGCTGGTTCAGTTTAAATCAAATCAAATCAAACAACAGCATGTTCAGGATCCCTTCATTATAAATATACCCCAACATGGAATAGTCATAATTTTTCAATCAATCAATTACATAAGTTTTAAAGCTCGGAATAAGGCGCATCAATAGAAATTGATAATCGACATTTTGTCGCTGCGTATTAGACACAATTAAGCCTGGGATCGAATGTAGACGGCCAATGTCCATCCCCGCGCTGTGAGAGTAGAATATTTCTAATGACCGTAGATTCATAACATGGATATTCAAATAATGTGTGAAAGTGTTGACTAAAACATTTATGATGATTTCAAATTGAAAAAATGTTTTTGTTTCTTAATTTATTTGAACACATTTCATCGCTTTAAGGGTGGCCTGAGGCTCTGCTTTTGCCAAAATTCAGATTCAGAACCAATAAATTATGTCTAAGCACGTGTATAGCGGGCATTACACAAATGTATAAAGGTATAACTTCAGTATATCTGAGATATAAAGTTTGGTTGGTGAGAAAATAACTGGACCGACACAAGTTATATTGCTCCATTATCAGATAATTTTCCTTTCATCTCTGATGTTGATAACCGGTCTGTTAACTCTGGTATGATAGCTTATGCTTACTCAGTTAACTTCTAAAGGTGGCCCAGTACGACCAAGGAGGTTATACCCAGGGGGAAAACATCATTTTTTTAGAAAACAGACACGGCGTGTTGTAAAAGGTTGGGCACTTGAAACGATATCTACATATGCTAGGATCACAACCTAGGTTCACAACCTTGCAAATCGACTACACAAAAATGGCAGGAAGCCAATAAAGGCGGTCATTACAGAAAAAACGGAATTTGTCAATATCTCGGTCAATATTAGACATATTTAGTTTTTACAGTTATCTAGACCCATGTTTTGAGGGTGGTCAAAGATCACAATAAAAGCACACTTGATTCAATATATTGTCTCCTTGACATATTGTTGAGTAGTGCTGTGTTTTGTTAGCATAGAACATAACAATTTGAGCGTTTCGTAATCCCAACAAATTTAAGAAAGTGCAATGTAAAATGTCTACTCATCTTAACATTGCTAGATGAATGTTATTGCTTATGGTGGCTGGTTATTTTGATATATTTATGTTTGGTGGTGGTGTGTCACCTGTCTAGAGCAACAAAAGACTATTCCCTCTGGTCCTAGCATTTCCATGCCGACCATTCGATAGACAGATATCCAGGTCTCCTGGTAAAAACATGGATGTGGACAGTTCACACACCCAAGCTGACAGGACATCTGAAGACATGCTTCTTGTGTAGCGCTTGGGTAGTTGAATCACATCACAACTTCTTGACATTCCACGTGAGACAGAAAGTGGCTTACCAGGATTGTCGGCATTCTGTGCAAGACATCATCCACACAACCAAGCCAGCAAGACTGGATACTTACCTCTCATCCCAGCATCCCCGACCAATCCAGCAGTGCTTAATGAAGAAATTACACCGAATTCTAAGAGAAGCCATGTGGCGACTATTCTGGGAAGCTTTCGAGACTTGTGTAGCTGATAAAGACATTGAGTATTGGATACGTTCCACAGAAAAGCAGTGATCGAAACCAAGATTGATTCAACTGAGCTGCTTCTGACAATCCAAGATTCTAGCCTACAGATTGCAGCTCTTCACGAGAAGATTTTGGATTTCCAGAGAATATTAGAAGACCAGCCAACAGCAGTGTTTTAGTCTAACTTTCTGGAAATGTCCGATATACTACACAGATTCATATATCATCAGCGAGCGGGTAATTGGTTGGGCCATATGTGCGAGTCAGCAAAAATGCTCTCCTATCTCATTGCTGCTGGACATTATGATAAGTATGGATAAAATTCGTTACCTCTCTACTTGTCTTAGATGAATTAAGTCGATGACGCATCTGAACACATATAATCCCCACCACAAATCTGGTAATTCTCGTGCTGGAAGAGATTCTGACATGATCCTTAAAGTAATAACAGCTGTGGAAATCAATCCTTTCACATCAAAAACAAAAACTCTGCTGAACATCAAAATTGCTTCGCCTTTTTATATCAAGTTTATCATAATAAATAAAACTGTTACTTTTATGACATTAAATGTTTTCCTATCAATAATGCTAAATCTAATAACGCTAAATCTAGCGGTAAATATTATTTACAAAACTTAAGCGTAACGTTGTCCACTAACATGTTAAGTAGGCATAACATCAATTCAGGGTTGGTCGTAAATTAATCTTTGACCCTGAAAACATAGGTCTAGACAACTTTAACAGCAAATTATATTAAATATTGACCGAGATATTGAAATTTTTTTGTTTTTCGGGAATGGCCGCCATTATTGGCTTCCTGCCAATTTTCAGTAGTCGATTTGCAAGGTTGTGCACCTAGGTTGTGGTCCTAGATATATGTAGATATCATTTCAGGTACCCAACCTTTTACAACACGCCGTGTCAGGAAATCTGGTCTTGCCCCCTGGGTATTATATGGATAACCTACCCTTTACGACTACTCATTGCTGTCGCAACATTGACTCAGCCTTGGTTTGATGCTGTAACCCATTAACCGCGGGTCGCGATTATATTCGTTATTTATATATTTCCAATTGGCAAATTAAATTCCAGCTTTCAAACATGTTATAGATAAATCGCTGACCTCCATTTTGTCAAGTCTGACCAATTTTAACCCACCTGAAGTTGTGAATCGTGTCAGCGAAACACAGCTTCAAGTGGGTGAAAATTCCAATTAAATAACTTGGCGGTTAACCCTTACAGTGCGGAGACCGACTTTAGACGTCATAATCTGACGTCTATAGACGTCACATTCTGACGTCTACAGTCGATCTCCGCACTGTAAGAATACGAAACATTTCTAATGGCCGTAGACCCATAACATAGGTATTAAAATGAAGCGGAAAAAGCTAACTAAGACATTATTGATGATTTCAAATTGATAAAAATCCTTTGATCGCCATGGTTTATAGTGAAACAATTCAGTGTTGTAAGGGATGAAGAATTCAATGTTTTGTAAGTTTACAATTATACATGCCAGCCACTGATATTATTTATATAATTATAAAATTGTGATAATTGTGTGGAGTAGCTACGTATGTGGCAACGCTGGTTTGCCTCCGGCTCCCTAAAACAAATTCGTAGAATGGAATGAATGAGTGGTGATTTAAGACGCTTTAGACCCTGGAGCGCTGACTACATTACACTCGCTGTGTTTTGTATTATGACATGTGTAATCAGAATTCAAAGTGAAGTGTGAATTAAATTGGTGGCGCTGATACAAATCTAAGTAATGTTCAGACAAATTTTAATTTGTATATAACAATTATCTTCTACAATCCAACTTGAATTCAAGTGTACAAGTTTATCCTGGATGTTAAACACATAACAGTACGGGTGCTGGTCACCTGTATTTGACATTCATGTAGGCTCACACAATTTTACTTACAATTGCATAAGTGTTCAATATCACTGTATATATTTGTATATATCGTCTCCTTGGAGTTAGAAGGTGCTAAACTGCCACTTTATTAAGTGGCAGTTCAGCACCTTCTAACTCCAAGGGGCCGATATAAAGCCTAATAAATAAATTAAAAAAAATTCACCTGATGTTGTGAATCGCAGTAGCACAACACAACTGCAATGACTGAAAACAATAATTAATAGTTCAATGCTCCAAAGGTACGCGTTAAAAAAAGATCTGAGAGCTAGGAAGAGTTTAACTTTCACAGCGCCGCGTTTTTCGGCGTTGCTCTGTGGCCAATCACAATAGCCAAAAGAGTCACGTGTCGCAAACATAACCCTCCATGCATAATCAGCATCCAGAAAAAACAGGATTTTCACGCGCCGCGCTGCTCTTGGTGGGGCCACGTTTGCTGAATTTTGCGGCGCGGTGCGGCGCAGCGCGGCGTTTTGTGGGGCCGTAGCTTAAGGGTTAGCGCAGATGCAGGCTAAACTGGACCGGGAGATTAATCAGCTGGCAATGCAGTCCAGACGCAGGATTTAGAATTCGAACACAGGTGATCTCAGGACACAGAAAACGATTTTCTTTTAACAGCCGTAGACCCATGACATAGGTATTCAAATGAGGCGGAAAGAGCTAAGGGATTTTATCTAGTTAAAGCAAATACAAAAATCTGAGAAAAAAACAAGGAAGATTGATTTTTTTGTGTTTATTTTGTGCGTGTTTTTTTGCTGTACATTTAAAAAAATGGATAGGGAGTGGGGTCTGGCCAATCCGATTTTTTTAAACTTGACAAGACCCTAACTAAGACGTTTATGATGATTTCATATAAATAAATTTCAGCGCTTTAATGGTTTAAAAGTAGTAACTGACTCTCTGCTGCATGTTGAGACCATTCTCCATTGGTGCCAGATTATGTACAAAGCCTTCAGAAATATCTGAATCACCATGCGTCACTCCGAATAAAAAAAAGTATTGATTGTTTTAGGTAGCACCACGGGGCCTATACAGCGACAGGTTATCTAATTTGCCCTGTATTTATCCTGTTCATTGTTTTAGGTAGCACCACGGGGCCTACCTGCGTCAGATGGTGTGAGGATCTGGTGGACGGATCCTACCAGTCCTGTCTGGGCTGTGACTTCTTCGTGCGCTGTAGACGTGGATTCCTGAAAGACAACAGACCGTGTCCTGTAGAGAACGGGGACCAGACGCACTGGAACGACGTCAAGAGAGCTTGTGAACCCGGCAAATCAAGAACATGTCGCTTACGTACTGTGGGTGTTCCGCGCAAATATGCAGGTATTTTATAATAGGTCATAATTAACCCTCACTTCTTAAACAACGATTTAAATCGTCGCGCCTCCGAGCTCGATCCCATGAGTTAGGCTATATACGTACTTTGCCTAAATTTGAATGGACTACAGTGACCTTTCAGTTTTTTATCAGCACTTGTGTGCCTAGTTTTTAAAAGTGAAATATCTATCGACACTGTGCCACAGATGTGTGCCGAAACTTACACGTAATCCTATTTAATTTTAGTCACTTGAAATTGTGGATCGCGGTAGCGAAACACAACTTCAAGTGACTAAAATCGTATTTTAATAGATCAGGGCTCAAAGTGTTAACCATTGAAGTGCTACTAAAATGCTAATCACGTCTATTGCCGTGTCCGGCTGTTTTCTTTTTTTCCTAATTTTTTTGAAAAACCGGAAATTTCATGGAGAAATTAACAATAAATTTGCTACATTGGCAGATGTTTTGATTCCAAAAGTACACATACGGAGCGTAACTGTAGTGGATAGCTGTAGCGAAACATAACTTGAGTTAAAAATTGAAATGCTGTAATTTAATTATTATTTGGGCTTGATACTGGATTATGACATTGCTGCAACCGTAATAACATTCATTTGAGTGCTCTTGCCTCAGCCTCCCATTCATCACAGAATTTCCACTTATATCTCAGTCAAGTAGCCTGAAATTTAATATAAAAATGTTGTATAGAATAAATTTATAACTTAATGACATGTGGCTAATAGTTAATTAAAATGTCCTTTTATTCTACCCTGCGATGTCAAATGACCGTATCTGTTTGATTGTAGCGTAAGCAGATACTGCCTTTTGACTTTGTATGGAGTTAAACCTATTTATTACATTCAATTATGTTTAAAACATATTTTATTGACCAATTGAACATTACATTCAATTAATTTTGAAGCTACATTTTCAAGTATTTTTTATGTACTATTTCAGCTGAAACTAAATCATAATATTAGGGTTAAGCCTAAATTTGATATCACAGAACAATGACATCTACAATGGTACCTGATCCCGCACTGGAGAATAGCACGGCATATTTTTCAGAAAACATACAACATGTTTCAAAATAAGTAATAGGCCTATTAACACACAAAGCATCTTCGCAAAGTATAATATGCCACATATAAAGACCAATATCTAAAGTAAAGCCATGGAAAGACACGAGTAGCTAGGTGTCTCAGTAAAAGACGTTTTCTACACATACAAAAACAAACAAACATCAATCACTCAACTAGATAAAACTGGATAAAACCGATTCATTTATGTTATTATTCATGTCGATTATTATTTTCAGAAGGAGATTTTGCAGAAGGCGTCATTTACACTCGCTGGGGCAGAAAGACTTGTCCAGACAACGCCTCAATGATTTACGAAGGTAAACTATAATGAACCAGATACATTATGTAGTGTAGAAACAAACGATGGTGAAAAAAAAACATGAAGCAAGAACGAGTAGCAACAGAAAGATGCAACCACGCGTAGCAGCATCCGGTAGCAAAGACAAATAGAAACAATTTGTAGCAACGCGTATAGCAACAGTGGGTAACAAAAACGGGAAAATAACAATCGGTAGCAATAAAGGCCAACAACCGCGGCTAGCAACAGAGGGTAGCAACAGCGTATAACACCAGCGGGTAGTTACACAGGGTAGTAACAGCTAGTAGAAGCAGCGGTAGCAAGTCAACAGCGGGTAGCAAATCAACAGTGGGTAGCAGCAGCGGGTAGTAACCGCGAGTAGAAACAACGGGTAGAGACCGTAGGTAGCAACAGCGGTTAAACAACAGAGTATAGCAATATAGGGTATAAACAGAGGGTAGCAACGGCGTGTAGCAACACCGGATAGCAACAGAGGGTAGTAACACTTGTAAGGCAGACCTACATCGGGTAGTGATCGTAGGTAGGTGGGATACTGCATAGAAATCGCGCAAACATTCGGCATACACAATTATACCCATTTGCCATTTTGTTTGTTTATATGTCTTTCAGCTAATCATTTTGACTGTAATGCATTTTTATTGACCGCATATTAATCAATACTCGTAAAATCTAGAAAACTAGAATTAAATCTCGACTGCATTTTCATTACCCAGTGGCAGATCCAGAGTTGACAAACGGTGAGACGCTGATTTTTTACTATAACTTATGCACATCACAGCTGACACAGCCAGACTCATATTTGACTGTGCCCCCTCTGCATGGATCCGCCACTATTATCCGAAATATTAGGAAATATAAATTTGTAAACTTTGTTTATGAATCATGTAGTTTTATTAGATATTTGAAAACATTAATGACATACCCGTTCAAACATATGTGTGTTGTTTATGTTTTATGCAAAATTTGTAAAGATCGATAGCATATTTTTGCAGTTAGGTGCAGCTTTACAACAACCAGTTTTGACTTATTTTGGATGTTGTGGGTAGATATAACAAGAATTAAGACCTCTTAAAAGTTCACCAGCTTTTATTAAAGTTTCGCTTAAACAACTTCTTCAGAATAATAGCAAATGGGTGGCAGTTTTATGTTTTATTTTGTTTTACCAGGCTATATGGCTGCTGGCGCAAGTGAATTAATTTGTTTGCCATCTGAACCTATTTTCAAGACACACAGAGAGTCAACAAGCTCTTCAAATTTGAAAGTGATCGGAACAGAATACAGAATGGTGGAGATCACGTGTGGATCGCTTCCCTGTGAGACGTATCCAGACGGTAGAGACCTCCTCTGTGTCGTCTGTTCACGATGAACACAATAACAATATAAAATCCCTCGGATTACCCCTTAAAACGCTGAAATATCTTTCTATGAACCAAGAGATCAAAGGTTTTTTTCAAGAAATGTCTTACTTTCCTCTTCCTGCTTCTAAAAAGCTGCTGAACCAAATAGCAAAATAAATACCTTCGGATTAACCCTTAGCCCTTTAACCGCCGGTGCCGTCATATTCGTTTTTTACATTTTTTATCAGCACATTACATATCAGCTTTTAAACCTGTTAAAGATAAAAAGTGACATTAATCAGCAAGATTTAAAATTTTTTGACCTCCATTTTGTTAAATCTGAATAATTTTCACTCACTTGAAGTTGTGGACAGCCACATCATTCATGTCATGAAGTTATGAAGAATGGTATTATGCATTGAACTATCTTTGCTGAATATATATATATATATATATATATATATATATATATATATAATATTCATCAAGGGAAGTACATTGCCCATCAAGTTACAAACGCAGAAATGTACATAAGCTGCCAGTTTTCCTCATACTGTTTTTTATTGCATAATATGATATTAGCTAAAACTATTTTATCCAAGTTACGAATATAATCAGAAAAACAGAGTATGTGTTTTAATTGAAAAACTGCTAGCGTCTGTTGATATTTACTCGGAGTACACATAGAGTTTGGTAAATATTCTTATTGTATTATCTTACTGTGATAAAAACAAACAGTAAAATAAAAGTTTAAAACATGACTTTATAGCGTGGCTTTATTTAGTGATTTGGTGAGCTTCAAAAATATCCATGAGCATCAGGATGTCTTTAGTTTTTATTTTAGATATTATACCTGAGTATTTGATCAAACCGAGTAATTTTATTCAGATATTTCAGATCTCTTCTTTTCAGATATTATACGTGCGTATTATCAAATCAGGGCGTTTTCTTTATTTGTCTTTAGTTGCGCAAGAAATTTCAAGATTAGCAAATGTTTTGTTTCAAATTAAACAAATATTATCATAGGGCCAGTATCACTAATCAAGATTGGGACACAAAGACACCTCATATCGAAAGATTCAATTTAAACATAATAAAGTCATTGATCAGATTATAGACTTGTAACATAAAGTGAACAGGTGTTTTTAGTTCGTATTTTTTTTCATCTGCTTTGGCTTCTCGTATATGGATTTCTAAAGAATCGCCCTAATTTATAGTTTGTTGTGGTCCACGGATGCAAGCTTTATGCGATGGCCGACATATGAGTGTTTGCTGATAAATAATGCGTTAAAGGGTAACCGGTATGACTGAGCCGCCTGATTCATTTACTGCGCGAGGCCTAGTCACACTGACCGCCATCTTGTTTACACAGACAACTGTGTAAAAACGAAACTCGCGCTGATTACAAAAAAACTCGGTTGCCGAAAAATTGAGACGAGTATTTCGTGGGCGTATTCTGTGAAACTTAATGACCTCGACCTCCTTTGTTTTCACCGAACTGGCTAATACAATGAATTATGGGGGGGGGGTTCTTATATAACCTTCTTTTCACCGAGTGACGTCACTGCGTTTCACAGAATTAGAACTATTACATTTAAAAATGGAGGTCACTGTGTCAGAGCCTTGCGATGTCATCAGGGTAGTTAAAGGGCAGTGAATTCAAAAAATTACTTGAATAGGGACTATAATTATTACAATATGCCGTGCTCTTCATCCGGTTATAATCGTTCACTGTGGCCAAAGCTGTAATCAGGAAACCCAGAGCGCCACCTGGTGAATATCCTCACATGAACATGCATATTATATCCCGCGCGGTTCTTTCTGGGTACATCATTATGACGATAATTTAGCACATTGAACAACTACTTTGAACTGTTAAATTTCAGGTATATTTGTGTGGCGCACGTAGATAACCTTCACTAAGGTTACTTATGTAAAGGCGAGATAATTATCAAGTAACACGAAAAACATATGTCATTGCCTAGACCCGTGATGCATGGAGTTATTTTACAACATTAAGAGGTACATGTAGAAAAATTATGCAAATAATCCTGCATATCAATGCTGATTAACTACTACCAGATCACTAGACATAACTGAACTAAAATGTCACCTGAATAAATGGCGATGATATATATACCATTTACATTTTGAATGTATTGAATAATTATTATCATTCTTAAGCGTATAACTATACGTCAGATTTTATGCTTTGAATATTCGAATGATCTACTTTTCATTTTTTTTATTTGTGCATAGTTTAATTTTTCACTCACTTCAAGCTGTGCCTCGCTCACACGACCCACAGCTTCAAGTGAGTGAAAATTAGTCAAATATGTCAAATTGGACAAGATTTGCAAACGGTGTTCATTTGAGTGCGATATGGGGGAAATACAGCACTCGTCCAATGAATAAGGTGTGAGCCTTCAGGCGAACACCTTATTCATTGGACATGTGCTGTATTTTCCCATATCGCACGAAAAATGAACAACGTTTGTATTTTCTCACACGATCAAAGTCACAACTGCAATAGATTGCAGTTCAACCACAGCTAGAGTGCGATATGGGCTGATACCGATATACGTTTCATAGTGAAAACCACAACACAGAGTGTGAGAACAAGTGTTTTTGAATTGTTGTGAGATACATCCCACTTTGAAAATGGCTTTCATCACCATCGCAAATAGTTTACTCTTTCAATCCGGGAAAGGACTTTACACTTCATAATCTGACGTCTATTGACGACAGATTCTGACGTCTAAAGTCGACCCCCGCACTGAAAGGGTTGAAGCGATAAATTATCTTATTTGAATTTTCACCCACTTAAGTTGTTTCTCGCTACCGCGACCCACAACTTGATGCTGATGAAAAATACCCGTATTTGTTTAATTTGAAACCAAATAGTTGGTGATCGTGATTTTAAAACGGTGATTCACCTGCTATCAGAACAGATTAAAAACTGTTAACTATAGTCTTGCTTAGTGATTTAAGGGTTGGGAACATGGTCAAATACGCATTGATTTAAGATCCCGTATGAATAATATATTTTCCCCGTGTTTACTGTTAATAGCTCTGCAGAAAAGAAATCGAGAATCAATATTTAACGTAAGTGACACCGATACTATCAACTTAAGCTGTCACAAATTGATGGGTTTCAATTTTATTTCGGCCCGAGCATCAAATTACATCAAAAGTAAATAGATCAGTGTAAGGCTTTCAGTGTTATTTATCGGCTCAAGAGTCGTATTTATCACGTTATTTAAATTAAACACTGTTTGGAATTTAACACAAGGTAAAATCATACCTGAATTCGGATGTCAATAATTACTAGGAATAGTGGATTTTGGCAACTTTTAATGATGCATGCTTTTTCTATTATATAAATATGTTTCTATTTTATCTCACTGTTTATTATACTATTTATTAGCTTGAAAGCCAGTCTATGGGGAAGACGACTTTGTTGTGCCCTATCAGAATTTACAGATTTTATTTTGTCGTAGTCTACAGTGTTAAATGTGCCTGTTCAAAATAAAAACAAAGGTAAATAGTGTAACGTGTGAGCTTTAGAACCTAATGTATTTTCGCCATATTTTCAATACAAAGCTACACGTGTTTGAACAGCTGCAGGTTCTTTGGCCTCGCAGTGTTCAAAACTTGCTCTGTCAATACGGGCGTTTAACTAATATTATTATAATCATTTAATAACAGGTTTGCATCGAGGTGCGACATGAATGTGTCACATTGTGCACAAATAAACTAAGATATGCTGATTATTAATAAAAATGGTTAAATACGACCACTTTTCAATTTAAGTTTATGTTTGCGGGCGAGGGTCCTGGTGCAAAAATGAAATGAATCGGGCTTTAGGCCACCTTTGTGCACATATAGGCTAAACTGGGCCAGGAGAACCTCCTGAGGATGGTGAGATGATTGAGATGACACTGTCCTCCAGACACAGGATTCGAAATTCGAGCCCTGGCGGTCTGAGGCCGAGCACGCTACCTCTCGGTCACGGAGGCTCCCCACAATACTAACTTTCACACGTGGATGGGGAAGAAACAATTTTGTTTCTTTCAAACCGCCGAGACCGGGAACCGAACCCCGGACTCTGGCGTGAAAGGCAGCGGTGCTAACCACTACCCTAGGGCCCCCGCCCAGGGTCCTGGTGCAGTGGTTAAAGATTCATCCAACTGCGAAACGGGCATGCATGGAATGGTCAAGCGTCGGTCTACAGTAGCCTATAAACATGATATGGTACAGAGCTGTAGGCCTACAGTAGCACATAGAGTACAGGGTGACGGCATTAATATCAGCAACTAAACTAATTACAAGATACTACTCAAACGATACCCGACGCTGTTTTAATGTTAGCCCAACGTCTGCAATACTAGCCCAACATAGATCCAACATCGGCGGAATGTTCATTGGCTGTCTTGTCAATAAACATGCATTTCGCAACTGTTTCGCAATCCCCGCAGTAACAAAGTCAGCTAGCTTGCAAACCAGAAGCCCAGCTAAGAGTCAGGTCTAAGAGCTTTGAGCTTAAGTGGAATTATTAACTCATAGATGTCGCTCAAGTATATATGGACAGACTTGCTGACTTGGCGGTGGGTATGAAACGCATATTTTATTATTATTATGATTTAGGATCTGGGCCTTCCAACAGGCACTAATGCATTCTGGGGGACACATGTCCTGCAAGATTTAACAGTTGACTAGACCTTTAAAGCTGCCTGCTTTGAGATCGCGGGTCTGAGCCCTGCTCTGGTAGTCAAGTTTCTACCTTACATAATCGAGTTTTAATTTAATCACTTTTAGGTTCTATAAATTTCTATATTGGATTATTGCGTTCCCTATCCTACATTGAATTTGACCCTTAACTCCAGACTCTAATTACATGGTGTGAACGCTCAACATGCTGTAAAGCAGTGTTTGAAGTCCATCACTGTGTATACATACAAAGTAAGGGGACGAGCAATTTACACAAACCGGTTACGTAAATCCAGTTATAGAAATGAGTGTTTGCCACCAGACGCTATAAAGTGAGCCTAATGAAAATAACATAAAATAGTTATCATAGCGTTGTATTGACTGAACCACTATTGTTTTAATGATGGGCCACCGTCTGGGACGCTGGTTTAATGCTAACCCACCGTCTGCGACGCTGGGCCAACATCAAGCCACCACCGACTTGCCGTCTCGTGTAAGCTACAGACATCTGACCATTATTTGCAAATCAATACTATGAATACTCGAGCAAAATCAAAGCAAACAGTGAGCATTTTAAAATACATGTACTACATTGATCTTGCAGCAATCTCCACCTGTTCAATTAGAAACAAATTACCCGTCAAGGTCAAACCATGAAAATGTTTCAATACTGAAGACTGAATCAATAGAGGAATTGAAAATCAATCAAAACTTTACAAAGGTTTTCAACCTACCATTATATATTTATATTTGCTGACGTGTTTGAATAAAAGCATCCATTGGTCTGTCTGTTATGCTTTTTGCGACATACATGTCGTATTTGTCATCAGAGTTTACTTCTGCACCAAGATGAAGTTCTTTGTCGCCATCGTTATATTCGTGATCATCATATATATAACAACTGCTACAAGTAAGTTATAAGAGGTATAAACACCTTAAACTATTATGTTTTATTTCGCTGTATGATATTTGATGGAAGTTCGGAAATGTCACTTAAAAACTTAAATGAATGTTTGCGATTGTATTTACCTGTAAAAATTGGCAAGATGAGCTATTTGAGGTTTTGCCATATTAAAACTGCGCTTTATCAAGTTTAATACTTAATATGTTTTCTCTAAAATATTTTAAATCATCTACTATATTATTGCCATTCTGAGTGATCAGTAATAATATGTAATATCATCAGTAAATATCAACATGTTTTCAAAACTATTAAGACTTGCTTGGTACTTGAAGGGTTAAAATGATTTATTGCACCCAGTGGATTATATTGTCGTCTTGGTAATAAAGCGTCCTATCTTTACAACGTGGGTGGAAGATACTACCTTCAACCCTTCCCTGCTAGGATCGTTTATATGTTTCAAAGCAATGTGCAATGTCACGAACATTGAGAAAATAATGTTTGTTAATTTAATCAAATAATTATATGTACATGATATGGAAGTGTCTATTTTTCATAGATGTTAATATTTGTTGTCACTTGAAGCTGGAAATTGCGTTAGCAATTCCAGCTTCAAATGACTAAAAAAAGAAACAAATGAATCAAGTTAACGCCATGCAATTTACAATCTGTTTTACACCATATCTGTTTAGTAGCTATTGTGGTTATTTCTTCGGTGCACACATCATACAACAGTTCAAATATAAGAGATAAAGACAATCACAAAAAAAAACTTTAACGTGACATATATAAAATTTGTATATATATTTATTTAGAAATGCCAATTTGTTAAAGCGACGCAATTAGGCTAAACTTATAAAAAAAATCTGTATTTTTATTTTGGCTCTTTGATATTCCCATAATAATTGTCAGCATGTCCATAGACAAGAATTGCGTGAGTTTTTCAAATTTTGTGTTGCGCATTTGCCAGTTAAGCGAGAAATAAGGACGAAATTTAATTTTGGCCATGCAAGTCCAAAATAAGAAATACGGGAATAACTGATAAAGTGGGCTTTTGCCACACTTGCTACGTTGACACAACAGTCCAAAGTTTAAAATAGTTATAAGGACATGTTCACATCTTATGGCCATATTAAGGAGCCAAGATAAAAATACTGATTTTTGATGTTTTCAGCCTGATTGAGTCGCTTTAAGTCTGACACGGGAACTTTCAAATCTTACAATAAAAATTGAGTTTATTCACAGGTAAGTGTATAAGTGACCCCCATGGGGCATGTACTGACAAAACTGGAGAAACTGAGATAGTAGCATCTGAAAGCGGCTCCAATGAAGTCCATCATCGTAACAAAAGATTTATAGGGAGCTTGATAAACGTGATAAGTAAGTTATGTTTACATTCCCATCTCGAAATTTTCAACTCACATGGTGTTAAGAGGTACGCACTATCCAGATAGTTGTACTTCAGTTGCAGCTATTTAGCAAAACAATTTTAGCTACTATTATCAATGCTCATTTTTTTAAAACTATTTATCAAAGAATGTCTATTTTTTTGCAGCAGATACTGAATCAAAGGCAAGTGAAGAAAATACCAAGGATGAAACCAATCCAGATCTAAAATGCGCACCAAACGCTGTTTTTTGCTGAAATTAATTAAATCAAGATCTCAAGTTCAATTTTCATGCTGTCATGTATTTCAAAAAATATTAGTATATTATTATTCAATAGGAAGAATTCAAAGTTGATTTATAGAGTTATATCGTTTTATTCATATGTCATTCGTATTCGAATAATCTTATACATTTAGAAATATAATACAGTCTAGACATATATTATTTTTACATTTTGGAAGAACACCAGTTGAAAAGACAATTAAAAAACATTTAGGAAACATTATGTTCTCTCTAAAGATAATACCACTAATCGTTATCCCTTTATAGCCCGTTCTCTCAGAGTGTTTTTTATATTGTATTCCCACAACAGATATCGTTGTCAAAGTGTCAAGGACTAATTATTGCTAATAAACGGTAAGATACTTTATTGTTGTTATTTATCGTATGTGTGGTTTTCAATTAGTACAAATAGCATAGGCTTATTAGTATGTTCTCTAATAGGTAGCAGTAACGCCTATCACTTACATGTAAGTGCCATTCAGTTATGAAAGAGACTATTTGACTATAATGCTCGCATGTGGTTTTAATACTTTATTCTCACTTAATTAGAATTTACAATTAATCACTAGTTTGTATTTTCTACGATTACTCAAATATCTTTCATCTTGAATTTCTCGCTACAAACTAAAACGATTGGAACATACAGGCTTACGGATTTTCGTATTATATCCTAGTATAACCGTTTGTTGGTTATAAACATGAACTATATGTCTGTGGATTTAAAATTCTACTATTTTATTTACATTTTACTTTTTGCTTTATATATATACTATAACATTGTATAACACAACTGTAAATGTAGTAACTTCTTGAAGAACATGATTTATCACAGCTTTATTTTACTGGTATGGTATTTTAACAGCTGGAGATTTCTTCATCCATCTCTCTCAGCATATCATTTATATTTGTTATGTTTACTCTATTATATATACACCACGTTTTCTCAGTCAAAATAAATCGGAACAGTTAGGAATTTGTGCGGACATTTCTTTTGTACTTTGCAGTATATAAAAAACCTTCAGTCTGCTCTGATAGGTAGCACAAACGGGCTAAGAGTAAATAGTTAATAATGTATTTTATTCGTACTCGCAGTACAGAAACAACCACACATACTATACATAATTATCATGTTACACATTATTATCAGCCCTGTCCCGGCATTATCTAGGGCGGTATTAGTGGACCAGGCTTGTGTTGATCCGGTATATGTCCAGTCAAGTGGCAGTGGCGGGATTCGAACTCACAACCTCCTACTACAATATCAGAGGCGCGAGCTCTAACCACTGCACCACCACTTAAGTAAACACCTACTTAAGTGCCATTTACTTATGAAAGAGACAATTTGACTATAATGCTCGCATGTTGTTTTAGTACTCTAATCTCACTTAACTAGAATTTACAATTAATCTCTAGGGTTATATCCTAAGATTACTCAAATATCTTTCATCATGATTTGTTTTATTACAAACAAAGACGAAGGAAACAGGGACGTACGGATTTTCGTCTTAAATCTTAGCATAACCGTTTGCTGGTTATACAAATGAAATATATGCCTGTGGATTTGAATGCCTACTCTTTTCAAATTTTAATATTTAAACACTCATTCCATTCCTATAAAAACAGTAATTTCAGTGATTCAATTTTTCACATTCACATTCACCTGTAACTGACGTGTGTACAAAGCGCTGCCATGACAACTTCTCTTGGCTCCCTTCTGGCGACTCACGGCTCTACTTTCTGCCGTCATCAACACCTCCATCTGATCACAGGCGCGGTGAAGCTTTCTCTCAAGTTCTGATAACTTTTCCTCTCTCTGATTCTTTACAATTTGAATGTATTGCTGTTGTATATTAGTCAGGGCCCATTTTTCAAAAAGAGGCATTCTTAAAGTTCGTAAGGCATTTCTTAGTAGAATTTGTCATGCAGTTGTTTTCACACAATTTGGATATGCTGATTCCAAATCTGCCCCATGCCAAGCTCTATTTTTTGTTTTTCCCGTTCAAAATTGCAAAACAAAATGGCCGCCAAAATAGCAGATAAAGTCTCAATTATCATGATTATACATCACGTCTGCGTGCACAGCGGACACACAAACTTGACTTTCGTGTTCAAAATAACATTCATTTTTGTTTTGAGGAATTTCTTGTTCTAAGACCTGGTCAACTATCACGCAAAAAATCCAAGATGGCCGCCAATAATACAGAAAGTACCATAACGTTTTTCCAAGAGTCATAGAAAGTTGTTTTTGGTGGCTAAATATAGGTTTTTAATACCAATAAATCTAGTACAATACAGTCATAACCTCTAACTTTTACATAACATGTAGTTTCAGGAAAAAAACCAAGATGGCCGCCAATTATACAGCAACAGTACTATGATCCTTTTTAGCTCATCCGGCCTTAAGGCCTAAGATGAGCTTATGCCATCGTGTTGCGTCTGTCGTCTGTCGTCCGTCGCCTCAGGCCTGAGGAAATCGCGGATTAAAAAAAAATATATATTAATTAACTTATGACCTAATTAAGTCCCAATTAGGGCACTCTGTCCACAATTCACAAGAAATGCTTCTCCTCCCTCAATTCTCATCCGATTTCAATTCTGTTTGGTTTGTTTGAAAGAGCTCAGGCCTGTGCATTAAGCATGTAAAACTTCGTCAAGGATTTCAGAAATTTTAATTATTAATTCACTTATGACCTAATTAAGAGTTAATTAGGGCACTCTGTCCAAAATTCACAAGAAATGCTTCTCCTCTCTCAATTCTTATCCGATTTAAATTTTGTTTGGTTTATTTGAAAGAGCTCGTGCCTGTGGAAGTTATTTTTGGCGCTTAAATAGTTTTCTGATAATTGCACTAAAATAGCATGTGTTACTTTCATCACTGTAGCTACATAGGCTTGCTGTGTATATCTCAGATTTGCATGAATGCCACCATCTTGCATAATGATAATGCTAGAATAGTCACCCTCATCAATATACTGATCACATCTTTGTGCAGCTTCGGAATTGATGTAGCGACTCCTTGATAGGACGCCATTGGCTACTTTCTCCTGGTCCTAATTCACACTTAATTAAACCAAATGTGATAGTTCTTCAGGTTGAGCAGGAAGCTTTTACACGAAACTAGTTGCAGTTGTCCATCAATGGATCTCCAACCACAATCTCATAGATGTTTATAATATTGTTATCTGGCCAGAGCTGTATTTATTGCTAAACAGGCCTAAAATATAAGGGAAACAATATCCACTTTTTGTGGCAGAGGTTATTGACGAAGAGGATACATTGAAATACTCCAATTGACTCAAGTTCTAGTTCTGGGTGTTTATGAATTAATTTAAATGTCTTTCTTTTAGAATTGATGTGCTGGTGTTGTGGAAGCCATTGAGACGGTAGAATGGTACCGTAAATATCACCAGTTCTAAGTTTACACAGCTAGGCATTGCTATGATGAGAACTTCGAAACAGAATGAGCAAGTTTACATCAGTTCCTACGAGTACTACATTGTGTGATTGCCATAATAACATTTAACGTCCCATCATGTACCTCAGTATTTTTCACACTTAAATACCAGTGTTCATTGAAAAGTTGAATGGCATTGTTCTATACCAAAAGTTGTGAATTTGAACATTGAACTGAAACTGTATTGCCCTCCTCCCTGATTCTGTACTTTATCTGTTATATATTCAACTGAGATAACATCGCAGTGTGCATGGAAATGTTTTTGATGTAGGATACATCTGTCTTGCATAGATTATTAGATGATCAATGTTTATTACAAAAGAATATAATAGATAAGTAATAAATACTCGGTACGAATGATAATTATTGTACTATGTCTGGAGGAGATATATAGTTATTAGAGACCTAAATATTTTCACGTCCATCATATGATTTCATCACTTTATATATGGTAAGACTTATTGTCTTTAACATTGATATCTCTTCCTGCAAAATAGGGTGGTCGCTCCCATACCACTTCAAAACACAACTGAACCGGTTGGGTTATTGTATATTATGCGGGAGTGAGAGCTTATATCTTATTAGAAGCATGCATGACCAGAACCTACTGATTCCTCATACATTCCACCATATCACGACCACATCTAGTAAGTTTCTGTATTTTATGTTAATCTTCATAAAAACATCCTGATCGTGCTACAAACGGTATTATTGCCCCAATTACCACATATTCGGCATCATATCTTGTTGCAAAAGTGTACCTATTAATCTTTGGTGACTTGTTCATGACACTATAGCATTTAGTTACCAAGACTAGGTTAGTTACTAACATCTTCTGAAGATGGTGTATGTTCATACTATATTTATAAAATAAATTCATCTTCAGTATTTTCAACATTACCCTAGCGTGTCTTCAACCATCAATCTTAAATGCCCAAAACATATATAAGTCAACTTCTGCACCAAATTACAGATTTCCGATATCGTGTAACTGTATTTTATCACACTTATTGATGGTGATATCATCTATCTCATTCAAGTTAGGGGAGTAGAAATATGTGTAGCCTACGTTACGGTTTTGTGTGAATCTCTGAGCCGATGGTTGGGTTTTATTCGTTCAATTATGTCTGAAAACTGTGTTATCAGCGCATTACCAGGCTTTTGTACGGTATTTATTCTGACCAAAAATATAAAAATTAAAATAATACTATTATCGTGATTATGTAAATTGTCAATCCGATTGAGAAACATAATTTTTTATGTGATGTGCACGTTTTAACCAGCACAATATACCTAGTTACTAGAATCATAAATTGGTAAATTTAAACGACTGCTTGTCTCAATAGGAACGGAATATGTTTGTGTGTCATTATTGCCATGGTTATGCAGACCACCTTGATGGATTAACTTCATGTTTTACTTAGCCGTAGTACAGGGTTTGGCCAGGAGGGTGCCACCCGTGGCCAACGCACATTTAAATTATTGCTTTCTTCCTTATGGTACTGTAAAAACACGATGCACGTGGATATATAGGCCACATACTAATAGGCCTAGAACGGATATATGGTGAGCGACAGGTTATCTAGTGCCGGACAGTGATCAACAATCAAAAAACATTTTTTGTGAATAGTCTAAACATTTTTACAACATGCCGGATAATACGTTTGTTTCCCTCGGCTTCTAAATGTGAAATAATGACTTTATTAAATAAATCATTATTATTACACTGGCCTACGATGTGTCGTTTTCATGGCGCAACATTTGTTTTTCCTCTATAACTTTGTGAAATATTGATAATATATGTTATCACGACTCTGAATTGGTTTCCCGGGTGTGAGAAACCTATATGTAGACACCAAAAACACATCTCTACGTTATTTGGAAGCAAAGTTATAGCACATTGCCATGCTATGGCGGCCATTTTGGATTTTGTCCTCTAGCGGCAAACGCACAAGGTGAAATTCAGGGGACTTTAAGTATGTTGCTCAGGTGGGTTTTAATACATCGAAATGATGTTTTTATGTTCATTGTAAGCCAAGCCTTGATGTGAAGTTGTGACATTTTAGCTAATTTTGGCGGCCATTTTGTTTTTGAATTTTGAGTAGGAAAAACACAAAATATAGCTTGGCATGGGGCAGATTTGGAATCAGCGTTCCCAAATTGTGTAAGAACAACTGCATGCCAAATTCTACTAAAAAATGCCTTACCAAGTCAGAAATTTCGAAAATGGGTCCTGACTATATAGTGGTACTAGGAAACTAGTGCTCCAATCAGAAGGAAATGTATGAGAGATTCAAGCACTAGATTAACTAAGTTAACTTTACTCCAAATTTAGGTATTTGGTCATCTCTAAATCGTTCCCATGACTTTTTCTGATTTTTTTCATTTCAAAGCCTTCTAAAACAATTAAATGTATCGTATATTTGCAATTATCCAACTCAAGCTAATATATATATTTTAATGATGTTAAAAATATGTATATTTTGGAAATATTGTCGCAACTCTTGACTGCTTTTTGTGTTTGATCTTTTGTTATAATTTATAGTATTCATGTGCAATGAACACTAGATTGAATCAACATGATTTAGTATAAAAGTGTAACCTGGGTGGTCATATAGGACGTCTAGATTAACAAAATTAGTGATGAGCCTTGTCAGCCTATGTTGCCATCTGGTGACTGATGAGTGCAGTACGTTGAGCCAGCTGACCGGCATATTGATAATACATAGATCTGACTCAACGTATCGCATTCACCTGTAACTGACGTGTGTACAAAGCGCTGCCATGACAACTTCTCTTGGCTCCCTTCTGGCGACTCACGGCTCTACTTTCTGCCGTCATCAACACCTCCATCTGATCACAGGCGCGGTGAAGCTTTCTCTCAAGTTCTGATAACTTTTCCTCTCTCTGATTCTTTACAATTTGCTCTATTAACATTTTCTGTGTGCTAATTTCATCTTCGGTTTCTTCATGCTGATGATTCTTGATAGGGTGGACATTTTGACAAATGTTGATGACGTCAGTCAGATGGGATTCTGTGAAAGAATTTGATGATAAAACCTCCATAATGTAATGTAGTGTCTCCTCTTTGGCTTGATGTAGAATATAATTAAGCAAACCCAGTAACGGTTCCCTTTATGCATGATTACATTTTGCCTAACGTATCACGTGACTTTTAGCCAGCAAGTGATTGGTTGTTTGTCACACCAGGCTGGATGTAGAGCTCAGTCGAGTTTCTGCATGAGGCGTTCGTAATGAGCGTGTTCCAAGGGGATTAAAGTCCCCCCCCCCCCCCTCCCCCCTTACTCCCTTACACATTCTCACCTTCCGTCCTCTCCTCACACGTCTCTAATGACCTGTGTCCAGTTAGAATAACACCAGCTGAAAAGACAACGGAAAACATTTAAGAAACATTATGCTCTTTGTAAGTGAAATAGCACTAATCGTTGTCCCTCTCTAGCCAATTCTCTGATCTACGAGTTAGTAGTTTATTCCCACAACAGCTATCGTTGTCAAAGTGTCAAGGACTATTTATTGCTAATAAGCGATAATTCTTGATTTACTTTATCGTCTGTATGGTTTTCAATTAGTACACATAGTTTAGGCTTATTATTATCTGCTCTAATAGGTAGCAGTAACGGGCTGTGAGCTAAACAGTTAAATCTGTACGTAAAGAGCTATTTAAGTGTCATTTAGTTATGAAAGAGACGATTTCACTATAATGCTCGTTTGTTGTTTTTGTACTTTAATCTCGGTTAATAAGAATTTACAACTAATCACTAGTTTTTTTCCCACGATCACTCAAATATCTTTCATCTTGAATTTCTTGCTACAAACTAAGACGATTGAAACAGACAGACTTACGGATGTTCGTATTATATCTTAGTATAACTGTGTGGTGGTTATAAACATGAAATATATGCCTGTGGATTTGCATTTCTACTATTTACAGTTTAATTTTTATTTGTTATGTATATTATAACATTATATACTGTAACTTGTTAAAGAAATGATTTTTCACAGCTTCATTTACTGGTATGGCTTGTACAATAAATGAATATAATGTAATAGTAATATAATTTATTAATAATAATAATAGTAATATAATGTGATAGTGATATTTCTTCATCCATCCAGCCTACGATATATACACCTATCGTTGTCAAGGTGTCAATAACTAATTATTGCTAATAAGGGTAATACTTGTTTCTCGTTACTGTCTGTGTGGTTTTCAATTAGTACAAATAGCATAGGCTGATTATTATGTCATCTAAGCAGCAACGGCCTAATGGTCAACAGTTAAATCTGTACGTACACAGCTATTTAAAATTGTCTTTTAGATATGAAAGAAACTAGTTGACTATAATGTTCACATGTTGTTTTAATACTTTAATCTCACCTAATTAGAATTTACAACTAATCACTAGTTTTTATTTTCTACGATTACTCAAATATCTCTCATCTTGAATTTCTTACTACAAACTAAGACGATTGAAACAGACAGACTTGCGGATTTTTGTATTATATCTTAGTAGGCCTATAACCATCTGGTGGTTATAAACATGAATCATATACATGTGGATTTTTAAATTTCTACTATTTTATTTACAGTTTAATTTTTTATTTGAATGTATTTTATAACATTGCATACCACAAATGTAACTTTTTGTAGAAAATGATCTATTACAGCTTTATTTAAGTGGTGTGGTATTTTACCAGCTCTGGATATTAAACTATAGAGTGTAATTATCATTATTTTTATCGACTTCCTATGCCCATGATGTTGTTTATTAATTATACGTTTTCCTGTAATTTCCAGAGAAGTAATAGGCTATGTAAAACGATTAATTAAACAGACAATTACATGTACTATTATAAAAACCAACATTTCGCAAAAAAAGCTTCTAAAATGACAGATGTTGATGGATATTCACAGATCGACAAAGAATGACATCTGGTGGTTATCATTGTTATTTTTACAGTTGACGCTAGAGGTCATAATTGTTAAATAAACACACATTGAGCGATCGCAGAAAGTGATAACATCAAAGGAAATATTAACCTGTGTTACCGTGTACATCTATTCTACATATACATAGTCTTCTATTAGTTATAGTGAGGATCAAGTTTACGCAAATGCACATGTTAAATTGTATCTGCCTGAATATGCAATGATTCACATTAAACATACAAAATAATATTACATAAGCCAATTAAAAAAAAAAATGTTTTCCAGTAAACTGCGAATTTAATCTACGCCGACTTGAATATAGGCATTGAAAACACACAAAAATAATTTGGCTAATTGTTCTAGATTTCAATGCTCGCAATTACATCCTATCGCACACAAAACAACAATAAAAAAATATTTCTGAAAATTTTAGACCACACAACTTATTAGCGTGAGTGGAATGTAGGCAGACTAAAACGGTCAGTCTCTCCGTCCGTCCGACGATATTAGAATTAGAACTTGTTTCGCATTACTGTTATCTACATTGTATCAAACTTCTGACGCACGACAACATGGATAAACATCTTTTGTTTTCAACTTTGACCTTACCGCGACTTCTATAACCTTAATTGTTTTCAATCCGCATCTTTTATTCTTACTCGACACCTAAACTGTATGACGGGTGCTGATTGACTATTTACCACCAGGTGACGTGAAACACCGTCTTTTCGTTGGATGGGTTTCGATAACTACACACGTTTACTAGTGGACACATTCCTCTGTAATTTGTACAATACGTGCATATTTTCTGATAGCTTTGATAAGTTCAAACACGGGCGCAATTCAGACAAAAATGAAATCAGGGCGGTCAATTTTATTTGACTCCAGGAGAAACAAAATTTAAAAATATTTTGAGGCTGCCAATTCTTAGATTAAGCACGTGGTATAATATTAACCCTTAGTAGTGGGCTCCCTTAGTGCATATAGGGACCATAGTGTTATTTGCCAGACAAAATTACCAAACTTTCAGATATTGTTCACAAGGGTCTAAACTTTGAATTTGTCTGAAGCGCCACTGATGTCACCACTTAGCGAACGAAACCTTGTATTATTATTTTGTATCTGTTTCAATTTCTTAATAAAATATGCTTATACAAAAAAAATCGCCACTGATTTTTTTAGTTTTTACCGAATAAGAAGCATTTTTTCAAAATGGCCGCCAAATCATTATAAATGAAAGCGAACGGTTTTTACACCAGAATAGTGAAAGAGATTACCAAATACTGCATAAAACTTAGTTTGAAGTGATTATAGGGGCTTAATACAGAATTAATACAAAATAAAAAAAAAACATTTGCAAACCAATGGCCGTCTTTTTACAAAATGGCCGCCATACATTATGTAAATTCACCGTGTTTTTTTACTGTGGTACTTGCTTCTGAATGTCCATATCATATTGAATCCACTGACTGTATAGTGATGGGTAATATATTATGTCATATAAAACACTAAAATACGGCAGTCATTTGCTACCACAACATACATATATTTCTCATCACCTCAGCATAAATAATTAGAAACAACTTCCATTTTTATATGTTTTTTTGCACTTTGCACACATTTTTTTCCACAAAACCGGGTAATGTTTTCTTGTTTAATTTGTGAGGACGTATACGCCACTGGGGCGTCAGTTCCTTTTTGTCACTTAGCATAATATGATGTATTGATTCATTGTACTTATAATTTGTTGTTTGTTTTTCTGTGACAATAAAAACTATTGAACTATTGAGCTAAATACTGGGCTCCCCTAGCACATATAGGGGACATAGGGGAGGAAGGAAGGAAAAAAGGAAGGAAAAAAGGAAGGAAGGAAAGAAGGAAGGAAGGAAGGAAGGAAGGAAGGAAGGAAAGAAGGAAGGAAGGAAGGAAGGAAGGGAGGGAGGGAGGGATGGAGGGAGGGAGGGAGGGAGGGAGGGAGCGAGCGAGCGAGCGAGCGAGCGAGCGAGCGAACGAACGAGCGAACGAACGAACGAACGAACGAACGAACGAACGAACGAACGAACGAACGAACGAACGAACGAACGAACGAATGAACGAACGAACGAACGAACGAACGAACGAACGAACGAACAAACAAACAAACAAACAAACAAACAAACAAACAAACAAACAAACAAACAAAGGGAAGCTCAAAGCTAATGAAGCGTATTCATACAAGTAAGCAAGTAAGCAAGCATGGCAGACTTCCACTGCTAATAATAAACTCAATTTTAATCTGAGCGTGAAATACAAAAGATATTCAGGGTTTGATTGTTTGCCCGAGTAATACTCTTTTACTTTCTTTTACTTTTACTTTTTACTGACCGAGAGGTAGCGTGCTCGGCCTCAGACCGCCAGGGCTCGAATTTCGCATCCTTTGTCTGGAGGACAGTGTCATCTCAATCATCTCACCATCCTCAGGGGGTTCTCCTGGCCCAGTTTAGCCTATATGTGCACAAAGGTGGCCTAAAGCCCGATTCATTCCATTTCTTTTACTTTCTGGTATTAAACTGGATTTGCTAATTTTGCAATATAACTTATTTTGAACATAAATAATTACATGATTAACATAGTTATATATTATAGTATTACAATAATTATAATTTATTTATATATAACTTTTGCAATAATTATTTTCTTCTTAAGATATTTATTTCATATGGGGTAAATACTACTGGAAGGTCATTGCAACCCTGAACAGTTAATTGTGTTTGATCTTTTGTTATGATTTGTAGTATTCACTTTTTGTGAAAACTAGATACATTTAGCAGCTGTAGATATCAGAATGACGCTGAACCCTGTTACATCAGAGTATAACGTGGAATGTAATAAGTGATGTCTTCAGAGGAAACAGAATTAATGATGAGCCTCTTCATCCTGTGTTGCCATCTGGTGACTGATGAGTGCTATACGTTGAGCTAGCTGACCGGCAAATTGATAATACATGGATCTGACTCCACGGATCACATTCACGTCTAACTGACGTGTGTATAAAGCGCTGCCATGACAACTTCTCTTGGCTCGCTTCTGGCGACTCATGGCTCTACTTTCTGCCGTCATCAACACCTCCATCTGATCACAGGCGCGGTGAAGCTTTCTCTCAAGTTCTGACAACTTTTTCTCTCTTCGATTCTTCACAATTTGCTCCATTAACATTTTCTGGGTGGTGATTTCATCTTCAGTGTCTTTATGCTGATGATTCTTGATAGGGTGGACATTTTGACAAATGTTGATGACGTCAGTCAGATGGGTTTCTGTGAAAGTATTGTGTGATATAACCTCCATAATGTCTTATCTTATGTCTTCTCTTTGGCTTGATGTAGAATATAATGAAACAACCTAGAGGAGCGCGCAGCGCGAGGGCTGACGCGAGATTATGCACTAGTTCTGGTATAAACCTTATAGTGCCTCTCTCTTTTCACCTGGTGAGGTAGGTGATTGTACAAGCAATGGCAAGAAGAAGTCCAGGAGACAAGGAACCAGGGAAGAGGCGACCAGCCACCAGAGTAAGGGCAAGGACTGACCCTTTGAAATGTGCTCTGCTTTCTGAGCAGTGTGTTTGAAACCACCATCATGTGTAATGAAACAAAACGAGTAACGGTTCTCTTTATGCACGATTACGATTTGCCTAACGTATCACGTGACACTGGACCAGTGCGTGATTGGTTGTTTGTCACACCAGGTAGAAAGTGGAGCTCAGTCGAGTTTCTACATGAGGCGTTTGTTAATGAACGTGTGCCAAAGGATTAACCCCCCCCCCCCGCCTCCAGATTAGGGCACACACCCTTCCACTTTCTCACCTGCCGTTTTCAATCACGCTACTCTAATGACCAATGTCCAGTTAAAATAACACCAGTTCGCAATTGAATATATGTCCATGTTTAAAAATGAAAGACACTTAACTGATGTTTGCTAATAAACTGTAACACTTTCCCAGATTGTGTGGCTATCATTTAGTACAAGTAGTATATATTAGTAATGTGCAGCAATAGGCTAAGAGTAAACAGTTTAATCTCTAAGTACACAGCTCTTTAAGTTTGTTTAGATTTAAAGTAGGCTATTTAACTTTAATACGTGTCTGTTGCTTTAGTGATTTATCCTGGTTAATTAGCAGTTGCCAATTAACACTAATTTTAAATGTTACCATATGTATACTATTATAGGTATTCGTATAATGTGCAAACTAAGAAGATTGACACATATAGCTCTAAGAATTATCATATGATACATTGGAATTCGAATTTAATAATTATGTTCATAAAAGCAGTTAACAATGTTTTGTATTGTGGTTCTTGTAAACATCATATTTAAAATATCCATCATATTTGTGTCTCTCGTCCGCAAACTATCTTGTTCTGTGACGTTTTGTTCGTGTATTTAACTGCTTATAATATTGAACATTTTTCTCTTCAAAATGTACATTTTGTCATCTAAAGAAAATGTTTCGCGTATTTTTTGTATTATTATCATTATGTTATCGAACCAACTAATCTGACCACACTGTATAATGAATACATGTATACAATGCACAAGTTAGTGTGTGCTACAACTATGTTATGGAGTACTTGACATCTTTTTAGTTTTGACATACATATAAGAATGTGAATTTTAGAATCGTTGGAACAGTTGAATTAACTTTTGCTTCAGTAATCTGTTATATCTGGAATACTGGTCAAACTGGTGACTAGGTATTTGTCGGTTCGTTTCGTCCTTTTGAACTTGGAGGTCATAAGGTCATTATTGTTAAGTGAACATTGGACGATCACAGAAAGTAACACTGAAGAGAAATGTGTGATTCCTTGGGTTAGACATTACATCATGGACTTCCTTATTTCTATGGCTCGTTTTGAATATTTATCATCGAATGTTTAATAACAAATATTGCACTCCAGCTGATGCATCCCAGAAGAAGTAAAATATTCGTAATGGCCGTAGACCCATAACATAGATATTTAAATAGAGCGGAAAGAGCTACCTAAGACATTTATGCTGATTTAAAATTGAAAATAACCCTTTGTTTTTTCGGTTTACGTAGACATATTTCGGCGCTTTGAAGGTAATAGCTTTCTTTCTATACTAGTATTTTTAGTAACACAGTATTACTCAGTAAAAAGTAATATATTTCTAATGGCCATAGACCCAGAAGTTAACTAGGACATTTATGATAATTTCAAGTTGAGAATATTCCTTTTTGCTCTTGGATTATGTAAAAAATATTGCAGCGCTATATTTAGTAGCACGTATTACATATACTTAGAACGTACATGAAGCCTGTGATCTGGTGTTGAGGAATATCACTCGTACTTTCTCTAAATGTATGCTTCACCATATACATTAACTCTACAACTAGAGGGTTTTTTCAATTTTGAATCATCATTATTGTTTCAATTACTTCTTTCTGGTTTATTTGAATACTTATGTTATGGCTCCACGGCCATTATATATATTTTAATTCTTTCAGCGCAGGGATCGACTTTATACGTCACAATCTGACGTATAAAGATACTGACGTATAAAGACGGTCCACGCGCTGAATACGTTAAAATGCTTAAGATCTTTTTGTGTTCTACTAAAGACCATATAGCTCCTAGTATTTTTTTTTTTTAAATGTAAAATTGTATATAATTCTTAGGTTTCTAAGCTTTCCAGAGTGTCTTTTTTGCTACTATCTAGAACAACATATATTAGATATTTTATCTCTGGCTTTGGTGACGGAAAGATATATGCTTCCATGTACATATATCACGATAATACTGTTTGCTGCTTAACTTTTATTTCAAGTAGTTATTATGCAAATTTAAATACCCTGTACTTGTTTAAGTATATAAATGGCAAGCCTGATTTTAAGTGTACATATCGATCTACATGTGATTTTACGGAACTAACGCTGTTTTACTTGTTGTATATATAAATATATTCTTATGACAAATAAGTCAGTCATGACTTTTTAATTGTGTCAATAAAACATCTACCTATCTATCTTTAATTGGTGACAAGTTATTTCTAATATTTCATTGATACTTACCACTCGACACTTGTAATCTCAAGTAGTGGAGTATCACCGCCAGACAAACATGGCGTCAAAAACGGTTTGTGAGGAAAGTGTGAATTGGCACGTATAAGTTGGCACGTAAGCCGACACGTGTCTCAAAAAGACTGACTGGGGAAGGAAGTCAGTGGAGCCAGGAGAGTTTATATGATATTATTGACAATGCTATACAGACAACAGGTTAATCCATGCCGTGTGTAGTTTTCTGCACAGTTATTCTATATTACGTAGTTTTATCTTACGTGGCTAATCCTTACAACGCTTAAATATTTTTGTATAAGCCATGGAGACCAAAAGGTTTTTTCAAATTAATCTCATCATATACATGCCTAACTTAGCTCTTACTCTTCATTGGAATACCTATGTTATGGGTCTACAGCCATTATAAATACTTAATGCTTTAAGTGCTATGATCGAATTTAGACGTCAGAATCCGATCTTTTTTGTGTAGCAAATAGCATAAAATATTCGCAATTGTCAAATTTTGTGAGCGCGAGCAAAGCTATTACAAATCACCTCGGTTCAACACAATTTATTTATTTAACTGATTTGGGTTGGAAATCGGCTCTACTAGCCAGGATAAAAAATCTACCAAGATCTGCGTGGTGCTGAAACTCTAAATTTTCAAAAATCCAAAATGGCCGCCACCGATTCTACTTTTAGCCTGCAAGGGATTGGTTGTTTGTCATACTAGGTTGACTGTAGAGCTTCTACATGAGGAGCATTTAATGAGCGTGTGACAAGTGATTGAAGTCCCCCACTGCCACTTTCTCATCTTCCGTCCTCTCCTCACGCGTCTCTAATGACCTGTGTCCAGTTAGAATAACACCAGGTGAAAAGACAATTGAAAACATTTAAGAAACATTGTGTTATTTCTAAATGAAATACCACTAATCGCTATCGCTCTCTAGCCAATTCAAGAAGACATTTAACCCTGCAGGGACCGTCTACATATGTCACATTGTGACGTCTAAAGTCGATCCCCGCACTGAAAGATAACATTATAGACCGATAACATATTTAACTGAAGCGTAAAGAGTTAACTAAGACATTGATGATGATTTCAAATTGAAACAATACGTTGGTCTCTTGGTGTATTTAAAAATATTTCGGCGCTTGAAGAGTTGTGACTAATTAGGCCGATGGCTACTAAGCGGTATAACACTTGTTCATCGTTACCGTCTGTGTGGTTTCCAATTAGTACAAATAGTATAAGCTTATATTAGTACATGTATGTCCTGTAATAGGTAGCAGTAAAGGGCAGCGGCTACTAGTAAACAGTTAAATCTCTACGTACACAGCTATTTAAATGTCATTTGAAAATAAAAGAGGCGATTTAAATATAATGCTCACATGTTTCTTAATACCTTAATCTCACTTGAAGTTACAATTAATCATTAATTTAGTTTTCTACGATTACCCGACTACCTTTCATCATGAATTTCTTACTACAAACTAACATGATTGAAACATACAGACTTACAGATTTCACCTTAGTATTAGCGTTTGCTGGTTATTAGCATGAAATATATGTCTGCGGATTTCTACTTTTTTTTACTTTTGAATTATTCATTTATACGTTTATTATAACGTAACTTTAGTTCATGAGGAAAATGATATATCGTCACGGCTTAAATTGGTATGGAGCCCTTTTCCATTTTACTGGTGTGATATATTAACAGCTTATACGTTTTGATAATGATATTTTTTTATCACCTCTCTCAGCCTATCATGCATATAATATATGTTTACTGTATTACACACCACATTTTCTCAGTCAAAGCAAATCCGAACAGTTGGGAATTTGATTTTTTTGTAGTACATTTTGTCAACAACATTTCCAGTATTATAATCATGGTTTTTAATATGATCAGCTTTTTTTACTCATCATCAAATTACTGGTTTATCATATTCACCACACATGGATCAGTCAGTGTACTAGTGTTAGCTCACACTTGTCCACTGAAACAGTCGTAACAAAATGAAATGAAAGGAATGGGGTTTTAGGCCACCTTTGTGCACATAAAGGCTAAACTAAGGATGGTGAGATGACACTGCCCTCCAGACACAGGACTCGAAATTCGGGCCCTGGTGGTCTGAGGCCGAGCACGCTACCTCTCGGTCGCGGATGTTTCACATAATAGTACATCTTGACGAGTGAACGAGGAAAAAACATTCTGTTTCTTTCAAACTTAAAGGCCAGAGCGGGGTTCGAACCCGCGATCTCCGACTTTCCAAGCAGGCAGCTTTAACCACTGCACCAGGGCCCCTGCGAAATATTCTTGAGGTAATGTTTGTCTGGGAGTGACAATCCTCAGGATAACAGTGACAAGGTGTCGCTTGTGAAGTGTTCAATCCAGAAGGTTGATGTATGAAATTCCTATTTTTGCTACAACTTGTTTTACATATTGCCCCTATAACTTTGCTGACATTTTTTTCTTTTTAATTGCACAAAGTCAGACAGATATACAACATATGTTTTAGTGCCAATAAAAATACACATTTATTCTTCGTAGATATTTATTTGTACATTTTTACACAAGAGGACTAGTTTCCTAAACAACAAATGTAATTTTAGTGAAATACATGAAAGCTAAAGTCTTGACTTAACCCTCTCAGCGCGGGGACCGTCTTTATACGTCAGAATCTGACGTCAGTATCTGACGTGTCAGATCCTGACGTGTAGGCCTATACGTCAGAATCTACGTATGCAGGCTTATACGTCAGAATCTGACGTATGTAAGGGACACACCATTTGATTTCTGGGGGGGGGCCTAGACTGTTTTTGAAAAAAAAAGTTTGTTTTCAAATTTCTGTAAAAAAAAATATATGCTGAAAACTTGTACATAAAAAAATAATATGTTGAAAGATTGTGCCAAAAAAAATTGTTGATAATTTTAATTGTTGATAATTTTTGAAGAGGCTCATCAAAGTGGAATTTAAAATAAACGACTTACAAGGAATAATTGGAGCGCAAAATATTTGTAGGAAAATTCTCAAGATCGCTACAAGTTATTATTTAACAGTGAAATTGGACGCGGCTTTACTGATGTATTTTTTGTTTGTTTCTGGTCGGCTCTTTGTCTATTAAAGAATGTGATATTTTTCTATTTTTTTGCGAATGTTTAGAGCGGGTTCGGGTATTTCCGAACACCTAAGCCTTTGCACTTGATGTCTTGTGTCCCCATTTGTCTATCAGCTCCCCACGTGACATCAGTTGATGAATGAAACTATGATTGATGACGTAATTAACCACGTGCACGGCCATTCATGAATCTGAAAGTTGTACAGGAAGTTGTAGTACCCAAGGTAACGGCGGGTTTACTCGAAATAGAGGGGGTAATGTCGAACACCAAGTAGGGTATAATCGAACACCCACCCATTTTTTAATCTAAAGAGAAAATAACCAGTCTAGAAGCAGGAACATACGCAGTATACTCAAATATGATACAAATAGAATCAATGTCAATTGTAATTCGTCCACAAAAAAAAATATAAAACAAAAAAATATTAGGAAATGCCACTGTTCGAGATTACCCGAATCTATTGAAATCCGAGATTTTTTTCATAGTTTCCTTCATATTACTTTTCAAACCCGCATAGTAACGTCACAACCGTTTGCAGGCCTACAAATCGCTCCATTGATGTATTTCCTTTCGAAATGACGCATTCGCTGTGAAACTGTGGTGTAGGCCCTATAGGCCTAGTGTTCGTAATTAGACGAAACTAAAATAATTGATGGGTCTATTTCCGAACACGTCCCAAATAATAAGGCTATCATGACCATAGATTTCCCCTATATCTATGATCAAGACCATTGCCTGGCGAGCCCTGCCAATTTCATTTATGGCCGGGTATTGGCCAAGGTTCTTAGTCACGTGACCATCATGCCTGTGCTATTGAGGCCAGTGAATCATTTTCTGGGTCAAGTCATAGGAAATGCGTCAAAGGGGAAATACAATACTGTGAACAACTCTTCATCCGGGGAAGTGACCTTTCAAAAATGTCTGAAATCGGGGATTACCCTATTTTCATCTAAAAATAGCAGCAAGTCACATACATTCGCCACTGGGGCATACCAGAGGCTACATGAAGCTCGGCCACGCCGCGTAGTGTGGCTCTGGGAACCAGAGTATCATGACCAAAAATTGTTTTTTGATGTTTTTATATCTAGAAGGTGCATTGCAAGGTACATTTTCCCATATAAATAATAATTCCAGGATTGATAATACATATCATAAATAGACCATTACCTCCCGTGTAATTACCTTAATTTTTAAAGACTTGTCTACTTTACGACATTGTGAAAGTGACTTTTTAAAAAAGCAAAATTAATGGATATCAAATTGGTCCATAATAACGGTGCGTGACAGAACAGTCACGCACAACGGGCAGCTCTGCCTGACACAATTTATTCATGTCTAGCCAGCAACGGGATGAAATATATTAGCAATGTTCGGAAATACCCCCCCGTTCGGAAATACCCGAACCCGCTCTACCACATAGTATTCAAGTCATAGTTGCTTGCGTCCTAGTTTGAAGACAACAGATCGCCAAATAATGCGTACAGATTATGCTGCTTCTAGAATGAAAGGTGAGTCAAAATAAATATTTATTAAGTAGACCTATTTGGTTATCAAAGCTTCACAGAAGGTATACCGTATTTAAGGTCATGAGTATGAGTAGGCCTACCACTTACACTGGTATCCGGTACTAGGTTTCAGGAGAGTATTAAATTTCAAACACTAGTATAAACGGCATGATGCACATTAAAAAAAATCACCATGACTACTAGATCCTTGTATATCACCAACAATTCTCAGAGCTGAAGAAGCAGGTCAGGCCGGTGTGTCCCCTTGAATACAGCCGCAGTTACTGTATGTATGTCAGAGACTGACCTTCATCAAGGTCAGTGCATGACATTTGTTAACATACTTAATTAAATATGAACTGTCACAAAAAAAATGTTTTATTTTTTTTCCAGGGACAAAAAAAATGTTTGTTTCATGGTCGGTGCTGAAAAAAAAAATTGTGTGCTAATTTGTCAGAAAAAAAAACATAACTTAAAGTAATAATCTAGGCCCCCCCCCCCCCCCCAGAAATCAAATGGTGCGTCCCTAAGCATACACGTCAGATTTTGGCGTATAAAATCGATCCCAGCACTGAAAGAATTAAAATATTTATAATAAACGTAGACCTATAACATAGATATTCGAATGAATCGGAATAAGCTAACTTAGACATGTATGATCGTTTCAATTTGCAACAAACCCTGGTCTCCATGGTTTGTACAAACATATTTCAGCGTTGTAAGGGTTACTTTGTTTTCTAAACTCGTAGGTTATTCTGAGGATATACCTGATAATTACTCTTGAACTTTATAAAAAATAACACACGCTGCCATGATACATGTTTTTCACTCTAAAATACAGCGGAATTATAGCAAAATAGTTTTTTAATTGGACAATATTTGATGGGTAATCAGTAGAAAATAAAAAGATGATTAGGAATAATTTAAAAGTCAGCTTTGAACTTGCTCTGGATATTGGCATATAGGTTCTAATTATCATCATTTTGATCGACTCCTTATGCACATGCTGTAGCTCATTATACGTTTGCCTATAATTTCCGGGGACATAATAGGCAATGCGACACGATTCATTAAACAGACAATTACTATAATAGGAAGCCAAATTTCGCAACAAAATTAAAGGAATCGGGCTTTAGGCCACCTTTGTGCACATATAGTCTAAACTGGGCCAGGAGAATCTCCTGAGGATGGTGAGATGATTGAGATGACACTGTCCTCCAGACACAGGATTTGAAACTCGAGCCCTGACGGTCTGAGGCCGAGCACGCTACCTCTCAGTCACGGAGGTTCCCCACAATACTGACTTTCACACGTGGATGGGGAAGAAACATTTTTTTTCTTTCAAACTGCCGAGACCGGGAACCGAACCCCGAACTCTGGCATGAAAGGCTAACCACTACCCTAGGGCCCCCGACTTCGCAACAAAAATGCGTCTCAAATTGCAGATGTTGATGGATATTTAAAGATCGACAAGGGGTGACATCTGGTGTTTATTAATGTTAGTTTTACTATTGACGCTAGAGGTCATTATTGTTAAATAAACACACCCTGAACGATCACAGAAAGTAATAATATCAAAGGGAAATATTAACCTTTGCTACTGAGTCATCTATTGCACACATGGTCTTCTTTTATTTTATTTATTTATTAGGCTTTATATACACAAATATATACAATAATCGTACAAATAAGCAATTGTAGTAAAATTGTGTACATCAGGATGTCGAATACAGGTGGCCAGCACCCTAGCTAAGTTCGACATCCAGCATAAATTTATATACATGGTAATTACACTTAAAATTACACTTAAAAGTAAATTAAATAGAAATATATTATACATAATTGTTGTTTCCCGCACTAAGACCAGAGATAAAATAACTACATATTAGTATAAAAGTAGCAAAAAAACACTCTGGAATATATAATTTGGCTACTTGTTCTAGATTTTATTGCTCGCAATTACAGCCCATTGCACACAAAACAACAATAAAATATATATCTGACAATTTTAGACCACAAAGCTTATTTCCGTGAGTGGAATGTAGGCAGAATAAACCGTCCGCCCATTTAGCTTTAGATATCATTATAATGATGCTGAATCCTGTTACATCAGATTGTAACACGGAATGTAATAAGTGATGTCTTCAGAGGAATAGATTTATTGATAAGCCTCTTCAGCCTGTGTTGCCATCTGGTGACTGATGAATGCTATACGTTGAGCTAGCTGACCGGCATATTGATAATTCATGGATCTGACTCCACGGATCACATTCACCTCTAACTGACGTGTGTACAAAGCGCTGTCATGACAACTTCTTTTGGCTCGCTTCTGACAATTCACGGCTCTACTTTCTGCCGTCATCAACACCTCCATCTGCTCACAGGCGCGGTGAATCTTTCTCTGAAGTTCTGATAACTTTTTCTCTCTCTGATGTTTCCCAATTTGCCCTATTAACATTTTCTGTGTGCTGATTTCATTTTCAGATTCTTTATGCTGATGATTCTTGATAGGGTGGACATTTTGACAAATGTTGATGACGTCAATCAGATGGGTTTATGTGAATGAATTTTGTGATAAAACCTCCATAATGTATTGCCTTGTGTCTCCTCTCTCGCTTGATGTAGAGTATAATGAACAAAACTAGTAACGGTTCCCTTTATGCTTGATTACATTTGCGTAACGTACCATGTGACCCTGGACCAGCACGTGATTGGTTGTTTGTCACACCAGGTTGGCAGTGGGGCTCGGTCGAGTTTCTACATGAGGCACTTTTAATGAGCGTGTGACACGGAATTAAAGTCCCCCCCCCCCCATATTACACTTCCACATTCTCACCTACCGTCCTTCGCTCACGCGTCTCTAATGACCTGTGTCCAGCTAGAATAGCACAAGCTGAAAAGACAATTAAAAACATTTAAGAAACATTATGTTCCTTCTAAATTAAATACCCCTAATCGCCATCCCTCTCTGGCCAATTGTCTCAGACTGTTATATTTTATTCCCACAACAGCTATCGTTGTCAAAGTGTCAAGGACTAATTACAGCTAATAAGCGTTGATACTTATTCAGCGTTTGTGTGGTTTTCACTTGTACAAATACTAGAGGCTTATTAGTATGTGCTCTAATAGGTAGCAGTGACGGCCAAAGGGCAAACAGCTAAATCTCTACGTACACAGCTACTTAAGTGTCATTTAGTTATGAAAGAGACGATTTAATATTAATGCTTGCATGTTGTTTTAATACTTTAATCTCACATGAAGATACAAGTAATCATTTTTTTTATTTCAAAAGATTACACAACTACCTTTCATCTCGATTTTCTTACTACAAACTAAGAAGATTTGAACATACTGACCTACGGATTTTCGTATTATGCCCTAATATAACCGTTTACTGGTTGTTAGAATGAAATATTTGTCTGTGGGTTTGAGTTTCGACTGTTTTATTTAAATTTGAATTATTGATGTGTATATTTATTATAACATAACTGTATTCTTGAAAAAGATGATACATCGCCACAGCTTCATTTACTGTTATATTATTTTACCAGCTGGAGACACACAGCTTGTACGTTTTGATAGTGATATGTCTCCATCCTTATTCTTCTACTTTAAATACTGGGCCAAACTTCCACAGTCTCTGTAATCCTATGATATATATGTTTTTGTTCCATGGCACCTCTGATTGTTGGTATGAACTAGGTCGTGAGTGAATATGGTATGAATTAATTACTAATCATGGTAAATAAAAACAAGTTGTAATATGATTGTGTTAGTGCCGTGTCCTGTGTGAATAGCTTACTATCATGATTATTTTTATTGCGAATTTTTATTATCCGCCATTAATATTATCACGTACTTTTTTTTATCTGATACGACCACACATATATTACCAGATAATATTAATTGTACAAATTATGTTTATTTTTTAAAATCTCACTATGCTTTAATACGTATGTATAATAATACATATAGTTTCTTTTTATATATACTCCAGTTATATCAAATTTTATATATCCTAATGGTTTCAACGCTTTCCCCGACTGTCTTTTCTGCTACTATGTATAGCAGATATTGTATCCCTGGTATTGGTGCGCTAGACATATATCTATCATGTATAGTATCACTAACATTTATTGTGAAGCATTTACATACTTTAATGTACATACTTGAATATACATACTTGTAAATGCTTTAATGTACATACTTGATGTACATACTTAAATATCTATCTATCGATATTTATTATGTTTACTCAATTACACACCACGTTTTCTCAGTCCAAATAAATCGGAACCGTTAGGAATTTGCCCGGACATTTTTTGCAGTACATGTTGTAAAACAAATTTCCAGTCTAGTAGTTATTGTTATTAATTTAATAAGCTTTTATTACTCAGCATCACATTACTGGTTGTTCTTATTCACCACACGTGTCAGTTTACTGGTGTTAGATCACACTTGTCGAGATAAACCATTCGTGACGTCAAGTTTGTCTGGAGGTAATATTCCTTAAGATAACAGTCACCAGGTGTCGCTTGTTGAAGTACGACACACTGGAGGTGTGAAAATATGATTCTTGTCACAACTTGTTGTAAGAAATTTTTCAACTGCTCATAATCAGACAAGGTTGGCTCTCACTATAGCGGTTACCTTTAATTTTTATGTGGGTCTCCCAGCCATGTAATTTAATAAAATAAACGTTCAGGTAAATAATATAATATTAAACAGGATTCATTGTTATAATTCATTTATATATAACTTTTGTAATAATTGTTTTCTTCTTTAAATATTTATTTCATATGAGGTAAATACTACTGGAATGTCGTTGCAACTCTGAACAGTTAATTATGTTTGATCTTTTGTTATGATTTGTAGTATTCACTTTTTGTGAAAACTAGATACATTTAGCAGCTGTAGATATCAGAATGACGCTGAATCCTATTACATCAGAGTGTAACGTGAAATGTAATAAGTGATGTCTTCAGAGGAAACATAATTAATGATGAGCCTCTTCAGCCTGTGTTGCCATCTGGTGACTGATAAATGCTATACGTTGAGCTAGCTGACCAGCATATTGATAATACATGGATCTGACTCCACGGATCACATTCACCTCTAACTGACGTGTGTACAAAGCGCTGCCATGACAACTTCTCTTGGCTCGCTGCTGGCGCATCATGGCTCTACTTTCTGCCGTCATCAACACCTCCATCTGATCACAGGCGCGGTGAAGCTTTCTCTCAAGTTCTGACAATTTTTTCTCTCTCTGATTCGTTACAATTTGCTCCAATAACATTTTCTGAGTGCTGATTTCATCTTCAGACTCTTCATGCTGATTATTCTTGATAGGGTTGACATTTTGACAAATGTGGATGACGTCGGTCAGATGGGATTCTGTGAAAGAATGTTGTGATAAAACCTCCATAATGTCTTGTCTTGTGTCTCCTCTTTGGCTTGATTTAGAATATAATGAAACAAAACGAGTGACGGTTCTCTTATGCACGATTACGATTTGCCTAACGTATCACGTGACACTGGACCAGTGCGTGATTGGTTGTTTGTCACACCAGGTAGAAAGTGGAGCTCAGTCGAGTTTCTACATGAGGCGTTTGTTAATGAACGTGTGCCAAAGTATTACCCCCCCCCCCCCCCCGCGCCCCAAATTAGGGCACACACCCTTCCACTTTCTCACCTGCCGTTTTCAATCACGCTACTCTAATGACCTATGTCCAGTTAAAATAACACCAGTTCACAATTGAATATATGTCCATGTTTAAAAATGAAAGGCACTTAACTGATGTTTGCTAATAAACGGTAACACTTTCCCAGATTGTGTGGCGATCATTTAGTACAAGTAGTATATATTATTAATGTGCTCTAATAGGCAGCATAACAGGCTAAGAGTAAACAGTTTAATCTCTAAGTACACAGCTATTTAAGTCCCGTTTAGATTTAAAGTAGGCTATTTACCTTCAATACGTGTCTGTTGCTTTAGTGATTTATCCTGGTTAATTAGCAGTTGCCAATTAACGCTATTTTTAAATGCTACCATTAACTATATATATAATATTATAGGTATTCGTATAATGTGCAAACTAAGAAGATTGACACATATAGTCCTAAGAATTATCATATTATACATTGGAATTCGAACTTAATAATTATGTTGATAAAAACGTTGAACAATGTTCTGTATTGTGTTTGTAATCATGATAACTATTTTATCCTCTACTATATCATTTGTCACTTTTATTTTTTAAATTTAAATGTGGTATTGATTGTTATTTTTCTTATGTTATAAGTATTATGTATGGAACCCATTTGGCGACTTTTGCTTCTTTAGGCACTCTTTAGACCCTTCATGCACTTTGCCTGTTATGGTTAGGAGCAGAAATATATTTTATATGTTATAACATAGCGATATTTAACACACAGTTATGTCAGCCTATTATCTTCAGTTTATCTTCTATTATGTTTACTCTTTTACACTTCACGGGTTAGTCAAACTTATTCAAAAATATCGAGATTTGTTTTGGACATTGAGTTAAAACAGGAAGTTTGTACATGTGTTTCTGGGGAAGAATATATTTGTGTCTCTTATCCGCAAACTAGCTTGTTCTGTGACGTTTTATTTGTGTATTCAACTGCTTATAATTTTGAACATTTTTCTTTTAAAAATGTTCATTTTTAATCTGCAGAAAATGTTTCTTTTGTTTATTTTGTTTATTATTATCATTATTATGTAACTTAACGAACCAACTAATCTGACGAATTTTAGAATCGTTGGAACAGTTGAATTGACTTTTACTTCAGTAATCTGCTATATTTGAAATACTGGTCAACCTGCTAACTAGTTATTTTTCTGTTCGCTTTGACCTTTTGACCCTGGAGGTCATCAGGTCATTATTGTTAAAAAAAATTAGCAGATCACAGAAAGTTACATTAAAGAGAAATGTGTGATTCCCTGGGTCAGACAGTAATTCATGGACTTCCTTTTTTCTAGAGCTCGTTTTGAATAGTTATCATCAAATGTCTAGTACATGTATTGCACATCAGTTGATAAATTCCAGAAAGAGTAAAATATCCATAATGCCCGTAGAGGCATAACATATGTATTTGGTATAAACATATTTATTCCAAGAGGATTGCATAGTAGCTACAAAAAGGTAATCGAATGGTCTCCTCGTGCAACATAGGTATTTAACAAGTGTGTGTTGTAACATAGGTATTTAAATGGAGCGTTTTGTAACATATGTATTTAAATGATTTTAAGTGTACATATCATGTCGATTTGCATGTGATTTTACAGAAGTAAGACTGTTGTACTTGTTGTATTTACATATATATTTTTATGGCAAATAAGTCAGTAATGACTTTTTAATTGTGTCAATACAACATCTACCTATCTATCTTTTTTAATTGCTGACCAGGGCCCGTATTCTCGTACAAGTTACGATATATCGTAGGCTTCTGATTGGTCAACATGGTCATCTCGACCCATCCGAAGCCTACAATATATCGTAACTTGTACGAGAATATAGACCCTGTTATTTCTAATAATTCATTAATACTTAACTCTCGACACTTGTGATTTGGGGTAGTGGAGTATCACCTCCAGACAAACATGGCGTCAAAAACAGTTTGTGAGAAAGTGTGAATTAATACTATAAAGTTGGCACCTAAGCCGACACGTGTCTCAAAATGTCTGACTGGGGAAGGAAGTCAGTGGAGCCAGGAGAGTTTATATGATATTATTGACAATGCTTTACAGACAACTGTTTATCCATGCCGTGTGTAGTTTTTTGCACAGTTATTTTATATTACGTAGTTTATCTTTTTTTCCTTGGTCAATCCTTACAACGCTTAAATATTGTTTTAATAAACCATGGAGACCAAAGGGGTTTTTTCAATTTGAAACCATCATAAATGTCTTAGTTAGATCTTTCTGTACATTAGAATAGTTATGTTATGGGTGTACGGCATTTATTCATATATATTTTTTTGCAGTACCTAGACCGTCTTTAAAGGTTTACTCTTACAGCGCGGGGATCGACTTTAGCCGACAGAATCTGACGTCTGTTGACGTCAGATTCTGACGACTAAAGTCGATCCCAGCTCTGTAAGAGTAACAATATTTTAAATGGTCGTAGACCCATAACATAGGTATTCAAATTAATCGCAAAGAGTTAACTGAGACATTTATGGTGATTTCAAATTGAAAAAACCTCTTTGGTTGTGATGTTTTTTTACGATTTAATTTAGCGTTTTGAGGGTTAAAAGAGTCCGTAGTGCATGGTTTATATAACATGTTATACAATGATCATATACAGTGATGATACATCATCTACACAGCATAACAATACAACATTCACAGTAATGACCATTTTATTTAGTTACATTGTTTCATAAATGTACATGCTGAAATAAATAATAATATGTAAATATCATCATGATAAACATTTGTCCATTTCAAACTTCACTTTTTTTTTATAAAAACGGGTTCATGCAAAAAAGAAACAATATTGCAAGGTAAAGTACACAAATGTCGTTGGCCTATGCATCCCACTGGTCTCAGATTCTATTTAGATGGAAAGTTAAGACGTAGAATGGACACTTAATAGTAATAATTAAGAGGGATAAATTATTGAAACAACGCACGTTATTATAGTTCAATGGCCTCTTTTGGTATCAAACGGGACTCAACCCTTATAGCGCGGGGACCGACGTTAAACGTCAGAATCTGACCTCTGTAGACATCAGATTCAGCCGTTAAGTCGATCCTTGTGAAAACTGAATAGCTGCAGTAGATAGTAAATCGGATTATCGTGTTATATCACTCGGAAAGTGATTTGTGAGGTGTGATCTCACTGATCACAGGCCTAGTAGAGCTCTCAAATTATCTCAACTTGTTCTCTTTCATTCTTAACAATTTGTTCCACCAACATCTTCTGAGTGTTTATTTTATGCTTATGATTATTAATATGGCGGTCATTTCGACACATGTTGATGTCGTCAGTCAGACGGGTTTCTGTGAAATAATTTTGTGACAGAACCTCCATAATATCTTGTGTTTCTTGTTTCACATAATGTATAGAGTATAATGAAATGGATCGAGTAACTGTGCCCGTTATGCACAATTACACTTGGATAACGGAAAAGGTATTGTGCCCATTGTTTTCACAGCAAGTTGACTTTGGAGCTCAGTCAAGTTTCTACATGAGACCCTTCTAATGAAAGTGTGTCAATGGATTATCACCCCCCCCCCCCTAGATTACACCCTTCCACCTCGTCATCTGCCGCATTGAGTCACACTTCTTTAATGATCTGTGTCCAGTTAGAATAACACTAGTTGATAGGACAACTGTTACAAAAACAGCATGTTAATATTAAAGTGAGAAGTACTTTGGAAATTTCTGACAATAAATCCTAACACTTTCCCCGAAACCGTCCCTGTGATTTGTACTAGTAGTATATTAGTAATGTCCTCCCGTAGGTATCAGTACCAGGCTAATTGTAAACAGTTAAATCTCTTCACGTACATAGGTATTTAACCCCTTAACCTTCACAGCGCGGAAATAGACGTTAGACGTCAGAATCTGACGTCTGTAAACGTCAGATTCTGACATCGACATTCGACCCCGCGTTGAAAGAGCAAACATAATTATAATGGCCGTAGACCCATAACAAAAATCATAGCAAAAAGATCAAACACACAAATAAAAACGTTTAATGCTATTTAGCCCTTTAACCTCCAAATTATTCAATTTGAATTTTCACTCACTTGAAGTTGTGTCTCGCTGACGCGATCCACCACTTCAAGTGAGTGAAAATTATTCAGATTTGACAAAATGGAGGTCAACTCTTTTCAAATCTTGCTGGTTGATGTCACATATTATCTTCAACCTATTTGAAATGTGGTAATTAATGTGCTAATAAAAAAATGAAAACCGAATATATGCGGCACCGGCGGTTAAAAAGTTAAGAATTTTTTTTTTATCAAATATGGAAAATAAGTAGAAAACATGTACCTATAAATTGGCAAATACCCAATTACGTTGATAGTTGATAAATTCCTGATTAGTTTATTAACGTGTATTATATTTTATTATATTGACTTCACGAAAACATTTGACTACATAAATAGATATGCATTAGTCTTTAATAGAGATGCATTAGTCGTTAAGCTGAAGCAACGCTTTGCTGACGGTAAATTCATGTCCGTTATAAAATACATGTTTCACATGTTTCAAAAATTAGCCACAACATTTTTCAAAAAATATACATACTTGCCAGATCAGGCTATTAAAAGCATTATGCGCGATTAAAAGCTACACCATCCCTGGAAAAATAACACTCGTACGAAGATGACACTGCTATTATTTGAGTGCTTGAGAAGCACTATAGATACCATTGGATGGCTGTGAAATACTGGTAAAGAACAAAATGAGAAAGTACACATCTCCTACTCGATAAATAAGAAGCATCTCCTACTTGAAAAATAAAAAGCGGTATAACACTTGCTCCCCTTTACCATCTGTGTGGTTTTCAATTAGTACAAATAGTATAGGCTTTTATTAGTATGTTCTCTAATAGGTAGCAGTAACGGGCAGCGGCCATTAGTGAACAGTTAAATCTCTACGTACACAGCTATTTAAGTGTCATTTAAAAATAAATATACGATTTAAATATAATGCTCACATGTTGTGTAATACTTTAATCTTACCTGAAGTTACAATTAATCATTTATATTGATTTCTACGATTAGCCGACTACCTTTCATCGTGAATTTCTTACTACAAACTAACATGATTGAAACATACAGACTTACAGATTTTACCTTAGTATCAGCGTTTGCTGGTTATTAGCATGAAATATATGTCTGCGGACTTCTACTTTTTTTACTTTTGAATTATTGATTTATACGTTTATTATAATGTAACTTTAATTCATGAGGAAAATGATATATCGTCACGGCTTAAATTGGTATGGAGCCCTTTTCCATTTTACTGGTGTGATATATTAACAGCTTATACGTTTTGATAATGATATTTTTTTATCACCTCTCTCAGCCTATCATGTATATATTATATGTTTACTGTATCACACACCACATTTTCTCAGTCAAAGCAAATCCGAACAGTTGGGAATTTGATTTTTTTGTAGTACATTTTGTCAACAACATTTCCAGTATTATAATCATGGTTTTTAATATAATCAGCTTGTTTTACTCATCATCAAATTACTGGTTTATCATATTCACCACACATGGATCAGTCAGTGTACTAGTGTTAGCTCACACTTGTCCACTGAAGCAGTCGTAACAAAATGAAATTAAAGGAATGGGGTTTTAGGCCACCTTTGTTCACATAGAGGCTAAACTGAGGATGGTGAGATGACACTGCCCTCCAGACACAGGACTCGAAATTCGAGCCCTGGTGGTCTGAGGCCGAGCACGCTACCTCTCGGTCGCGGATGTTTCACACATAGTACATCTTGACGAGTGAACGAGGAAAAAACATTCTGTTTCTTTCAAATCTAAAGGCCAGAGCGGGGTTCGAACCCGCGATCTCCGACTTTTCAAGCAGGCGGCTTTAACCACTGCACCAGGGCCCCTGCGAAATATTCTTGAGGTAATGTTTGTCTGGGAGTGACAATCCTCAGGATAACAGTCACAAAGTGTCGCTTGTAAAGTGTTCAATCCAGAAGGTTGATGTATGAAATTCCTATTTTTGCTACAACTTGTTTTACATATTGCCCTTATAACTTTGCTGACATTTTTTTCTTTTCAATTGCACAAAGTCAGACAGATATACAACATATGTTAAAGTGCCAATAAAAATACACATTTATTCTTCGTATATATTTATTTGTACATTTTTACACAAGAGGAATGGTTTCCTAAACAACAAATGTAATTTTAGTGAAATACATGAAAGCTAAAGCATTGACTTAACCCTCTCAGCGCGAGGACCGTCTTTATACGTCAGAATCTGACGTCAGAATCTGACGTGTCAGATTCTGACGTGTAGGCCTATACGTCAGAATCTACGTATGTAGGCCTATACGTCAGAATCTGACGTATGTAGGCAAACACGTCAGATTCTGGAGTATAAAATCGATCCCAGCACTGAAAGAATTAAAATATTTATAATGAACGTAGACCTATAACATAGATATTCGAATGAATCGGAATGAGCTAACTGAATGCTCAGTGCCTTGTTATGCTATAAGTGATCATTACCCAGTTTGTGTGACTTGGAAAAAGTCATTTGCAAATAAAAAGAAATCATCCAATGAAATAACATACAGGCGTACCAAGTACTTAGATGAAGACCAGTTTATAAATGACCTGTTAAACACGCCTTTTAACTGTTGTTATGAAACCAGTCTAGATCCCGATGTAGCTCTGCAATCCTGGTATAAAGCATTTAACTCTGTGATAGATCACCATATGCCTATTATTTCTAAGCGTGTTAAACACCCAACCCAGCCAAAGTGGATTACAACTGATATTTTAGCAGCGATGCATAAAAGGGACAAATACAAGAAGCAAAACAATCATGTTGAGTATAAGATATGACGAAATAGAGTTTTAAGACTAGTAAGAAATTCGAAAAAGAAATTTTACATTAATTCCATAGAGCAAAACAAAAATTCACCAAAAGAGCTTTGGAAACACGTTAAAGAACTTTGTCCAAACACAAAATTAAAAAATCCAATATCTCTCCATATAAATAGTAATTTAATTTCAGATCCTGAAATAGTAGCTGACACATTAAACAAATACTTTGCCACTAATGCTGATAAGTATACACCTGTTAGAAAATCAAGTTTACCCTCTACATCTGTAGAAATGATTTCTAATTTTGTAGACAGCAAAATGAATAGTGAAACTAAATTTATTATACCTCCTGTTATTGAAGACTTCGTCTTTAAGCAAATATTATATATGCCAAATAATAAAGCTTTTGGTCTGGATGGCATTGAAATTTTGAAACGATCAGCCATAGCTATTTCTAGTTCTATAACTAATATATGCAACCTAAGTATCCAAACTTCAATGTTTCCATGTCAGTGGAAAATTGCAAAAGTCACCCCACTATTTAAAAGTGGCAACAAAGAAGAATGCAATAATTACCGTCCTATATCAGTCCTACCTCTTTTGTCTAAACTATTAGAAAAACATGTATTTTTACACTTTTATAAATATCTTCAACACCATAGACTTTTAACTGATAGCCAGTTTGGATTCCGCAGAAGCCAATCATGTCAAACTGCCCTTATAACTTGAACAGAGAAAATTTATGAAGCTCTTGAAGCAGGAAACTATTTTGGATTAGTACAGCTTGATCTCAGTAAAGCATTCGACCTAGTAAATCACTCTCTGTTACTTCAAAAACTTAAACTATATAATTGTAGCTCTGCATCTACCTTCTGGTTTGAATCCTACCTTTCAAATAGATCTCAGAGTGTTTCTATTGAAAAAACTGTTTCATCTCCACACAAAATAACATCAGGGGTTCCACAAGGATCGATACTAGGACCCCTTTTATTTCTAATCAATATTAATGATCTCCCCCTCTACTTTAAAAGCTGCAACGAAGTACTCTATGCTGATGACGCTACACTAACCAAATCAGGTCCAAATGTAGAAATAATTCAGCAAGAACTATCAAGGGATGTTCATTATGCATTCGAATGGTGTTTAGTTAACGACATGATGTTAAGTATCCCCAAATGTGTATCTATACTAATCGCCACAAGACAAAAATTAAGTAAATGGCAGGGTATCAAACTAAATGTAAATATTAATAATGTAGATCTTCCATGTGTAAATAGTACTAAGATACTCGGTGTTCACTTTGATGCTACCCTTTCTTGGAAAGACCATGTTACACACGTAAGAAAGAAAATATCTAAAAATCTATTTTTGTTGAAGGGTATTAAATGTTTTTTACCACTAAGTAAAAAAAAAAATATATATATATATATATATATATATATATATATATATATATATATATATATAATTATTATACCTACCTATTAATTTGTACTTTACTTTTTAATTTGAAATGTACATATTGTATTTTGAATTTGTATATATGTTTTAGAGGGCCCATTGCAAATTAGCAATTAAATTTGCTAAATGGTTACCCTCTTGAAATAAAGTTTATTATTATTATTATTATTATTATTATTATTATTACTTAGACATCTATGATCGTTTCAATTTGCAACAAACCCTGTTCTCCATGGTTTGTACAAAAATATTTCAGGGTTGTAAGGGTTACTTTGTTTTCTAAACTCGTAGGTTATTCTGAGGATATACCAGATAACTACTTTTGAACTTAAAAAAAATAACACACGCTGCCATGATACATGTTTTTCACTCCAAAATACAGCGGAAATATAGCAAAATAGTTTTTTTATCGGCCAATATTTTATGGGTAATCAGTAGAAAATAAAAAGATGATAAGGTATAATTTAAAAATCAGCTTTAAACTTGCTCTGGATATTGGCATATAGGTTCTAATTATCATCATTTTGTTCGACTCCTTATACACATGCTGTAGCTCATTATACGTTTGCCTATAATTTCCTGGGACATAATAGGCAATGCGACACGATTCAATAAACAGACAACTACTATAATGAGAAGCCAAATTTCGCAACAAAATGAAATGAAATGAATCGGGCTTTAGGCCACCTTTGTGCACATATAGGCTAAACTGGGCCAGGAGAACGTCCTGAGGATGGTGAGATGATTGAGATAACACTGTCCTCCAGACACAGGATTTGAAATTCGAGCCCTGGCGGTCTGAGGCCGAGTACGCTACCTCTCGGTCACGGAGGCTCCCCACAATACTGACTTTCACACGTGGATGGGGAAGAACCATTTTTTGTTTCTTTCAAACCGCCGAGACCGGGAACCGAACCCCGAACTCT
>OZ024907.1:10182817-10195009 GCA_964017125.1 Flabesymbios commensalis
CTCAATACTAGTATTATTAGCTCTCCTAAATATATGATTAGATTAATTGGAAATTATTATATTATATTATTTTTTATATGATAACATTTTTTTTCTTAAGATTTTTATTTTATATCGGGTACCTGTGACAAAAATGTCACTGCAGCCCTGAACAGTTATTTGTGTTTGATCTCTTGTGATGATTTGTAGTATTCACATTTTGTGAAAACTAGATACATTTAGCTTTAGATATCATTATAATGATGCTGAATCCTGTTACATCAGATTGTAACACGGAATGAAAAAATAAGTGATGTCTTCAGAGGAAACATAATTAATGATGAGCTTCTTCAGCCTGTGTTGCCATCTGGTGACTGATGAGTGCTATACGTTGAGCTAGCTGACCGGCATGTTGATAATACATGGATCTGACTCCACGGATCACATTCACCTCTAACTGACGTGTGTACAAAGCGCTGCCATGACAACTTCTCTTGGTTCGCTTCTGGCGACTCATGGCTCTACTTTCTGCCGTCATCAACACCTCCATCTGATCACAGGCGCGGTGAAGCTTTCTCTCAAGTTCTGATAACTTTTTCTCTCTCTGATTTTTCACAATTTGCTCCATTAACATTTTCTGTGTGCTGATTTCATTTTCAGATGCTTCATGCTGATGATTCTTGATAGGGTGGACATTTTGACAAATGTTGATGACGTTAGTCAGATGGGTTTCTGTGAATGAATTTTGTGATAAAACCTCCATAATGTATTGCCTTGTGTTTCCTCTCTCGCTTGATGTAGAATATAATGAAGCAAACTGAGTGAACCCTAGCACCCGAAGGGTGCTGAGAGTGGGATTAAGGCATTCGAAGCTTGTATGAAAAGCTTTCTCTTAGCCTATCCAAATATTTCATTAGTATATAATACTCATTAGAGAATGTCTGGTTGGCAAGGGAGGCAAGGAACCTGGAAACAGAAGCATTTTAGAATTTAATTAATTTTGATGCGCCCTCGGCGAACAGAGGGTCGCGGTGGTCTAAATGAGGTGTTGAATCAGCCGGTAGCTACCCTATATCTCGTGTCTTAACTCTTGAAATCTGGATGGAAAAGGCCGATAAAGTGTTAGTTTTGACAGATCCTTTAAATGAACATTTGAGACATTTCTTTTATTAAACCTATGCCTCTCGTGTACACTTAAGTTCACTTGGTATGTTTGACATACTTAAAATTGCGTTCTGAATTTTGGATCAAATGTGATCAATTTACCTCGTGTTGTTTGCCTGACTGTCTGTGTGCCATCGCCATACTCCCGCATACCCTGAGAAAGAACGCCAGAGTTATGGAATTTCATTGAATTTGGGTGGAATGGTCTAAAAGGTGTCTAAAGTTGATAATTTGAGAATTAGAAAATTCCTAGAAGCGTGTCATCTTAATTGTGAAATTAAGAAAGTTCGCTTGTTCTCTTTTCAGAGCCACCAGGGGATTTAAACCCTTGCTTTCACTCACCATGACAGTCTTCGCGGGGGGTGACAATTATGTTGATTATCACCCCCTGCGGTGACATGTGGTGAGTGACAACAGACTGTGACGTCTGTTGTTATCGTGACGCGGTGGCTGACCAACGCCGTAGGTGTTGGCCCGTCAACGCGTCAACGCTGTTATCACACTCACGAGTGCTTGTCAGCGTCGCTAGCGTCGCGCCAATGCCGGCTCAGCGTTGTTAGCGCTGGACCGATATTGGCACCGCGGTAGCCACACTGTGAAAGCACTTCGGTGTTTCTGTCACTCACGCATGCTGCCAACGCCGCCAGTGTTGCGTCAATGTCGGCCCAACGCTGTTGACGCCGGGCCGGCATTGACACAACTCTAGCCGCATTCACACAGCAGTCTCAATTTTCATCATAAATTTCGGCATATTCTGATATTAATTTGTCCAAATGTGTTTTATGCCCTCTTTTAATTCTTGAAGCTCTTAATTCATTTTGAAGTTTGAAAAGATCTGAATGCTCTTTGAGCGAATCTATGAATTTATACGTTAAAATTTGGAATCGATCTTTGATCAGATCGATCTTAGCAATTTTATGAATATCTTCAGTGTGCGAAAGTGGATCCAATTTGTAGGCTATTCTGATGGCCTTATTTTGAATGATTTGAAGTTTCTTGATATACGCTTCTGACGCTCCTAAAATTACTGGAGCTCCGTATTCTAATACTGGACGTATATAACTTTTATATAGTCTCATTAGTGTTTTGGGTTTACAGCCCCACTTTGAGCCGCTCAGGAGTTTGAGCAGACCAAGGCGTTGCCTTCCTTTCTTAGCGTTCTCATCTATATGAGCATTAAAAGTAAGTTTCTTATCTAAAGTTACTCCTAGCAATTTTGCTTGCTGTACTGCAGTGAGTTTCTCGCCAAAAAGTTCTAGTTCTATATTTTTCTTAGTTTTAAGCATTATAAGCTGCGTTTTCTTAGCATTTAGTTTTATTCTCCACTTGGAGCACCATGCTTCTAGGTCTGATAAAACTTTGGCTAGCCTATATTTAATTGTTTTTTCACTTTTAGCAAAAGTCCAAAATCCCAGGTCGTCTGCGAACTGAGAGACCCCTACTGTATTACTGAAGGGATCTATTGGAATATCATTTACATAGATTAGGAATAGAAGTGGGCTGAGAACCGAGCCCTGAGGAGTCAGGAGTCAAAAGCTTTTTCTACATCTATAAAGATTGCAGCTCCTTTATGGTGACGGCTATGTGCTATGTGCGCATCATCAGCTAGTCTGAGAATGTGTTCCATAGCACATCTTTTATTTCTATAGCCTATTTGCCATTTATTAAAGAAATTTTCTTCTTCTAATTTACTGCGCATTCTATGAGCAATTATTTTTTCAAAAAGTTTGCCTATGCAACTTAATAAACTGATTGGTCTATAGTTAGTTGGAATTTTATTGTCTTTTTTAGGCTTTGGGAGCATAATTCCTTGAGCTTCCTTCCATTTACTTGGAAAATACCCTATTTTTAAGCACTGATTGTACATAGTTTTTAAATTCTCAAATACTATTTCTGGACATTTTTTAATTATAGTGTATTTAATTCCGTCTGCTCCTGGAGCAGACCTACCTTTGGTCCTATCTAATTGTAGTTTTATTTCTTGAATCGAGATATCCCTGAGTAGTATACTATCGTCGCCATCTTCTACTTTATTTTCTTTTAGAGTTGAAAAAAGCTGCGATTTTTCATTTATAGCTTTATCTATTAAATTTTTAAATTCATCATCAAAAATTTCACCTGTGTGAGTATTATGAATTTTGCCTAATGATTCAGCGAACGTGGTTGCTTTTTCTAAGTCGTTTTGAGTTAAATTACCATTTTCTTTAATTATTGGCTTGGATGCGCCGCCTGATTTCTTACCATTAATACTATTGATAGTTTTCCAAAATTCTTTAGAGTCTTTAGTTTCGTCTAGTTTTTTAGTTTGCTGATTCCAAAATTCTTCTCTATCTTTGTTTACTTGTTTACTTACTAAGTTGTTTAATTGATTATATAGAGTTTTATCCTCTGCTTTTTGCGTATTTCTAGCTAAGCGTCTAATTTGTCTCTTTAATTTAATTAATTTCATTGTTTCATTTGAGATAAAAAGTGCTTTATCTTTACGTTTTGCTTTAGGACACGCTTTATTTAGCCCTTCTTTAATTATATTGCTTATTTTTTCGTTAGCTAAGTCTAGTTCCTCTGGTGTTTCAGGTTCGAGTCTATCTAAGTTATTTATTATTTCTTTATTAAACCTGTTCCAATCTGTTTTTTCATATTGTAGAATTTCTCTTTGAAATTGTTTTTGAATTTGAGGTGAAGCTAAAGTTAAATGAACTGGCAAATGATCTGAACCAATGTCATCGCCTACATCACATGATTGGATGCGTGACGCCATCTGGCGGCTAACTAGCGCTAGATCTAGTAGATCGCCGCCAGAGGACGTCCCTGGTCTATAAGTTGCAGTGCTGTCGTTAGTTATTAGTAAGTCTAATTCTTCAATTATGTTAAATAGAATGTCTCCGTTAGTATTTCCTACTTTACATCCGAAAAAAGTATGCTTACAATTGAGATCTCCAATAAGAATTGAAAGTGGATATAAATTAGTTATATGCCTGAAATTCTCTATGTTTGGTTTAATATCTGGCGGGTTATAAATAGTTGCTAATGCCACTGTCTTACCTTGTGATTTGAAGTTTATTGCCAAAAATTCTTCGTTAAAATCTGAAGTATCTATTTCATTAAATTTGATATCTTTTCTAATTAGAATAGCTACACCGCCTGCTGCATGCTGCAGGCGCCCATTAGGATAAATTATATTTCTATCTTTTCTGATAATGTTATAATTTGGAATTCTGATTCTAGTTTGCTCTCTAAGTCTAGTTTCATTCGGTCGAGTTTCTACATGAGGCACTTTTAATGAGCGTGTGACACGGAATTAAAGTCCCCCCCCATATTACACTTACACATTCTCACCTACCGTCCTTTGCTCACGCGTCTCTAATGACCTGTGTCCAGTTAGAATAGCACAAGCTGAAAAGACAATTGAAAACATTTAAGAAACCTTATGTTCCTTTTATATTAAATACCCCTAATCGCCATCCCTCTCTGGCCAATTGTCTCAGACTGTTATATTTTATTCCCACAACAGCTATCGTTGTCAAAGTGTCAAGGACTAATTACAGCTAATAAGCGGTGATACTTATTGAGCGTTTGTGTGGTTTTCACTTGTACAAATACTAGAGGCTTATTAGTATGTGCTCTAATAGGTAGCAGTAACGGCCAAAGGGCAAACAGCTAAATCTCTACGTACACAGCTACTCAGGTGCCATTTAGTTATGAAAGAGACGATTTATTATTAATGCTCGCATGTCGTTTAATACTTTAATCTCACATGAAGATACAAGTAATCATTTTTTTTATTTTCGAAGATTACACAACTAACTTTTCATCTTGATTTTCTTACTACAAACTAAGAAGATTTGAACATACTGACTTACGGATTTTCGTATTATGCCCTAATATAACTATTTACTGGTTATTAGAATGAAATATTTGTCTGTGGGTTTGAGTTTCTACTGTTTTATTTAGATTTGAAATATTAATGTGTATGTTTATTATAACATAACTGTATTTTTGAAAAAAAGATGATACATCGCCACAGCTTCATTTACTGGTATATTATTTTACCAGCTGGAGACACACAGCTTGTACGTTTTGATAGTGATATGTCTCCATCCTTCTTCTTCTACTTTAAATACTGGGCCAAACTTCCACAGTCTCTATAATCCTATGATATATATGTTTTTGTTCCATGGGAACTCTGATTATGTGGTATGAACTAGGTCGTGAGTGAATATGGTATGAATTAATTACTAATCATGGTAAATAAAAACAAGTTGTATTATGATTGTGTTAGTGCCGTGTCATGTGTGAATAGCTAACTATCATGATTATCTTTATTGCGAATTTTTATTATCTGCCATTATTATTATTATTATTATTATTATTATGACGTACATTTTTATCTGATACGACCACACATATATTACCAGATAATATTCATTGTACAAATTATGTTTATTTTTAAAATCTCAATATGCTTTAATACGTATGTATATTAATACATATTGTTTCTTTTTAGATTTACTCTAGTTATATCAAATTTTATATATCGTAATGGTTTCAACGCTTTCTCTGAGTGTCTTTTCTGCTACTATGTATAGCAGATATTGTATCCCTGGTATTGGTGCGCTAAACATATTTCTATCATGTATAGTATCACTAACATTTATTGTGAAGCATTTACATACTTGTAAATGCTTTAATGTACATACTTGAATATACATACTTTTAAATGCTTTAATGTACATACTTGATGTACATACTTGAATATCTATCTATCGATATTTATTATGTTTACTCAATTACACACCACGTTTTCTCAGTCCAAATAAATCGGAACCGTTAGGAATTTGCCCGGACATTTTTTGCAGTACATGTTGTAAAACAAATCTCCTGGCTAGCTGTTATTGTTATTAATTTATTAAGCTTTTACTCAGCATCACATTACTGGCTGCTCGTATTCACCACACGTGTCAGTTTACTGGTGTTAGCTCACACTTTGAGATAAACCATTGGTGACGTCAAGTTTGTCTGGAGGTAATATTCCTTAGGATAACAGTCACCAGGTGTCGCTTGTTGAAGTACGACACACTGGAGGTGTGAAATATGATTCTTGTCACAACTTGTCGTAAGCAATTTTTCAACTGCTCATAATCAGACAAGGTTGGCTCTCACTATAGCGTTACCTTTAATTTTTATGTGGGTCTCCCAGCCATGTAATTTAGTAAAATAAACGTTCAGGTAAATATTATAATATGAATAGGCATGCCTAGAAAGCGAGCGGAAATTATTATGAACTAAAGTAGGGGCTCATGTAATGACATATGCTATAAGTATAAGGCAAGGTAACGTGAGGATAACGTGTAGGCTAGACTACCTAACAAATGGCGGGCCCTGTCGCAGGGTGTTGAGCGATCCATATATTGTCGGAAGGCCCAGGCAGCCCACTTACGTGCTAGCTTAGGTCTAAACCAACTGGGTCTAAACCAAACAAAGAAACAATTATATGGACCTGCAACACTGACTGAGTTAGATCACACTACTATTTACAGAAATGTAGCGTTATATACATCGTCATTGTTTAAAAAGAACAAAAATCAATCTTATGAAAATACGATTGCCGAAATATAGACTGATTTGCCAATAGGGGCCTACCCACAATTTGATGAGTCGTAGGGGGAAATGTTCATGCGGCTATAGTGATAGACATCAACTGTCCTACCCACTCGCTAGGTGGTACCACAATCAGATTGAGCGATAAAACGGGAAAAGTACGATAAGAATATCTGTCTCAGTATGATGCCAGTGAGGTTGAACTTTGACTTCTAAACAGAAAATAAACAAACAAGATGTCAGCGCCCATGAACATGATCAGAGGCATGTTGGACCACGAAATATCAGTCCTGACACTGTGCCTGTGAGTGTTAAAAATCAAATCTAATTTTGCTAGTCACTGACCACACGCGATGCTGTAAGAGCTCGCTCCCGCGAGCTTGGGCCCTTCGCTATTATTAAACAGGATCCATTGGAGCCTTTGCTAGGAGTTCCCACCCAACCTGTTTCAATTTCCACCAGCCCGTTATAATATGATTGTGATGAGCGGCAATTACAACACAAACATTTAAAAACCATGAACAACAACCATCACCGACAAAACTGGTATTCATTTGTTCAAACATAAGGCACTTTAAACACTCCAAGAAGACGATGTGTTCATAGTCGCGTGTAAGTCATAGTATTTGATGCACACTCACCTATGAAACACATTAAGCAGTCCCCACACCTACGCGATCGCGACAGCGACCAGAGATGCGTCATCGCGCGCGAAAACATTTATTAAAAAGTTAAAACATCCAACTGACTACTCCATCATTAAAACCCGTCGCGCTGCCCTTCACGTTCGCTTACAATTAGCCTGGTACTGATCCATACTGGGGGACATTACTAATCATAATCATGCTAATGGGCCTATACTACTAGTACTAAGCGAAAAGCTCACAGACGGTTTCAGGGAAAATATTAGGATTTTTTGTAAAAAATTAACAAAGTGTCTTTCGCGACAGCGACCAGAGATGCGTCATCGCGCGCGAAAACATTTATTAAAAAGTTAAAATATCCAACTGACTACTCCATCATTAAAACCCGTCGCGCTGCCCTTCACGTTCGCTTAGAATTAGCCTGGTACTGATCCATACTGGGGGACATTACTAATCATAATCATGCTAATAGGCCTATACTACTAGTACTAAGCGAAAAGCTCACAGACGGTTTCAGGGAAAATATTAGGATTTTTTGTAAAAAATTAACAAAGTGTCTTTCACTTTTAAATTACCAGGCTGTTTTTTGTAACAGTTATCCTGTCAACTGGTGTTATTCTAGCTGGACACATGTCATTAAAGACGTGTGACTCAATGCAGATGACAAATGGGAAGAAGGGGGGGGGGGTGGTAATCCATTGACCCATTTTCATTAGAAGGGTCTCGTGTAGAAACTAGACTGAGCTCCAAAGTCAACCTGGTGTGACAAACTATGGGACCAATACCTTTTCCGTTATCCAAGTGTAATTGTGCATAACGGGCACAGTTACTCGATCCATTTCGTTATACTGTATACATTAAGTGAAACAAGAAACACAAGACATTATGGAGGTTCTATCACAAAATTATTTCACAGAAACACATCTGACTGACGTCATCAACATTTGTCAAAATGACCGCCATATTAATAATCATAAGCATGAAGAATCTGAAGATGAAATCAACACTCTGAAGATGTTGGTGGAGCAAATTGTGAAGAATGAAGGAGAATAATTAATTTAATAAGCATCTCCTACTTGAAAAATAAAAAGCGGTGTAACACTTGTTCTCGCTACCGTCTGTGTGGTTTTCAATTAGTACAAATAGTATAGGCTTATATTAGTATGTCCTCTAATAGGTAGCAGTAACGGGCAGCGGCTATTAGAGAACAGTTAAATCTCTACGTACACAGCTATTTAAATGTCATTTAAAAATAAAAGAGACGATTTATAATGCTCACATGATGTCTAATACTTTAATCTCTCTTGAATATAGCATTAGTCTTTAATTTTGTTTTCTACAATTAGCCGACTACCTTTCATCATCAATTTCTTCCTACAAACTAACATGATTGAAACTTTCAGACTTACAGATTTTCGTATTATACCTTAGTATTAGCGTTTGCTGGTTATTAGCATGAAATATATGTCTGCGGACTTCTACTTTTTTTTACTTTTGAATTATTGATTTATACGTTTAGTATAACGTAACTTTAATTCATGAGGAAAATGATATATCGTCACGGCTTAAATTGGTATGGAGCCCTTTTCCATTTCACTGGTGTGATATATTAACAGCTTATACGTTTTGATAATGATATTTCTTTATCATCTCTCTCAGCCTATCATGTATATACTATATGTCTACTCTATTACAAACCACATTTTCTCAGTCAAAGCAAATCCGAACAGTTGGGAATTTGATTTTTTTGTAGTACATTTTGTCAACAACATTTCCAGTATTATAATCATTGTTTATAATATAATCAGCTTTTTTTTACTCATCATCACACTACTGGTATATCATATTCACCACACATGGATCAGTCAGTGTACTAGTGTAAGCTCACACTTGTCCACTGAAACAGTCGTAACAAAATGAAATGAAAAGAATGGGGTTTTAGGCCACCTTTGTGCACATAGAGGCTAAACTGAGGGTGGTGAGATGACACTGCCCTCCACAGACACAGGACTCGAAATTCGAGCCCTGGTGGTCTGAGGCCGAGCACGCTACCCCTCGGTCGCGGATGTTTCACACAATAGTACATCTTTACGAGTGAACAAGGGAAAAATATTCTGTTTTTTTAAAACTTAAAGGCCAGAGCGGGGTTTGAACCCGCGATCTCCGACTTTCCAAGCAGGCAGCTTTAACCACTTCACCAGGGCCCCTGCAAAATATTTTTGAGGTAATGTTTGTCTGGGAGTGACAATCCTCAGGATAACAGTCACAAGGTGTCGCTTGTGAAGTGCTCAATCCAGAAGGTTGATGTATGAAATTCCTATTTTTGCTACAACTTGTTTTACATATTGCCCCTATAACTTTGCTGACATTTTTTTCTTTTCAATTGCACAAATTCAAACATATATACAACATATGTTTTAGTGCCAATAAAAATACACATTGATTCTTCGTAGATATTTATTTGTACATTTTTACACAGGAGGACTAGTTTCCTAAACAACAAATGTAATTTTAGTGAAATACATGAAAGCTAAAGCATTGACTTAAACCTCTCAGCGCGGGGACCGTCTTTATACGTCAGATTCTGACGTCAGAATCTGACGTGTCAGATTCTGACGTGTAGGCCTATACGTCAGAATCTACGTATGTAGGCGTATACGTCAGAATCTGACGTATGTAGGCATACACGTCAGATTCTGGCGTATAAAATAGATCCCCGCACTGAAATAATTACAATATTTATAATGGACGTAGACCTATAACATAGATATTCAAATGACCGGAATGAGCTAACTTAGACATCTATGATCGTTTCAATTTGCAACAAACCCTGGTCTCCATGGCTTGTACAAAAATATTTCAGCGTTGTAAGGGTTACTTTGTTTTCTAAACACGTAGGTTGTTCTGAGGATATACCAGTTAATTACTCTTGAACTTTAAAAAAATAACATACGCTGCCATGATACATGTTTTTCATTCTAAAATACAGCGGAAATATAGCAAAATAGTTTTTTAATGGGACAATATTTGATGGGTAATCAGTAGAAAATAAAAAGATGATAATGTATAATTTAAAAATCAGCTTTGAACTTGCTCTGGATATTGGCATATAGGTTCTAATTATCATCATTTTGTTCGACTCCTTATGCACATGCTGTAGCTCATTATACGTTCGCCTATAATTTCCGGGGACATAATAGGCAATGTGACACGATTCAATAAACAGACAATTACTATAATAAGAAGCCAAATTTCGCAACAAAATTAAATGAAATGAATCAGGCTTTAGGCCACCCTTGTGCACATATAGGCTAAACTGGGCCAGGAGAACCTCCTAAGGATGGTGAGATGATTGAGATGACACTGTCCTCCAGACACAGGATTCGAAATTCGAGCCCTGGCGGTCTGAGGCCGAGCACGCTACCTCTCGGTCACGGAGGCTCCCCACACTACTGACTTTCACATGTGGATGGGGAAGAACCATTTTTTGTTTCTTTTAAACCGCCGAGACCGGGAACCGAACCCCGAACTCTGGCGTGAGAGGCTAACCACTACCCTAGGGCCCCCGTCTCAAATTGCAGATGTTGATGGATATTTAAAGATCGACACGGGGTGACATCTGGTGGTTATTAATGTTAGTTTTACTATTGACGCTAGAGGTCATTATTGTTAAATAAACACACCCTGAACGATCACAGAAAATAATAACATCAAAGAGAAATATTAACTTTTGCTACTGACTCATCTATTGCACACATGGTCTTCTTTTAGTTATTGTTAGTGTGAAACTTACGCAAGTGCACGTGTTAAATAGCATCTGCTTAAAATGCAATGTTTTACATTGAACATACACAATCATATTACATAAGCCATTTTTTATGAAAATATTTTTCAGTAAACTGCGAATTTATTCTACGCCCACTTGAATATAGGCATTGAAAACACAAATATATAATTTGGCTAATTGCTCTAGATTTCATTGCTCGCAATTACAGCCAATTGCACACAAAACAACAATAAAAAATAGATCTGAAAAGTTTAGACCACAACGCTTATTTTCGTGAGAGGAATGTAGGCAGACTAAACCGTCCGTCTGTCCGCCGATATTAGAATCATAAATTGTTTCGCACTACTGATATCTACATTGTATCAAACTTCTGATGCAGGACAAACATGCATAAACATTTGTTGTTTTCCCCTTTGACCTTTCCGTGACATCTATGACATTGATTGTTTTTCGATCTGCATATTTTATTCTTACCTCGATAAACTCATTTTTTTCCGATAGATTCGCTGATAGCTCGGATCATTTCAAACACGGGCCCAATGCAGGCAAAAATGAAATCACGGCGACCATTTTTATTTGACGCCCGGAGAAATAAAATTTAAACAAATTTTAAAACTGCCAATGTTTTCAAACATTCTTTAGATCGGGTACGTGTGTTAATTTTAATGTAATTTCAATTTTAGTGTCGAAGTGTTCAAAAAGTGTTTTATAAAGACCGCCGATCGGCCATTTTCGGGCGAAAACTTCAATTGTAGTTTTGTAACTATTAATCCATAGGGATTCTATACATGTATATAAATATATAATAATATTTAAACAATAATCAATTGAAGCTTTAATTGGTATCATCTGTATCAACTCTTACATAGCCAAGCACTACGGGGCATATTAGAGTATTATTTTACCAAACTTACAATTATATAGTTATAGTTTTACCTGCATGAAACAAAGCAATATCTATAACACCGTGCGGCAATCACATATTTTTATATATTCATGTTGTTGTATTTTTTTTAATAG
>OZ024907.1:10195209-10212709 GCA_964017125.1 Flabesymbios commensalis
AGGAAGGAAGGAAGGAAGGAAGGAAGGAAGGAAGGAAGGAAGGAAGGAAGGAAGGAAGGAAGGAAGGAAGGAAGGAAGGAAGGAAGGAAGGAAGAAAGGAAGGAAGGAAGGAAGGAAGGAAGGAAGGATGGAAGGAAGGAATGAAGGAAGCAAGCAAGCAAGCAAGCAAGCAAGCAATTGGGAGTCGAAGCAAGGTACGAATCAAGCAACAAAACAAAACAAACATAAAGGCAACGAAACAAGCCATGACGCAGACAACGAAACAAGCAAAACAAGAAAGCAAGCAACGAAGCAGGGAAGTGAGAGAGCGATCAACCACAATTAAAGAAAAGTGCAAAATTAAGGAGGTCTTCCCCAAGTAATATTACACACACTTTTAATCTGCTAACGTGAGCGGAGGCACTGAATATTTGGGGTTTGATTCCTTGCCCAAATTCTATTTTTTCTGCGCAATATACTTTTATTTTCTGGTATTACACAGGATTTCTATCTTTGTAATATTTCTTCTTTTGAAAAGAAAATTAAAAACTATTCTGCATAGTTTTTTCTGAGTAGTACTCATGAGTAATTCTCAATACTAGTATTATTAGCTCTCCTAAATATATGATTAGATTAATTGGAAATTATTATATTATATTATTTTTTATATGATAACATTTTTTTGTTAAAATTTGTATTTTATATCGGGTAACTGTGACAAAAATGTCACTGCAGCCCTGAACAGTTATTTGTGTTTGATCTTTTGTGATGATTTGTAGTATTCACATTTTGTGAAAACTAGATACATTTAGCTTTAGATATCATTATAATGATGCTGAATCCTGTTACATCAGATTGTAACACGGGATGTCATAAGTGATGTCTTCAGAGGAAACATAATTAATGATGAGCTTCTTCAGCCTGTGTTGCCATCTGGTGACTGATGAGTGCTATACGTTGAGCTAGCTGACCGGCATATTGATAATACATGGATCTGACTCCACGGATCACATTCACCTCTAACTGACGTGTGTACAAAGAGCTGCCATGACAACTTCTTTTGGCTCGCTTCTGGCGACTCATGGCTCTACTTTCTGCCGTCATCAACACCTCCATCTGATCACAGGCGCGGTGAAGCTTTCTCTCAAGCTCTGATAACTTTTTCTCTCTCTGATTCTTCACAATTTGCACCATTAACATTTTCTGTGTGCTGATTTCATTTTCAGATTCTTCATGTTGATGATTCTTGATAGGGTGGACATTTTGACAAATGTTGATGACGTCAGTCAGATGGGTTTCTGTGAATGCATTTTGTGATAAAACCTCCATAATGTATTGCCTTGTGTCTCCTCTCTCGCTTGATGTAGAATATAATGAAGCAAACGGCTGAGTGAACCCTAGCACCCGAAGGGTGCTGAGAGTGGGATTAAGGCATTCGAAGCTTGTATGAAAGCTTTCTCTTAGCCTATCCAAATATTTCATTAGTATATAATACTCATTAGAAAATGTCTGGTTGGCAAGGGAGGCAAGGAACCTGGAAACAGAAGCATTTTAGAATTTAATTAATTTTGATGCGCCCTCGGCGAACAGAGGGTCGCGGTGGTCTAAATGAGGTGTTGAATCAGCCGGTAGCTACCCTATATCTCGTGTCTTAACTCTTGAAATCTGGATGGAAAAGGCCGATAAAGTGTTAGTTTTGACAGATCCTTTAAATGAACATTTGAGACATTTCTTTTATTAAACCTATGCCTCTCGTGTACACTTAAGTTCACTTAGTATGTTTGACATACTTAAAATTGCGTTCTGAATTTTGGATCAAATGTGATCAATTTACCTCGTGTTGTTTGCCTGACTGTCTGTGTGCCATCGCCATACTCCCGCATACCCTGAGAAAGAACGTCAGAGTTATGGAATTTCATTGAATTTGGGTGGAATGGTCTAAAAGGTGTCTAAAGTTGATAATTTGAGAAATAGAAAATTCCTAGAAGCGTGTCATCTTAATTGTGAAATTAAGAAAGTTCGCTTGTTCTCTTTTCAGAGCCACCAGGGGATTTAAACCCTTGCTTTCACTCACCATGACAGTCCTCGCGGGGGGTGACAATTATGTGGATTATCACCCCCTGCGGTGACATGTGGTGAGTGACAACAGACTGTGACGTCTGTTGTTATCGTGATGCGGTGGCTGACCAACGCCGTAGGTGTTGGCCCGTCAACGCGTCAACGCTGTTATCACACTCACGAGTGCTTGTCAGCGCCGCTAGCGTCGCGCCAATGCCGGCTCAGCGTTGTTAGCGCTGGACCGACATTGGCACCGCGGTAGCCACACTGTGAAAGCACTTCGGTGTTTCTGTCACTCACGCATGCTGCCAACGCCGCCAGTGTTGCGTCAATGTCGGCCCAACGCTGTTGACGCCGGACCGGCACTGACACAACTCTAGCCGCATTCACACAGCAGTCTCAATTTTCATCATAAATTTCGGCATATTCTGATATTAATTTGTCCAAATGTGTTTTATGCCCTCTTTTAATTCTTGAAGCTCTTAATTCATTTTGAAGTTTGAAAAGATCTGAATGCTCTTTGAGCGAATCTATGAATTTATACGTTAAAATTTGGAATCGATCTTTGATCAGATCGATCTTAGCAATTTTATGAATATCTTCAGTGTGTGAAAGTGGATCCAATTTGTAGGCTATTCTGATGGCCTTATTTTGAATGATTTGAAGTTTCTTGATATACGCTTCTGACGCTCCTAAAATTACTGGAGCGCCGTATTCTAATACTGGACGTATATAACTTTTATATAGTCTCATTAGTGTTTTGGGTTTACAGCCCCACTTTGAGCCGCTCAGGAGTTTGAGCAGACCAAGGCGTTGCCTTCCTTTCTTAGCGTTCTCATCTATATGAGCATTGAAAGTCAGTTTCTTATCTAAAGTTACTCCTAGCAATTTTGCTTGCTGTACTGCAGTGAGTTTTTCGCCAAAAAGTTCTAGTTCTATATTTTTCTTAGTTTTAAGCATTATAAGCTGCGTTTTCTTAGCATTAAGTTTTATTCTCCACTTGGAGCACCATGCTTATAATGAAGCAAAACCAGTAACGGTTCCCTTTATGCTTGATTACATTTGCCTAACGTACCATGTGACCCTGGACCAGCACGTGATTGGTTGTCTGTCACACCAGGTTGGCAGTGGGGCTCGGTCGAGTTTCTGCATGAGGCACTTTTAATGAGCGTGTGACACGGAATTAAAGTCCCCCCCTCCCCCATATTACACTTCCACATTCTCACCTACCGTCCTTCGCTCACGCGTCGCTAATGACCTGTGTCCAGTTAGAATAGCACAAGCTGAAAAGACAATTGAAAACATTTAAGAAACATTATGTTCCTTCTAAATTAAATACCCCTAATCGCCATCCCTCTCTGGCCAATTGTCTCAGACTGTTATATTTTATTCCCACAACAGCTATCGTTGTCAAAGTGTCAAGGACTAATTACAGCTAATATGCGTTGATACTTATTGAGCGTTTGTGTGGTTTTCACTTGTACAAACACTAGAGGCTTATTAGTATGTGCTCTAATAGGTAGCAGTAACGGTCAAAGGGCAAACAGCTAAATTTCCACGTACACAGCTACTTAAGTGCCAATTAGTTATGAAAGAGACGATTTAATATTATTGCTTGCATGTTGTTTTAATACTTTAATCTCACATGAAGATACAAGTAATCATTTTTTTTTATTTCCAAAGATTACACAACTACCTTTCATCTCGATTTTCTTACTACAAACTAAGAAGATTTGAACATACTGACCTACGGATTTTCGTATTATGCCCTAATATAACCGTTTACTGGTTATTAGAATGAAATATTGTCTGTGGGTTTGAGTTTCTACTGTTTTATTTAGATTTTAATTATTGATTTGTATGTTTATTATAACATAACTGTATTCTTGAAAAAGATGATACATCGCCACAGCTTCATTTACTGGTATATTATTTTACCAGCTGGGGACACACAGCTTGTACGTTTTGATAGTGATATGTCTCCATCCTTCTTCTTCTACTTTAAATACTGGGCCAAACTTCCACAGTCTCTGTAATCCTATGATATATATGTTTTTGTTCCATGGCAACTCTGATTATGTGGTAGGAACTAGGTCGTGAGTGAATATGGTATGAATTAATTACTAATCATGGTAAATAAAAACAAGTTGTAATATGATTGTGTTAGTGCCGTGTCCTGTGTGAATAGTTAACTATCATGATTATCTTTATTGCGAATTTGTATTATCCGCCATTATTATTATCACGTACATTGTTTTCTGATACGGCCACACATATATTACCAGATAATATTCATTTTACAAATTATGTTTATTTTTTAAAATCTCACTATGCTTTAATACGTATGTATATTAATACATATTGTTTCTTTTTAGATATACTCTGGTTATATCAAATTTTATATATCCTAATGGTTTCAACGCTTTCTCTGAGTGCCATTTTACTGCTACTATGTATAGCAGATATTTATCCCTGGTATTGCTGCGCGAAACATATATCTATCATGTATAGTATCACTAACATTTATTGTGAAGCATTTACATACTTGTAAATGCTTTAATGTACATACTAGATGTACATACTTGAATATCTATCTATCGATATTTATTATGTTTACTCAATTACACACCACGTTTTCTCAGTCCAAATAAATCGGAACCGTTAGGAATTTGCCCGGACATTTTTTGCAGTACATGTTGTAAAACAAATCTCCAGTCTAATAGTTATTGTTATTAATTTAATAAGCTTTTATTACTCAGCATCATACTACTGGCTGTTCGTATTCACCACACGTGTCAGTTTACTGGTGCTAGCTCACACTTTGAGAGAAACCATTCGTGACGTCCAGTTTGTCTGGAGGTAATAATCCTTAGGATAACAGTCACCAGGTGTCGCTTGTTGATGTACGACACAATGGAGGTGTGAAAATATGATTCTTGTCACAACTTGTTGTAAGAAATTTTTCAACTGCTCATAATCAGACAAGGTTGGCTCTCACTATAGCGGTTGCCTTTAATTCTTATGTGGGTCTCCCAGCCATGTAATTTAAAAAAATAAACGTTCAAGTAAATAATATATTATTAAACAGGATCCATTGAAGCCTTTGTTGGGAGTTCCCACCCAGCCTGTTTCAATTTCCACCAGCCCGTTATAATATGATTGTGATGAGCGGAAATTACAACACAAACATTTAAAGACCATGAACAACAATCATCACCGACAAAACTGGTATTCATTTTTTCAAACATAAGGCACTTTAAACTGGATATAAAAGAAGGGTAGTTAGTAATATGTACATTAGATGGTAAAGAATTCCACATTGGAACAATATTCTATAACAAAAGCTACGTTTGAAGCAGTCTTTAAGACACAAGGGCGGTATCATCAAAAAATTCCGGACCCATTCGAGTTACGAAATAAAAGGAAAATGAATCGGGCTTTAGGCCACCTTTGTGCACATATAGGCTAAACTGGGCCAGGAGAACCTCCTGAGGATGGTGAGACACAGGATTCGAAATTCGAGCCCTGGCGGTCTGAGGCCGAGCACGCTACCTCTCGTTCACGGAGGCTCCCCACAATACCGACTTTCACACGTGGATGGGGAAGAAACATTTTTTGTTTCTTTCAAACCGCCGAGACCGGGAACCGAACCCCGAACTCTGGCGTGAAAGGCAGCGGTGCTAACCACTACCCTAGGGCAGCCGCTCTTTCGAGTTACGAGTGGAGCATCCACCAAAAACAAAATCTTCATATAAATTATAAATCCAAAAGAAAACTCCGCTTTTTTCTCTATATTTTTGAAATATTTTCACGACTAGTGCCACTCCATGCCATAGTACAAAATATATACAATATTTGGGTCGCAAACAAATTAAAAAAAAGTAAATTTAGTTAGAAAATCGGTCACATCTCCCATGGTGTAGGAAGCTATACTTGGACGAAATAGGTCATTAGACGTTTTCTATTTATTTGCTGGGAAATAATTAAGATAATTCCTTATTTTGACTGACAATCATGCCAACAAGAAACACAGTTTCACTTTTAAAGTGTCTGTTATTGAGAACATCTTAAGTTCGGTAGGCAGTGACATCTGGTGGCTATATTATTAACCCTTATCCTGCCAAGTTAAATTATTTAAATTTTCCAACCACTTTAGGTTTACCGCGATCCACAACCTAAAGTGGTTGATAATTGCCCATATTTGTTTATTTGATATCTAACATTTACAAATCTTGATGTTTAACCCTTTCAAGCCTGAATTTACCATCGTCATCTTCATCCACTACAAGCCGCGAATTGCTGTCGCAATTTTTGACTTGTAGTGGATGAAGATGACTTGAAGTGGTTGAAAAAGTGAAGAAAATTTCCAGTTTAATAGAAATATTCACTCTAAAACCCTAGGTTGTAGGAAAAATTAAATCTGTTATCAGGGATGTAAAATTATGCTACAAAGCATCGTATCACAAACGGTAATTTATTTCACAATAACAATTAATTATTAGGTTAATAAAACGGATTCAAAACGACAATTGTGTAAAACAGCAGGATTAAGGTTAATGTTAGTTCTCGCGCTAGAGGTCATGATTGTTAAATAAACACACACTGAACGATCAGAGAAAGTAATAACTTCAAAGGTAAATGTTAACCTTTGCTACTGTGTCATCTCGTGTACCCTTTAATCTATGTCTCTGCTTTCTGAGCATAGTTGGAATGGCTGGTCGACTATATGTTACTGATAATAACTTATTATCAGGGTCAATGTTACAGATGAAATGAGATCATTTTATCTTCATTTGATTTTGTAAAGTAAATATTGTAAAGATTATCTCGTCGCAAAAGATAAGAGTGAGATTTAGTTTTCTTTTCATCACACATCTAACCCAGCGTAGAGACCGTCTATAGACGCCAGCTTCTGACGGCTAAAGTCGACCCTCGCACTGAAAGAATTAAAAAATGATAATAGCCGTAGATCCATAACATATGTATTCAAATGGAGCAGAAAGAAAAAAACATATAGGAGGATAGAAAATTGAAAAAAATCGTTTCCATGGTTCATACAAAAATATTTCAGCGTTTTAAAGGTTAATAACACTCCACTCCAGGATCGTAGTCAATGAATAGGTCAAGTGAAGCCATTTATCTCAATAACACTCCACTCCAGGAGCGTAGTCAATGAATAGGTCAAGTGAAGCCATTTATCTCAATAACACTCCACTCCAGGATCGTAGTCAATGAATAGGTCAAGTGAAGCCATTTATCTCAATAACACTCCACTCCAGGAGCGTAGTCAATGAATAGGTCAAGTGAAGCCATTTATCTCAATAACACTCCACTCCAGGATCGCAGTCAATGAATAGGTCAAGTGAAGCCATTTATCTCAATTACACTCCACTCCAGGAGCGTAGTCAATGAATAGGTCAAGTGAAGCCATTTATCTCAATAACACTCCACTCCAGGAGCGTAGTCAATGAATAGGTCAAGTGAAGCCATTTATCTCAATTACACTCCACTCCAGGAGCGTAGTCAATGAATAGGTCAGGTGAAGCCATTTATCTCAATAACACTCCACTCCAGGATCGTAGTCAATGAATAGGTCAAGTGAAGCCATTTATCTCACGGATCACAACATATTTCTAATACATCCCACACGGCCGACCGGCTGAATGGTTTAAAGATCATAGGTATTCAAATGAAGCACAAAGATCTAATTAAGACATTTATGATTATTGCAAATTGAAAAAACAAACATTTCGTCTCAATGGTTTATCCAAAAATATTTCAGAGTTGTAAGAGTTAATAATTAACACTCTATGGTCGTAGTCAATAGGCCTAATGCAGCCATTCATCTCACTGCTCACAAAATGTGTTGTATTTCTAATACATGCAACACTGAGGGGTTCAAAAGATCATGTGATGATGTAGACTCATTTATCGTTTTTAAAATTCAACACTGCGAAATAATCAAAAAAATTATTAGAGCAAGATTTATATATTGATTTTTCCAATTAAATGCATAAATTAGGACACACTGATACTGTTTTTTCTGCAAATAAGTGGCCAGAGTATGTGTTTGTGTTCTTACTCCAAGCATAATTTTCAAGTAGGAGATATTTACTTTCTTGAAGTCATTTTGTTCTTTAGGAATGTTACGAAGTATTTCACAGTCATCCAATAGTATTGGGCTTATGAAACTCTCAAATAATAGTAGTTTTTTTAAATAGCATTAAATTGTGTTTTTGTTTTATCAATTGCTATGTTTTGTGAAAATTAAATGGCAGCAATAATGGGAAATCAGATCATCCTGTTTTATCACTTGGAGGGTAATTTGTGAGGTCTGATCTCACTGATCACAGGCCTGGTGAAGCTCTCAGGTTCTCACAACTTTTCTCTTTGATTCTTCACAATTTTCTCCATCAACTATCCTGTGATTATAAATATGGCATTTTGACAAATGTTGATGACGTCAGTCAGGTGGGTTTCTGTGTAAGTAGTTTGTGTTAAAATCTCCATAATGTCTTGTGTTTCTTGTTTCACTTAATGCATAGAACATAATGAAATGAATCGAGTAACTTTGTCCTTTATGGACAATTACACTTTGGATAACGGATCACGTAAATGATATTAAGCCAAAAAGGTATTGGTCCCATTGTTTGCCACAGCAGGTTGACTTTGGAGCTCAGTCGAGTTTCTACATGAGACCCTTCTAATGGGACGTTGGATTACCACCCCCCCCCCCTTCCACCTCGTCATCTGCCGCATTGAGTCACACTTCTCTAATGACCTGTGTCCAGTTAGAATAACACCAGTTGACAGGACAACTGTTACAAAAACAGCATATTAATTTTATAGTGGAAGCTAATTTGTTAATTTTGACAATAAATCCTAACACTCTCCCTGAAACCGTCCCTGTGATTTTCGCTTTGTACTAGTAGTGTATTAGTAATGTCCTCCCGTAGGTGTCAGAACCAGGCTAATTGTAAGCAGTTAAAACTCTCTACGTACATAGGTATTTACCCCACAACCCTTACAGTGCGGGAATCGACTTTAGACGTCAGAATCTGACGTCTGTAGACGTCAGATTTTGACGTTTAAAGTCGATCCCGCTGTGAAAGAGAAAACATATGTATAATGGCCTTATACCCATAACATAGGGTATTCAAATGAATCCGAAGGAGATAACTTATGATGATTTCAAATTGAAAAAACCCTTTGGTCTCCATGGCTTATACAAAGATAATCCAGCGTTGTAAGGGTTAAAGTGTTAAAATATTATATCTACATATCATTTTTTTTAAATTTGAAATCATCATAAATGTCTTAGCTCATTCTGCTTCATTTGAAAAAATACCTATGTTACGGGCATACGGCAAGGGATCGATTTGACGTCCTAATCTGATGTCTGCAGAGGTCAGATTCTGACGTTTAACGTCGGTCCCCGCGCTGTAAGAGTTAAGTTCCGTTTGATACCAAAAGTGGCCATCAAACTATAATACTCGTGTGTTGTTTCAATATTTTATCCCTGTTAATTATAAATTACCAATAATCACTTGTTTTTATTATTACTATTAAGTGTCTATCCTACGTCTTAACTTACAAACTAATTAGAATCTGAGACTAGTGAGATGCATAGGCCAATGACATTTGGGTACTTTACCTTGCAATATTGCTTTTTCGCATGAACGCGTTTTTATACAAAAAGATTTGTGATGTTTGAAATGGACAAAGGTTTATCATGATGATATTTACATATTATTATTTATTTTAGCATGTACATTATGAAACAATGTAACTAAATAAAATTGTCATTACTGTGAATGTTGTATTGTTATACTATGTAGATGATGTATCATCACTGAATATGATCATTGCATAACATGTTATATAAACCATTCACTACTGACTATCCTAACCATTTAAGCGCTGAATTAATTTGTAAAAAACATCGCGACCAAAGAGATGTTTCAATTTGAAATCATCATTACTGTCTTAGTTAGCTCTTTTTGCTTCATTTGAATAAAGTCGTTTCCCGCAGTGCAAGAATTAGAATATTTATAATGGACGTAGACCCATAACATAGGTATTCCAATGAAGCAGAAAGAGCTAAGTAAGACATTTAAGATGATTTCGAATTGACAAAACTCTCTGGTCCCCATAGTTTGTACCAAACTATTTGTGAGTTTTAAATTTTAATTCAACGCGTACGCCGTGAAAAAAATGTAATTACATCAATTTTTTACTGTTAATGTTATATTTTTATAATGTGTAGCCTATTTTTATTTACTGCATAGCATTGCCAACAATATTATATAACCTCTCCTGGCTCCATGGACTACCTGCACCAGTCAGTCATTTTGAGACACGTGTCGGCTTAGGTGCCAACTTATAGGTGTCAATTCACACTTTCTCACAAACCGTTTTTGACGCCATGTTTGTCTGGTGGTGATACTCCACTACCCCAGATAACAGGTGTCGAGAGTTAAGTATCAATGAATTATTAGAAATAACAGGTCAGCAATTAAAAAAGATAGTTAGGTAGATGTGTTATCGACACAATTAAAAAGTCATTACTGACTTATCTGTCATCAAAAATTATATATGTAAATATAACATGCACAACAGCTTTATTTCTTAAATATCACATGTAAATCGACATAGTATGTACACCTAAATCAGGCTTGCCATTTATATACTTAAGCAAGTATAAGCTATTTAAAATTTGCATAATAACTACTTAAAATAAAAATTAAGCAGAAAACAGCATTATCGTGATATATGTACATGGGATGGGAGCATATATCTTTTCGGCAACAAAACCAGAGATAAAATACCTACTATATGTTATTGTACATGGTAGCAAAAATACACTCTGAAAGGCGTAGAAATCTAAGAAATATATACAGTTTTACATTTGTTCTAAGAATGTTCTAAAAAACAATACTAAGAGCTAAATAGTTTTCTGAAGAACACAAAAAAGATCTTAAGGATTTTAGCCTGCTTGAGTCCCTTTAAGGATTTCATCACTCTCAGCGCATTTTAACCCTTTCTTTATACGTATAGACGTCAGATTATGACGTCTAAATATGATGCTCACAACAAACACTTCGCTGAAAGAATTAAAATATATATAATGGCCGTAGAGCCATGACATAGGTATTCAAATGATCCTGAAAGAAGTAATTGAAACATTAATGATGATTTCAAATTGAAAAAACCCTGTAGTCTCCATAGTTTAAACAAATATATTTCAGCGTTGTAAAGGTTTAAACTATATGGCGAATATAAATTAAAGGAAGTACGAGTGATATTCCTCAACACCAGATCACAGGCTTCCCGTACGGTCTAAGTATAAGCATAGAGTTTAGATAACTCTATGGTATAATTGTGTAATACGTGTTACTAAATATCGAAGGAAATCTACTAACCCTTCAAGCGCTGAAATATTGCTATATAAACCAAAAAAACAAAGGGTTATTTTCAATTTGAAATCATCATTAATAGCCTAGTTAGCTCTTTCTGCTTCATTTAAATACATATGTTACAAAACGTTTCATTTAAATACCAATGTTACAACACACACTTGTTAAGTACTTATGTTGCACCAGGAAACCATTCGATTACTTTTTTGTAGCTACTATACAATCCTCTTGAATTTACAATTTACGATTTACGATAAATATTCAAAACGAGCCCTAGAAAAAAGGAAGTCCATGAGGTAATGTCTGACCCGGGGAATCACACATTTCTCTTTAATGTTACTTTCTGTGATTGTCCAATGTTTATTTAACAATAATGGCCTTATGACCTTCAGGGTCAAAAGGTCAAAGCGAACCGACAAATACCTAGCGACCAGTTTGACCAGTATTCCAGATATAACAGATTACTGAAATAAAAGTTAATTCAACTGTTCCGCCGATTCTAAAATCCACATTTTGTCAAGTATGTCAAAACTAACAAGAGGTCAAGTACTCGATAACACAGTTATAACACACACTAGCTTGTGCTTTGTATACATGTATTCATTATACAATGTGGTCAGATTAGTTGGTTCGATAAGTTACATAATAATAATGATAATAAACAAAATACGCGAAACATTTTCTTCAGATGACAAAATGTACATTTTTAAGAGAAAAATGTTCAACATTATAAGCAGTTGAATACACGAGCAAAACGTCACAGAACAAGCTAGTTTGCGGACGAGAGACAGAAATATGATGGATATTTTAAATATGAGGCTCACAACAAACACAATACAGAACATTGTTAAACGCTTTTATGAACATAATTATTAAATTCGAATTCCAATGTATAATATCATAATTCATAGGACTATATGTGTCAATCTTCTTAGTTTGCACATTATACGAAGTCAAATAATATATATGGTTAATGGTAACATTTAAAACTAGCGTTAATTGGCAACTGCTAATTAACCAGGATAAATCTCTAAAGCAACAAACACGTATTAATGTTAAATTGCCCACTTTAAATCTAAACGGGACTTAAATAGCTGTGTATTTAAAGATTGAACTGCTTACTCTTAGCCCGTTACTGCTGCCTATTAGAGTACATACTAATATATAATACTTGCACTAAATGATCGCTACACCATCTGGGAAACTGCTGTTTTACCTGGACATAGGTCTTTTGAAAAGCGTGATTGAAAACGGCAGGTGAGAAAGTGGTAGGGTGTGTGCCCTAATCTGGGGGGGGGGGGGATCCCTTGACACACGTTCATTAACAAACGCCTCATGTAGAAACTCGACTGAGCTCCACTGTCGACCTGGTGTGACAAACAGCCAATCACGCACTGGTCCAGTGTCACGTGATACGTTAGGCAAATTTAATCATGCATAAAGGGAACCGTTACTCGTTTTATTTCACACCAGTACAGATGACTCCGAGGAAGTCAACAGCCAAGAGGAGGCTGTCCGACGGCCGGCCACAGGTACTTAGACCTGTTGACCAGGCCCAGATAGGTCACAGGTCGTCGCAGCTAACGACCTTGGTAAGAGTTGCCGAAGCAGAGCTAGGTTTAGGGGGCTCACCAGCGAAGAAACAAAGGACGGCATCTCCAGCGCAGAAGACGCCTGAGAAGAGAGAAGAGATGGAGACCGTCGTTTCTCCACCTGAAGAAGTTCTGGCCACCCCCCTTCTGGAAGCAGAAGAAGGAGAAATCCTGTCCGACGGAGAGCGCTCTGACTGGACAACGATTCCAACCTCCAGGGAGGAGAGAGAGAGGAAAGAAGCCAAGAAACAAAAGAAGAAAGAAGAGATGAAGCGTCGCGACGCCGCTCAACAGCCCCCTACAGCAACAGGAAATAAGAAGACTGAAGTAAAGAAGAATGAAGAAAAGAAGAGGAAGACAACTGTTCAGCCAATCGTCGGCGTGAAACTGCCCAGTTCGGTCAATGGACCAAGCCACCTAACTTTCATACAATGGTGTAAACGTATGGGAGTAAAGGTAAGTGAGACCAGGAGGACCATGGGAAAAGACCTACTCATTTTCCCTGAGACAGAAGAGGACTCGAAGAAGATCTACGAGTCCATGAAAAGAGAAGACAGCGGCCTCATGGGGACCTCAGCTGTCTTCAGACCACCAAGAAGTTCTACCGAGGCCAAGGTAGAAGACGCCCTCAGCGTGGTAGTGAAAGACGTGGACACCACAATAGGAGAGGAAGATATCGAGAAAGCCATCCTAGAGAAGCAAGGTCTGAAGGTGAAGGTCATCCGATTCATCAACAGGACCTCAGGACGTGGCATCCCGAAAGTCAAGGTCACTTTCGAGAAGAAGGAAGAGATGGAGGCAGCGATCAGCAACAGCCGTCTCTTCATCGGAACTCGCTCCTGCAGGACGGAGGAGTACAAGAAGAAGAACAGAATCCTGCAGTGCTACAGGTGCCAGAGATTCGGCCACGCCCAGGACTCCTGCAAGGCAAGAGACATCAGATGCGGGAAGTGCGCTGGGGCCCACAGGAGACAGGAATGCACGGCCAGAGCAAGCTACTGCGCCAACTGCACAGGAGATCACCTGGCATCTGACGGGAGATGCCCTAGAGCAATAGAGGTGAAAAGGAAGATCGCTGAGAAGAGAGAAGGCCAGCGACATCGCAGCACCCAGGAAGTCAACAGGAGAGCCCAGCCAACTCAGCAGCGAGAGCACCAACGTCAGGGTGAACGCGCCGATCAGCCCAAGAAGGCCACAGGAGGTGAGAGTGAGTTACCACTAATTAGATTAGCCGATAGTGACTTAACCCGTCTTGCCCTTCTCTTTTCAGCCCACACGGTCCTGTACAGCAGAACGATCCACAGGAACGAAGGAAAGTTGGAGTGGGATGACATACCCCACCTAGCCAGCAAAGCAGTCGGTTGGGCCTTCAGGAAAGACATCTCCCCACTGATCATCAGAGACTACCTATCCCAACTTCCTGAGAGCTTGTAAGTACAACCTAAACCTAAAGTAGAAAAAGTAGGGCCGTTTTTACTAGGTCTAGTACAGTACAGTACTCACCAGTAAAAACCTAACTAAAGTAGGAAAAACTAAAGTAGGGCTAAGTACAGTACAGTACTTATAAAATATGGATAACAGTTTACCACAAACTAAAAACGTTCAAATTATTCATGCTAACATTAACGGACTATATAAAAGAAGGACTGAACTAATTAACTATTTAAATGAATATAAACCACATTTTGTGACTTTAAATGAAACTAGACTTAGAGAGCAAACTAGAATCAGAATTCCAAATTATAACATTATCAGAAAAGATAGAAATATAATTTATCCTAATGGGCGCCTGCAGAATGCAGCAGGCGGTGTAGCTATTTTAATTAGAAAAGATATCAAATTTAATGAAATAGATACTTCAGATTTTAACGAAGAATTTTTGGCAATAAACTTCAAATCACAAGGTAAGACAGTGGCATTAGCAACTATTTATAACCCGCCAGATATTAAACCAAACATAGAGAATTTCAGGCATATAACTAATTTATATCCACTTTCAATTCTTATTGGAGATCTCAATTGTAAGCATACTTTTTTCGGATGTAAAGTAGGAAATACTAACGGAGACATTCTATTTAACATAATTGAAGAATTAGACTTACTAATAACTAACGACAGCACTGCAACTTATAGACCAGGGACGTCCTCTGGCGGCGATCTACTAGATCTAGCGCTAGTTAGCCGCCAGATGGCGTCACGCATCCAATCATGTGATGTAGGCGATGACATTGGTTCAGATCATTTGCCAGTTCATTTAACTTTAGCTTCACCGCAAATTCAAAAACAATTTCAGAGAGAAATTCTACAGTATGAAAAAACAGATTGGAACAGGTTTAATAAAGAAATAATAAATAACTTAGACAGACTCGAACCTGAAACACCAGAGGAACTAGACTTAGCTAACGAAAAAATAAGCAATATAATTAAAGAAGGGCTAAATAAAGCGTGTCCTAAAGCAAAACGTAAAGATAAAGCACTTTTTATCTCAAATGAAACAATGAAATTAATTAAATTAAAGAGACAAATTAGACGCTTAGCTAGAAATACGCAAAAAGCAGAGGATAAAACTCTATATAATCAATTAAACAACTTAGTAAGTAAACAAGTAAACAAAGATAGAGAAGAATTTTGGAATCAGCAAACTAAAAAACTAGACGAAACTAAAGACTCTAAAGAATTTTGGAAGACTATCAATAGTATTAATGGTAAGAAATCAGGCGGCGCATCCAAGCCAATAATTAAAGAAAATGGTAATTTAACTCAAAACGACTTAGAAAAAGCAACCACGTTCGCTGAATCTTTAGGCAAAATTCATAATACTCACACAGGTGAAATTTTTGATGATGAATTTAAAAATTTAATAGATAAAGCTATAAATGAAAAATCGCAGCTTTTTTCAACTCTAAAAGAAAATAAAGTAGAAGATGGCGACGATAGTATACTACTCAGGGATATCTCGATTCAAGAAATAAAACTACAATTAGATAGGACCAAAGGTAGGTCTGCTCCAGGAGCAGACGGAATTAAATACACTATAATTAAAAAATGTCCAGAAATAGTATTTGAGAATTTAAAAACTATGTACAATCAGTGCTTAAAAATAGGGTATTTTCCAAGTAAATGGAAGGAAGCTCAAGGAATTATGCTCCCAAAGCCTAAAAAAGACAATAAAATTCCAACTAACTATAGACCAATCAGTTTATTAAGTTGCATAGGCAAACTTTTTGAAAAAATAATTGCTCATAGAATGCGCAGTAAATTAGAAGAAGAAAATTTCTTTAATAAATGGCAAATAGGCTATAGAAATAAAAGATGTGCTATGGAACACATTCTCAGACTAGCTGATGATGCGCACATAGCACATAGCCGTCACCATAAAGGAGCTGCAATCTTTATAGATGTAGAAAAAGCTTTTGATTCCGTATGGCACAACGGACTAAGATATAAATTAATGAATACAAATTTACCAGATAAAATAGTAAGATTAATGTCTTCATTTATAACTGACAGGAAAATTTCAGTCAAAATAAATAATGAGACTTCAGACAAAATTTCACTTAATGCCGGCACACCTCAGGGCTCGGTTCTCAGCCCACTTCTATTCCTAATCTATGTAAATGATATTCCAATAGATCCCTACAGTAATACAGTAGGGGTCTCTCAGTTCGCAGACGACCTGGGATTTTGGACTTTTGCTAAAAGTGAAAAAACAATTAAATATAGGCTAGCCAAAGTTTTATCAGACCTAGAAGCATGGTGCTCCAAGTGGAGAATAAAACTAAATGCTAAGAAAACGCAGCTTATAATGCTTAAAACTAAGAAAAATATAGAACTAGAACTTTTTGGCGAAAAACTCACTGCAGTACAGCAAGCAAAATTGCTAGGAGTAACTTTAGATAAGAAACTGACCTTTAATGCTCATATAGATGAGAACGCTAAGAAAGGAAGGCAACGCCTTGGTCTGCTCAAACTCCTGAGCGGCTCAAAGTGGGGCTGTAAACCCAAAACACTAATGAGACTATATAAAAGTTATATACGTCCAGTATTAGAATACGGCGCTCCAGTAATTTTAGGAGCGTCAGAAGCGTATATCAAGAAACTTCAAATCATTCAAAATAAGGCCATCAGAATAGCCTACAAATTGGATCCACTTTCGCACACTGAAGATATTCATAAAATAGCTAAGATCGATCTGATCAAAGATCGATTCCAAATTTTAACGTACAAATTCATAGATTCGCTCAAAGAGCATTCAGATCTTTTCAAACTTCAAAATGAATTAAGAGCTTCAAGAATTAAAAGAGGGCATAGAACACATTTGGACAAATTAATATCAGAATATGCCGAAATTTATGATGAAAATTAAGACTGCTGTGTGAATGCGGCTAGAGTTGTGCCAATGCCGGTCCGGCGTCAACAGCGTTGGGCCGACATTGACGCAACACTGGCAGCGTT
>OZ024907.1:10217709-10220209 GCA_964017125.1 Flabesymbios commensalis
ATGAACTACTTCATGTGTATAGGGAGTCGATCAACATGATGATAATTAGACTATGTGCTAATATCCGGAACAAGCTCAAAGTTAACTTTTAAATTATGCCTCATCATATTTTTATTTCCTACTGATTACCCATCAAATATTGTCAATTTTTTTGCAATATCTCCGCTGTATTTTAGAGCGAAAAACAGGTATCATGGCAACGTCTCTTAATCGTATAAAGTTTAAGTGTAGTTATATGGTTGGTATATCTTGAGAATAACAAATTGAGACAATGCTTTAGCTTTAATTTATTTGACTAAAATCACGAATGTTGTTAGGATCTGGCCCTCTTATGTAAAAATGTACAAATATATATCTACGAGGAATAAATGTGTATTTTTATTGTCACTAAAACATAGGTTGGATATCTGTCTGACTATGTGCAATTGAAAAGAAAAAAATGTCAGTAAAGTTACAAGGGCAATATGTAAAACAAGTTGTGGCAAAGATAGGATAATATTCACACATCAACCTTCTCAATTGAACTTTCACACCTTTCACACCTGGTGACTGTTATCCTGAGAATTATCACCGCCAGACAACTTGACGTCACAAATGGTTTTTGTGAATAAGTGTGAGTTAACACTAGTCAGCTGACACGTGTGGTGAATACGGTAAACCAGCAATGTGATCGTGATTAAAAAGAGCTTATTATATTAATAACAATGGCAACTAGACTGGAGGTTTTTTATATACTGCAAAATACAAAAAAATGTCCGCACAAATTTATTTTGATTAAGAAAACGTGGTGTGTAATGAAGCCATATCATTATAAAAACGCATAATTTGTGTGTCTCCAGCTGTTATAATGCCCTGTCGTAAAAATACACTACCAGTAAAATGAAGCTGTGATAAATCATTTTCTTCCAGAAGTTACTACAGTTACAGTTGTGTTATAGAATGTTATAATATACATACAAATCAAAAAGTAAAATGTGAATAAATAGAAGAAATTTAAATCCAAGGACATTTCATGTTTACAACCAACAAACGGTTATACTAAGATATAATACGAAAATCCGTAAGTATCTATGTTTAATCGTCTTAGATTGTAGCAAGAAATTCAAGATGAAAGATATTTAAGTGATCGTGGGAAATAAAACTAGTGATTAGTTGTAAATTCTAATTAAGTGAGATCAACGTATTAAAACAACATGCGAACATTGCAGTCAACTCGTCTCTTTCAAAATTTAATGGCACTTAAGTAGCTGTTTACGTGGAGAGTTAGCTGTTCACTCTTAGGCCGTTACTGCTGCCTATTAGAGGACATACTAGTCAGCCAATTCTATTTGTACTAATAGAAAACCACACAGACGGTAACGGGCAACAAGTATTACCGCTTGTTAGCAATAATTAGTCCTTGACACTTTGACAACGATAGCAGTTGTGGCATAATATAAAACCAGCGGTCTGAGCGAATTGGTTAGAAAGGGATAGCGATTAGTTGTATTTCATTTAGGGAGACATAATGATTCCTAAATGTTTTCAATTGTCTTTTCAGCTGGTATTATTCTAACTGGACACAGGTCATTAGAGACGTGTGAGGAGAGGACGGAAGGTGAGAATGTGTAAGGGAGTAAGGGGGGAGGGGGGGGGACTTTAATCCCCTTGGAACACGCTCATTACGAACGCCTCATGCAGAAACATTAGCGACGCGTGAGCTGAGGACGGATGGTGGGGGGGGGGGGGGCGCAGTAATCCCTTGGCACACGTTCATTAAAGAACCACATGTTCAAACTAGACTGAGCTCCACTGTCAACCTGGTGTGACAAGCATTCAATCACGTACTGGTCCAGGGTCACGTGATACTGTATGCAAAGTGTATCGTGCATAAAGGGAACAGTTGTGGTTTTATTTAATCACATGCTACATTAAACACAACAGGACACACAAAACATTATGGAGGTTTTATCACAAAATTCTTTCACAGAATCCCATCTGACTGACGTCATCAACATTTGTCAAAATGGCCGCCTCATCAAGAACAATCATCATGAAATAACTGAAGATGAAATCAGCACTCAGAAAATGATTATGGAGCAAATTGTGAAGAATCAAAGAGAGAAAAAGTTGTCAGAACTTGAGGGAAAGCTTCACCGCGCCTGTGATCAGATGGAGGTGTTGATGACGGCAGAAAGTAGAGCCATGAGTCGCCAGAAGCGAGCCAAGAGAAGTTGTCATGGCAGCGCTTCGTACATACGTCAGTTAGAGGTGAATGTGATCCGTGGAGTCAGATCCATGTATTATCAATATGCCGGTCAGCTAGCTCAATGTATAGCACTCATGAGTCACCAGATGGCAGTACAGGCTGACAAGGCTCATCATTAATTCTGCTACCTCTGAAGACCACATATTACCTCTGGTGTAACAAGATTCAGTATTATTATAATACTATCTACGTCAGTTATCTAGTTTTCACAAAATGTGAATACTACAAATAATAACAAAAGATCAAACACAA
>OZ024907.1:10225209-10282709 GCA_964017125.1 Flabesymbios commensalis
TACCACTCACTGACCCCATTCTGTAAGACATAAGTAGGTCAGGTCAGCAGCGTAAACACAATACCACTCACTGACCCCATTCTGGGGGACATTAATAGGTCAGGTCAGCAGCGTAAATATATTTCCACTCACTGCCCCCATTCTGTAAGACATAAGTGGGTCAGGTCAGCAGCGTAAACACAATACCACTCACTGCCCCCATTCTGTAAGATATAAGTAGGCCAGGTCAGCAGAGTAAACACAATACCACTCACTCACCCCATTCTGTAAGACATTAATAGGTCAGGTCAGCAGCCTAAACACAATACCACTCAGGTCAGGTCAGCAGCATAAATATATTTCCACTCACTGCCCCCATTCTGTAAGACATAAGTGGGTCAGGTCAGCAGCGTAAACACAATACCACTCACTGCCCCCATTCTGTAAGATATAAGTAGGTCAGGTCAGCAGAGTAAACACAATACCACTCACTCACCCCATTCTGTAAGACATTAATAGGTCAGGTCAGCAGCCTAAACACAATACCACTCACTGCCCCCATTCTGTAAGACATAAGTAGGTCAGGTCAGCAGCCTAAACACAATACCACTCACTGACCCCATTCTGTAAGACATTAATAGGTCAGGTCAGCAGCGTGAACACAATACCACTCACTGCCCCCATTCTGTAAGACATAAATAGGTCAGGTCAGCAGCGTAAACACAATACCACTCACTGATCCCATTCTGTAAGACACAAATAGTTCAGGTCAACAGCGCAAAGATATTTCCACTCACTTCTCCCATTTTGTAAGACATAAATAGGTCAGGTCAGCAGTGTGAAGATAATAACACTCACTGCCCCCATTCCGTAAGACATAAGTAGGTCAGGTCAGCAGCGTAAACACAATACCACTCAATGAACCCATTCTGTAAGACATTAATATGTCAGGTCAGCAGTGTAAATACAATACCACTCACTGCCCCTATTCTGTAAGACATAAGTAGGTCAGGTCAGCAGCGTAAACACAATACCCCTCACTGCCCCCATTCTGTATGACATAAGTAGGTCAGGTCAGCAGCGTAAACACAATACCACTCACTGCCCCCATTCTGTAAGACATTAATAGGTCAGGTCAGCAGCGTAAACACAATACCACTCACTGACCCCATTCTGTAAGACATAAGTAGGTCAGGTCAGCAGCGTAAACACAATACCACTCACTGACCCCATTCTGGGGGACATTAATAGGTCAGGTCAGCAGCGTAAATATATTTCCACTCACTGCCCCCATTCTGTAAGACATAAGTGGGTCAGGTCAGCAGCGTAAACACAATACCACTCACTGCCCCCATTCTGTAAGATATAAGTAGGCCAGGTCAGCAGAGTAAACACAATACAACTCACTCACCCCATTCTGTAAGACATTAATAGGTCAGGTCAGCAGCCTAAACACAATACCACTCAATGCCCCCATTCTGTAAGACATAAGTAGGTCAGGTCAGCAGCCTAAACACAATACCACTCACTGACCCCATTCTGTAAGACATTAATAGGTCAGGTCAGCAGCGTGAACACAATACCACTCACTGCCCCCATTCTGTAAGACATAAATAGGTCAGGTCAGCAGCGTAAGCACAATACCACTCACTGATCCCATTCTGTAAGACACAAATAGGTCAGGTCAACAGCGTAAAGATATTTCCACTCACTTCTCCCATTTTGTAAGACATAAATAGGTCAGGTCAGCAGCGTGAATACAATACCACTCACTGCCCCCATTCTGTGTGACATAAATAGGTCAGGTAAGGTAGCACTGCCCCCATTTTGCATATAAGTAGATATAAGTAGGTCAGGTCAGCAGCGTAAACACAATACCACTCACTGCCCCCATTCTGTAAGATATAAATAGGTCAGGTTAGCAGCATAAAGACAAGGTCAGGTCAGAGCAGCGTGAACAGATTACCACTCACTGCCCTTATTCCGTAAGACATAAATAGGTCAGGTCAGCAGCGTGAATACAATACCACTCACTATTATGTAAGATATAAGTCACCATCGTAATTCGGCTGGGCATTTTGGGCGCAAAACAATTATGCCACACGCACCTGCGCAATGGATAAAAAGAGCTAGACCAACTTGCACCAGCCGAATACGAATTGACAAAGGTGCAGTGTAGAATTCTGTGAAACTCAATAGCCTTGACCTGCAATGTTTTCACCTAGTAATCTAACACAATGAAGTATGTGGGAGGGGGGGCTTATATAACACTGTTTTTACCGAGTAGCCATTCAAAAGGGTTTCCGGTGACGTCACTGCGTTTCACAGAATACGGTAACCAATAACGTACTTAGATTATATATTATTATACGACCACGTGACTTTACTGCACCGTTGTGCACCTTTTTTTTAATTTTTCACTCCTTACAAAATCACTGAATTTTACTAGCACCTCTGTTGTATTCAGTCATTCAATATTCCGCCAGGAATTTTAAGATCTCACCTATAACAATGTCTAAAAAGTGGAAATAAATAGCAAACATCGAAAAATATTATAAGTTTCACTCTCAGTTGTGATTATTTTTTCAGTTTTGTACCATTTTTAAAGTGATAATTTCTTGCCAACGAATAAATGGAACATCTGTAAATGATTGTATGTTAGTTTATTTTTTAAACGTAGGCCACATCCAGAAATATTATTTTGACAGTCACAAATATTATTTTGACAGTCACAAATATTATTTTGACAGTCACAAATATTATTTAGAGTCTGCCCAGGGGATAATAGGGTCTGTGTATTCACTAGCTAATTACTATGTCTCAGCTGCCACTTCTATAGATTGTCTACCTGGCAAACAAAAGCCGTTGAACCAATGTCGGCTTAATGTTGGCCAACATTAAACCAACAGTAGTCAAACATTTTGTGCTATTGATTGATTTTATTACTCAGACCAAAACACGGTATGGAGTACAATCATATACCATTCAAAATGAATTAACAAAAAAATACAACAACAACACAAAAGTACAGTTAAACTAAAATCCGGCATATTGATAACATAATGACAGTAAACAAAATATATATAAAAAAGTGGAGCAGACAAAATTTAAACATTTTCTTCAAATGCATGCTTAAGAAATATAGCGGCATTGGTCATAATTAAACAATATCATACATGTTACAAATTGAAACATACTTTGTTTGTTTACGTAATAGGTAGGTAAATATTGGTTTCTTAACTCAATAAATTGATTGCGCAGCAGTACTGGTCATTGATACGTTTGTATTTGCTGAGTAGGGTTATTGATTGCTTATACTTACGTGAGACCGCCCGCGCAGCAGTACTTGTCATTGATACTTCCGCAGCAGTACGTGTCGGCGTAGCAGATAAAGGATGGCTGCAGGCGTCCATATATGTCCCTGTACGAGGAGCAGTGCTCGTAGGCAATGGCAACGGGAACTGTCAAGTAATATAACAGAGAGATACATAGATATTTTAGCCAGAAAACAAGAGACATTGAACCATTGTTGGGCCGACGTCGTAGAACAATGGTTCAATTTCTGGTGTCTGCTGGGTATTTGACGACTAACGGGAAGTCTATGCAGACTTATGCCCCATTAAAAATGAACAGTATAAAATATATATGTTCATGTCTATATGATTAGTTATGATTAGTTATTAGTCATGGTTAGCTCGGTGAAATCACATGAAAATTAACATATGCATGGTATGTAAACTGAAAACTAAACGACATTATATACTAGAACAAGCACAGGGTAATTAAAATATGCATCATAACTACTTAAACGACAATAAAAAACAGCATTAAAAATCAGGTGTTTTAACTGTATTGAAAGTTGTGAAAAAATTGTTTTTGACTGGTTCGTTTATAGAAAAAAACAATGATTTTTGTCTAATGTATAAGTACAAAAAAATTGGCATTTACAAAATAATACAATAATTATTCATCCATGTACAATAACCAGCAGGACTACTTAGTGGGGGCTCTTAGGTAATAGGGTGTGCACTTCTGGATAAAATTGTGAATTTTGGCACACAAATAGTTAGGATATCGCTCTACAGGAATTTTGATGGAAGCAAGTTGGTACGTCCACATTTTGGCCGCCATCTTGGTTTTCAAAATGGCCGCCACTTGGGACCTATATTCAGCAATATTTCATAAAGGCAGACAATTAGAGAGCTCGTAACAAGCTGATTTTTTCATGAAAGAACCCTAAAGGTATCTAGATTAACACAGTAAAGGTTCTAGAAAATCCTTCTCATGCACTCTGACATATTCAAGATGGCGTCCAAGATGGTCGCCAGCGTATAGTCATATTTGATAAATAGCGTAAAATGATCGATTTTAGCTCGATTGTCTTTTGTAATACACCATTTCAAACAGTTTTGTGGCCATTAAAGCTATATAGACTACCCCCAGCAATTTTAAAAACATCTTTAACCCTTTTATCCCAAGAGGCTTTTTAGTGAACGCCCCTGTAATCTTTATTGGGACGACATTATTATTTATAATCAATTAATTAGGTATTAATGGTGATGTATATTGGTTTCAGTAATATAGCTATATTAAAAGCACGCTTATTGGTCAATTGATTTGTATTTTTAGGTATTCAAGATGGCGTCCAATATGGCTGCCAGTGTATGGGCAGATTTGAGAAATTGTGTAAATTCTTCAATTTTTTATCAAATTTATCTTGTAGTACATTATTTCAACTAGTTTTATGGTCTGTGAGTCCATCTAAACTATTCCCAGACAACATTAAGCAATATTTAGCACCTTAACATGAGGATTTTCAATTAGCGACATAAAACATCCAAAATGTAGTTGGTGAACCACTTATCCCATAAACCTTTCGAACTGTTTTTCGGGTGTGAAACTGATTCATGTTTTCTTACATGTCACAGTATCCTTGGCGTATACCTTATCGTTTAGATATAATGACAGTGTCTATAGGGGTATTGTGTGACAAAGGTCCTAGATACGGGTCTATTGGTAGAAAATACTTGATAAATTAATACCCAATTTAGTGCAAATGATCCTCAGGGGCTCTTAGATGTACCTTTATGGGCTACTGTACTTAAATGTGTCTACTTTCACTATCATACTTATTTTATGAACATTTCGGATGATACAGAGCCTGAAAGTAAACCAGAGAGGATATTTCTGATCAAACAACAAGCTCACGGTCTTCCGGTGAACACAACAGCATGGGCAGTAATGCATCTTTTGTGGATGAGTGAACGGGAAGGTCAATCAAGTGTCTCAGATAGGAAAACAGGGGGCTGACATGGAAAGCAAGTAGTTATTTGCGGTTGAATGCCGGTGGTTTTCCCAAATGCTTCTATTCCAAAACTGCGTAGATTAGTCAGAGCATAGAGTTAACTCTATGGTCAGAGCCAAGAAGCAGTCCCAGGATACAGAACAAACCCACAGGAATGATCATCAGCGGTATGATCACCAGCTAAATATTCGATATGCAAAAAATGTTTTTTTACTGCTGAGAAGCAGGACACTTATATTAGTTCAAATAAAAATGCCTGATTAGTTATAATGAACATTTATAATATGCTGAAGAACTATCTGATAGCATTTTGTTTTGGCTGGTCAAAGGGGCCGGTTATTTATTCGCCCAAATACCCTTGCCCTATGCAAACTCATTACATGGTCACACAAGGCTGCAACTCTCCTATTCTGGCCACCATCAGTAGTATGGCTAGTTTCATGGCAATCTTCTTTTCATATGGTAGCCTACTGCTTCAATGGCGCACAGAATTCTTATGGAATTGTGATTGCACTGTATACGTACACCACGATAACAAACCATCTTGTCTGGTATAGATACAAACATCATATGCCTACCTCCAGTCTACGAATACACAGCGATCAAATAAATCATCGCTGCCATCCAGTTTTCACTGATGGAGTATGAAAGTTGCTAATTGTCACTTGCACCACAACAAGCCGTTTCTGATAATTCTGCAACGTTTTTGAGGCTGGAGAAAGTTATGATGAAGACCATCGATGTGATATCAACAATTCCAACTCCTCTAACATTACAGGAGAAAAAAATAGTGGCGGTAGCATCATGCCATACGAGTCTTTAGACACCAGTCCAGATATACAACACAGTCAGTTCTAAGCCTGATAGGCGGAAGCAGCTGATTTTTTGGTAGATTTGAAAAAAATATCATGCAGCCCTGTATAATTTAAGACTCCTCTCTAAAATAGTTTTCACACAAGAGCCCTATATACGCTGTGATTATAAATACACCACCTTTCCAGCGCAATTGATTGACGTCGACATACCAGTGCATTCATTAAAGCACCTGTATATTCGTTTAAGTTACAAGTATCACAGATAATGTTTGTGATCCAGTATGTGTATGGTGACATTATTATCAGGCGGATACACTGACAATAAGTGGTTCACTCAGTAAACATCACACTTACATGCAATATATCATCGAATGATCTGTCCAACACAAATCAGTTTCACACCTAGAAAACAGCTGTAAAAGTGTATGAGCCATGTGGTTCACCAATCACATTTTTGGGTGTTTTTGTCACCAAAATTAAAACTCTCATGTCAATGTGTTAGATATTGCTCAACATTGTCCGGGAGTAGTTTAGATGAGCTTACAAACCATAAAACTGGTCAAAATGATGTATTACAAAAAAAGAAGAAAATTGAGCTAAAATTGATGAATTTGCACAAATTCTTTAATCTGCCCATACACTGGCAGCCATCTTGGACCACATTTTGAATAACTAAAAATACAAATTAATTGACCAATCAGTGTGACTTCACTATAACTATATTACTGACACCGATACATCATTAATACTGAGGGGTACTGGGATGATTGCTAGTAGTAGTACTTTTCGCCCCCATCCGGGGAGGGTCATTAGGGATCTGTTTCGTCTGTTGGATGCTGTTACGGCATTGTACGGAAGCACTAGTCTACAGCAATCATCCAAGGGCAGCTGCAGCCTCCTCGTATCTGGCTATAATCTTCGGGCGGATTGCCAGTGGCGTACCCTGGTTCCTCCGCTCAACAGCGGAGCCAATGCAGCACCCGCATCAGTGCTGGCGCTGATGTAGGCTGTGGTAGCCTTAAATAACCGACAATAGCGTGTTTGACATTAGGTCTCTCACGTGGGATGAATGGAGTTACCCAGAGGGAGTGATCCTTCCTATTGCTACTCTGGGGACTATCCGACCCGAGGATAGCGGAGCTGCGCAAAATGCCACAGAGTATCATCATTAAATTGTACAGCGAAACTCAAGTCTCCGGCCGTCTGGCCATGTCTGGGGGTATATCCCCTAGACATGCCCAGAACCCCTTATCGGGCGAGCGAAGGAAAACGCTCTCAATAACCCACCATGCCCTATCACCCCCCACCCTCACATCATCATCTGTACATCATTTCATCTCATCAATTGACTACAACGTTTTTATCGTATTATAATGTCACTTAAAAGACCTTTTGTGCCGAAAAGTGACGTAAAGCAATGATTTACTACTACTACTACATTAATACTGAATTAATTGATTATAAATAATAAAGTTGTCGCAATAGAGATTACAAAAGCGTTAGCTGAAAAACCTCTCGGGATAAAAGGGTTAAATATATTTTCAAAATAGATGGGGGTAGTCCATATATATTTACTGATCACGAAACTATTTGAAATGGTCCATTACAAAAAAAATTGAGCTAAAATCTAGCAATTTACGAAAAAAAACATAAATCAGTTTCACACCCGAAAAACAGCTGTAAAGGTTTAAGGGCTAAGTGATTCTCCAATTACATTCTGGATATTTTATGTCGCTAATTGAAAATTATCATGTTAATGTGCTAAATATTGCCTAACGTTGTCTGAGAGTTGTTTAGATGGACTCACAGACTATAAAACTAGTTGAAATGATGTATTACAAAATAAAATTGATATAAAATTGAAGAATTTACACAATTTCTCAAATCTGCCCATACACTGGCAGTCATCTTGGACGCCATATTAAATAACTAAAAATACAAAGTAACCAATATAGGCGTGCCTTTAATACGCCTTTAATATAGTATTACTGACACCAATATACATCACCATTAATATTTAATTAATTGATTATAAATAATAAAGTTGTCCCAATAGAGATTACAGAGGCGTTCGCTAAAAAGCCTCTTGGGATAAAAGGGTTAAATATGCTTCCAAAATTACTGGTGGTAGTTTATTAACTTTAGTGACCACGAAACTATTTGATATGGGATATTACAAACGGAAATCGAGCTAAAATCGACAAATTTCACGCTATTTATCAAGTATGACTATACGCTGGTGGCCATCTTGGACGCCATCTTGAATATGTCAGAGTGCTCGAGAAGGATTTTCTAGAACGTTTACTATGTTATTCTAGATACCTCTAGGGTTCTTTTATGAAAAAATCAGCTTGTTATGAGCTCTCCAAGTGTCTTCCTTTTCGAGATATTTCTGAATATAGGTACCATATGGCGGCCATTTTGAAAACCAAGATGGCGGCCAAAAACTGGACGTACCAACTTGCTTCCATCAAAATTCCTGTACAGGAAGATCTTAACTATCTGTGTGCTAAAATTCACAATTTTATCCAGAAGTGCACACTTCATCTCATATATTGACTTAAGAGCCCCCACTAACTGTATCGCTCTATAAACGTTGTGAACCTCGAATCACCTATACATGATTATACCACCTATGCATGATATTATACAAATTAGGCTTAGGCCTACCAACCGATTGTTTAAAATGCCGTACTCTGTTATTTGTGTATTTTGACCGTTATCCTGCGAAATTATTTTATTTATTTTTTCACCCACCTGAATTTGTATAGCGCTAACGCGATCCACAACTTAAAGTGGGTGAAAATTACGCATATTTGCTTAATGGAAATCCAAACATTTGCAAATCTTGATGCGTTTAAACACACGCTTCGTTGCCAATGACAGTGATTTAACCTGCCAATTAATAATAAAAACAGATTTAAAACGACTTTGGTCGTCATTAGCGGCTTAGAGGTTTAAACACATGTGATTTTTTTTTTTTTTATTAAATTGAAGCTGACTTGCTTACGCATTTTTGGGGTTTACATGACGAAAAAACAATTCCATCAATGTGAAATTTCACCACCCACATTGTATTATTAGATTAATGTGTGCACATACCAGAAAATATTATATACCTTTCTGTGCCATTTTACCTGTTTTCAAACTTTCTTGAAAACCGAGCCCAGCAAGACAAGGGTCGTATTACATCGAGCGAGACTCCAGGACGGGGATCGACTTTAGACGTCAGAATTTGACGTCTGCAGACGTCAGATTCTGACGTCTAAAGTCTATCCCCGTCCTGGAGTTGTTCAGTTGATTGACGATTAACCCTTGTCTTGCTAGATCCGTATATCTACAGTAACAATTTTACTGTACTCAACATGTTAGCAAAATATATCAAATTGTGTTTTAAAAAAAATACCTAACCTTTTTATATTATTAATTATTATAATAGTTGTATTTTCTCTATTTGCTTGTTTACCAGTATTTTAAAGCAGCCCCTTGGGATGACATCAATTTTCGTTTATACTTCCGCACTGAAGTTGTGTATCCCACGGATCATGTTTTTATTTTTTTCAGAATTTTCATATTTTTACAAATATTTTTAATCCACATTTCTATGAAACCAGAAGTAACCCAAACAAACTATTTGTATACCTGAAGGATGATTGAATGTTTTCACAACATTGGGCCACATATTGATGGCATCGGCCCAGCGTTGGGTGGACAATCAGTGCTGCAGGTGTGTCCTCCCGTGTCCTGACTATGAGACACCAATTAGCAGCGACTTCTCTGATCTTACCGTATGATACGTGGGAATATGTGATGGAAAGTGCTTAATATTGCTGACTTGTTTTGTTTACATGGCAATATACGACCTGGAAATACAACTATTTCGCTCTTTTTCGGTGCTTTAAAATTATTTTTTGACTTTTTCGTATTTTTAGCTAAGATCAGTAGGCTATATAGCTTCATATCAATTAGATTTTCAAAAATGACAACATTGAAAATGTCTCATCCCAAGGGGCCCCTTTAAATTTTGTTTAATGTTTTATAGTTGTTATTAATTATTTGTTGTGATAATAGTTGTACGGTCAGAACAATTATTGCTTTTATCGCCTTATTTATCTGTATTTTAAAATTATTTTGCTGCTTTATATTTGTTATTAATTATTTGTGGATATTATTTTACAATAAGAATCACCATTGTTTTTATCGGCTTGTTTATTTGTATTTTAAAATAATGTTAATGTATTATAATATTGAATTATATAATATTGTATGTTTTTCTATGACAAATAAGTCCATGAGGATTTTTTACGTCAATACAAATTCTGTCTGTCTGTATGTCTACTGATTTTGGCAATTTTGTAACCAAATAAGATACCACTAGAGAAAGCAAACTGTATGTTGGTAGATGCTCACTGAATCAAATAATTCAATTTGACTTAAATGTGTATTTTTCATCTATTAAAATATTTTACCCCTTAAAACGCTAACGCTGACATATTTTTGTATAAACCATGGATAACAATTTTTTTTCAATTTGAAATCATCTTAAATGTCTTAGTTAGCTTGTTCCGCTTTATTTGATTACCTCTGTTTTACTCGCTTACTCTTTACGTTGGGGGTTCGAGCTTACGCGTTCGAATCCGACGTATATTGACGTCAGATTCTAACGTCCAAAGTAGATACCCGTGCCAAAAGGGTCAAGCTGGAATTGGCGTCAGAAATTCCAGCTTGAAATGAATTTGATAGTAGCAATCACCTCAGCAGGACAAGGGTTAAGGACAAAGGTTAACCCTTTAACCGCCGGTGCCGCATATATTCGGGTTTTCATTTTTTATTAGCACATTAAGTACCAATATGTTAAATATAAAATGTGACATCAACCAGCAAGATTTGAAAAGAGGTGACATTCATTTTGTCAAATCTGAATAATTTTCACTCACTTGAAGTTGTGGATCGCGTCAGCGAGACACAACTTCATATGGGTGAAAATTCAAATTGAATAATTTGGCGAATAAAGGGTTAAGCCACAATTTATCTGATTAACAGGGAACGTGTGTTTATTAAGTTAACAGTCGTTAATAATGGCAGATCATATTGTATAGAATAAACGATTATATCAGCCATTCAAACGTCATCTATTATGTATAGGCCTATTTATGGATCTGTATGTTACGATGCATACAATACATTCGACGGCAAATGATTGTCGTCCAAAATGAAACCTAGCTTTACTCAGTCGATTCTCAAAATAGCATCATGCAAATTTGCAATTTTTTACAAACTTTGCTTAAAATTTTCGGTCTATCCGGCATGTAGTAATTTGGTAATTATAGCCCCTCTAAAAAGCCATTAATTTCACTCGCGTTTAATCTCAGAATTATGTATTACATGTCAAATGGTCCAACTTCTGAATTACTCACTAACATTTCGCTAAATATTCAGGTCTGTTGCCATGACACTAATGTTTCACGTAACTACACATGATGATCTATGATTCGTTTTTGCAAACTTCTAATTTGGTGACAAATTGTAAATAATTCTCACTGAATCCGTAGCATCATTAGTATAGAGCCATCATTCGTATAGAGCCCTAAAGTGCGAATTATATAATTTACATTTTCATGTAAATACTTACCCCACAATATGACGCTGAGTATTCCTATAAATCCAGAAGCCATTGTGATAACGTTTCCAGGTGGAAAATTATTGCATCCCACACGATAAGTAACTGGCTTTTATCTTCTTAATGTTGTGGATCGCGGCAGCTTTGAGTGAGTAAAATGAAATTGTGATCAGACACTGGAGAGTATTTCCGTGAATAATCCAGAAGAGTAAATTAAAATTCATGCAGCGACTGTGTATAGTGCCAATCCAAATCAGTGTACCGTGTTGTTAATCTCCACTCTATGTGGATTCTATCTTCAACTCAATAATGCAGTAGATCTTCAGAAGCTTTGTGATGAGAAGAACATCCGTGAAATGACAGTGATGTTGGTTTTATTCACCACATTTTCTGTTGTGTTAGGACATCAAGTCACTTGTACCGTGCCACACGTGTAACAAGAGGCATGCTTTAACGTTGTAGTCCACGCTAATTATGATCCTGCTACCGGGCTACATGACCTGTCTGGCCATGTCCTGATAGATTATATAGGGATTAAATCCGACATGACCAATCGATGATTCCTCATTATCACGTGCACAGCAATTGCTACTATGAAATATTAATATTTCTATGTAGTAGGCCTGGAATAGTAAAGTACCTTTTCTAATAGCAATTATCTGTTCCCGATTATCAAATGCACCACAAATGTTACCTCGCGCTATCTGCGGGACTTATATGCGGTGTAATTATTCCGATTCTACCTGTATTCTATCTGCGTGGCGCCAGGTGAAGCAAATACTGTGAAGATCTGACAATAACACAATGCCACATTAAGTAAAGTCCTGATTTACATCCTTAAATTGAGATGATACGGATCCAGATCACGATACAGAAGATGGATTCTCATTCCATGGATACTGTGATCACGAATTGGTCACTTTTCAATACAGCCCCAGGTGTACGCCTCTCGGAGTCTAAGAAAACACCATTCGTTTATCCACTGTTTGTTCAATGATGGGCCAGCGTCTGCGACGCTGGCCCAACAATGAACCAGCAGTGGATCAATGTTTCTTGTTTACTGGCGCAAGTCCTGGTGTTGACACGCTGTATCCTGGTCACCATCGATTAGCACAGCATCAATAAACTACTGAGACAGAGACAAAGGATGGGCGTGGTGTTGCTTTATTGTTGGGCAAGCATCGCAGACGGTGGCCCAGCATTAAAAAGACAGTGGGTTAAATTCTCGTATTTTGTGGCACAGAGAGGATGGACCAGGTGACTTGTAGGGATCATAGACGTCATAATAACACTCTAACTCTTAACAGGTATTTATAAAACACCGTTCATTCCCATTCACCTGAAGGTAACAATGGCTGCCACAATTCCCAATTCTATCCTAATGAAAATTCATTGTTATATTGCTATATTGGCCGCCCATTTATAAATGCCCGGGTGCTTATAAACACTCACCGGAAATACAATGCGTGTACTTATAAACGAACAGTCGTTTATAAACGGTCGGCCATTTATAAAAGGCTGCACCCGTAACTGATTAAGGTGCTAATCACGCATATGACCGATTCAGCCTTTCTATTTATAATTCAAACAAGAACATTAATATTTTGTGGAAGAAATTATCATTACATTTCTTGGATTTACATTTTGATTTAATTTGTACAGATTTGTAAGTAATTTGGACGCAACTTCCAAGCTGTATCGGACACCATCAATTAGCACGATATAAATATACCTACTGTGTCAGATCTGAGGTGGAGAGATGGACCGGGTGACTTCTAGGGATCACAGACGTCATAATGACTCTCTCAACACTAGCATTACATATTCACAGGTAACCACTTAGTCAAAAAAATAATTCGGTTTTGGAGATGCTTGTTTTTTAAATTTAATTAGGTTTTTTTCTGATTTGAAGCTAGAAATTGTCTATGGTAAATTTGTAATGTCAGCATGTATCTGTGTATATATTTATATTTGTTATGCTGCTAACCCAGCAATATGGTGGTTAAAATGTTGTGACGACTTTGAAGAAAACGGTCCAGCATCAAGCAAGAAATCGCCAAGTTACAAAATCACCCACTTCAAATTGTGTCTCCCTACCGCGATCCACAACTTCAAATGGATGGAAAATACACATATTAGTTTAATTTGAGACCAAACATTTGTAAATGCTAATGTTTAAACACACTAGAAATGGATAATATTATGTATTTTTTGGTAAAACGTATTATTTGAACATGAATAAACTTGTTTTATACCCGAATAAGTTATCTTTGATAGTTAAGTTAGTGGACAGAAATCATGTCACACAATTTTTTTTATCTAAGGGGATGGGTGAATATTACATGATCTATATCACTGCACAAGAGTAAATTTACCTCGTGACTGTTAACTGTTAAGCAAACAATCACCACCAGCAAGAAGATATTATCAGGGAGGTTACACAATCTCTGGTATTATATTTGGTGAACCGCAAGCGTCACCTGGTGAATATTACGCACATCTCGTGACTAGCATACAGTCATCACATGACCATGGCGGGCGTACCTGGGCCTACTAATGTGACCACCAACCTAAAGCTACCACACAATTAAATAAGCCAGAACGCAATAAGACCAGTAAGTGGTTACATTTTACTCACATTGGAATTTAGTGTGAAAAGATTGCGACGTTTCGACACGCCTTCAGCAGATCTTGATCATGCAATGATCAGGGTGGGTGATTTGGCTCAGATAGTGGAAGTCTAATTTGCCCGTAACACCTTTTGAGAAGCATCTCGTATTCCATGTATATATGATCCAGAACAAATTAGAATAGAAATGTGGGAAATATATAAAGAGATTAATCTTTAATAAAACCTAGTTTTTTTCGGCATCATAGGACATAAAATCACATACGCATTTATAATTTAAAATGTCAATGGGATGATACAAAATGCATTGTATTGGTGAATGGATACCGCAAATGTTTAATCGAAGTTTACGTCCCAAATTTAAAATATAGATTATAACTGATATAATGAAGTGGGCCAGAAGCAGATATACCAGACCCGAAGCAAGCGGAAGAACCCGTGGTGGACATGATCAACAACGAACACATTAGAGCTAGCACCACGCTGGGAACAAATTGTACAAAACTACACCCGATTGAAATAATCTTCAACCAGCTATGTTGAATCCAGATCAATAGCAGTTGTTAAGATCCAGTTGAGCGATTGGTCCGGTCGGTCGCTCAGCATCATTCTTCCGCCTGATACTCTAATGAATAGTACTATACTGCAAATTTAAAGATTAACCGAAGACTGAACTGAAAACAATTAGACTTGCAAGAAAAAAATTATTTAATTTTAAAAACATACAGTCATCATCATGTATTTTTACAGAATATAAATTTCATCAAACTATTTTGTATCTGTTTCTATTTTACTTTCACTGAGGCTGGAGAAGCATAAATATGTTGTTATCAATAAAAAATTATTCATCGCAATCATATCAGCGACTACAAACCACACATAGTAGATCAGCGTTATCAATGTATGGATTACATGGAAGAGCTCCACATTTAGCTTCAGCCTGGACAAAACGTCCATCGTCATTTCTTAATGGATCACTGTGGTATGTGTGTTCAGAATGTTCATCTAAACAAACGAACTCAGCGCGATGCTGAGAAACAGCATTTGTAGCCACGAGAAAGCCTGTGTACTCTTTGGTCCACCCTGGCAGACACTGGTTTGTGGCAGGAATCATCAGTGAGGTCTTCCTTCTGGATTCACACACGGCACATGGGGCTTCTTCAAAGGTCATGTCATCGATGAGGACGTCACCATACTCCACTCCATAAACTCGAGCACGTGCTTCATCCTCAATCCCTGGCTCATTCTCTCTGAACACAGGATGCTGAGGCAAACACAGATAGTTACTTCCACCTCCCAGGTCGCTTCGTCCAGATCCTCCAGTTAAACCTTAAAGAAAATAATTCTATAAAGAAAATATAATAGTAAACAGCAGAGTGATGTGGTCTGCTCCAACGTCCTTGTCGAGAACGTCACCATACTCCATTCCCAGGGCCCTCCCTACTCCTCTCCATAAGGAGCTTTGTCCCAGGGTCCCTCCCTACTCCTCTCCATAAGATCTAGAAGGAGCCTTGTCCCAGGGCCCCTCCCTACTCCTCTCCATAAGCTCTAGAAGGAGCCTTATCCCAGGGCCCCTCCCTACTCCACCCCATAAGCTCTAGAAGGAGCCTCATTCCAGCGCCCCTCCTTACTCAACACCATAAGGAGCCTTATCCCAGGGGTCCTCCCTACTCCTCTCCATAAGCTCTAGAAGGAGCCTCATCCCAGGGCCCCTCCCCACTCTTCTCTATAAGCTCTAGAAGGAGCCTCATCCCAGGGCCCCTCCCTACTCAACACCATAAGGAGCCTTATCTCACGGGCCCTCCTTACTCCACTCCAAAAGCTCTACAGGAGTATTGCAATTTGTAAGAATAATAGTTTGTCATTTAAATTATTACTTTATGAGTAAGCAAGTATAATTTGACAGTAGTTGTCAGAAACCTGCCCCAACGTGGACATAACAGCCAAACTGCAGCTTCTGTGTTTGAGCCATGACCTGTGACTACGGTAGAGCCTACATCTACTGCGACTGAGTCATGGATTTAGACTTCTGTGTCACACGCAGCGTTTGTGAAGGAACGGCGACATGAGATTCAGTCTGTATCGGCTTCGAGACAGCTTGAGTTTGTGAGGAAGCTGTGAGGACGTCTGAACAGGACAAACTGAGCGAGGACTGGCCGTTATTCCAGTGTATGTAAGGATGTGCAACATTAAGAATGGCGGTGGTCTGAGCACCTAATGTGGTGGGAATGGTGTTGATAATGATGTAGTTGCGGTTTCCATCATGCACTTTTTACCCCACCGAAAAATCTGAGTAGTAATTTACAGACACTACAGCAGTGCTCCTTGCGCTGTGATATAAAGCTAGTATGTATTTGCAGAGCTGTACACTCAACTCTGTACAGACATAAACGTGACCAGTATGGTGTATATGAAATCCTGGAAGCCATCCCAATAAAATATTAAAATCAAGATGGTCTTAACTTTTCTGATTTCCATCACAATAGATAATATTAGGATTAATTTTAGGATTTTTAGTGGGGTGGACCCTGGTTCAGTCACGTGGAACATCCAAGACCTCCCAGCAGCCAATCAGCGGGCAGGGCAGGTGACGTCATCCATCGGCTCCCATACTACCTAATTATAGACTGGACCATTTAGTTCATAGTACTTAATTACTGCAAATTACAAGCAGTAATGTCCCCACAATTGATGCTTGCGAAGGCGAGTAGCAAATGCGAAGTTATGAAAACGAAACGATGAACATGATGAACATGAATAATTGCTCCTTACTATTATAAGGGTCATATAATATGAGAACTAGACAATATCTCCGAACATTTAACAGCTTATTAGTGTTAGGTTGAAACACAGATCATGTTTTTTAGCTCAATAACTGGATTATAAATTAAACTCATGCGTTAAGATTATCTTAAATATCAATTGTAAGTTGAAATGACTATGACACATACGTATTAAAACAAATCTAACAGTAAAGTGTGCTATTATATATAGTGACCTGAGTAGAGAAGGTCAGCGTCATCCGGACATGTTGATCTCCCCCAGCGGGTGTACACGGCACCATCTGTATGATTAATCAATAAATTATTAATCAATAAATGTAATGGAAATAACCATTTTTATCAGTCAAGTGCACACACTTAACAGTTAATTTTTGGTACGAAACATCTTAACTTCGGAAAATTATATGCCAACTTACTGTTAACCAATTACAAGCTAAGAATGTAGAATATGATCGTCAAAATTGTTAACCTTGATCTATAAAATCTGGATATTTAAGCCTCAGATGCCATATGGTCATTGTCCAAGAAAGACGTACATACAACATGCTCTGAGTCTGTTAATATAGAAACTGTGTTTCCATTGTGAAACAAATTATTTCTTGGAAGATTTAATAGAAATATTATATCAATTTTATTTGCAAATTCGATTAGTGTATCAAGTTCGAATGTCTATTCTCCATTAGTATCACTGCCACTGTGATAGCAGTTTTACCAAAACCGTCATATACTTCAAGGAAGGCAGCTGTCTATGTGACATAATATGTAGACCTAACAAGCACAAATTGGTGCAATAAATATTTACCAGCATTCTTATCATCCACCGGAATGACTGGTGTACACAGAGATGACTGTTGAACAGAGCAGGTCCTTGTGATCGGGTCAAAGTATGTGTCTTGTCCATCGTTAGTCTCACACGGTATTCTGTCTCTCATGAAGCCTCCATCTTTACACAGGACATAACTGTCACATCCGTGACATGACATGTACCTCCCTGCTGCTCTACCCACACAAGTCTCCACGCAATCTGGACCTGTTGTTATTACACCTGGTAACAAAACAGGCAATTTTACTGAGTACTAGCCTATATTACTCTATATAATACCATCTGAACCTGTTGTCTTTATTCCTATTAAAAAGAACACAAATCAGTCCGTGAAATAACTAGAAATTTATGGCAACATACACCACGTACACGTCTCCCAGTCTTTGTCGCACAACCCCAGTCGCAAGCACCAGTCATGGAGGGGGGTGTGGCAAAGGATGGGGCTCGTCATCACACATCAAATGACCTGTGTAATCACCTCGCTAATCGCTACTGGTGGCACTGTCTGCGTGTTGAGGGCCTTGCATTTGTCTTATAGTATTTATCCATTCTTCCACAGCTAGCGATTATGAATATCTAATTAGTGCAAAAAATCAATTCCTTAAAGCTGCATAACTGTTTTGTTTAATTCGATAGAGAAATGACCTAAAATGTACAAAACAATAATTCATATTTCTTTAAAGGCCTTATAAATGCACAAAAAACTGGGTAAATGTAGCGGATTTAGTACACCATGCGATGCACCATCAATAATTACGAAGTAGTTAATTATCATTATTTATCAAGTGCAGCACTGTCATATACAATTGCTTTATGACAAACATAATTATTAGTGATAATTATTGATTATAATCACTATTTGTTTTATTTTTGCATTCACAGTTAATCTATTAATAATTAATTATTTTTATTATTAGTTATAAACACTATAAACCATTATAATATGCATGCGTAGTATTATAATGTTGAAATATATTAGTGTACGATTATTGTTATGGCAATATAATGCATTACAGCGATATACAATTATAATTCCAGGATGCTACATTTTAATGCCAGGATATATGACATCACTGTATGGCCAGACTTGTAATTTTGTGACCTTTTGTGACATTTTTTAGTTCATTATTCATAGGGTGTTGATGAGGTTTTATTATTACTATATGTTACTTGATCACTTTAAAAAACAATGTTAAAGCTATATAGTTATTCGCGTGATACATTTGGATTCAATAATACACCTGAAGTTATCATAGGGAGTATCATAAGGTTGGGGGCTAGATGGGTTGTCAAGAAAATAAAATTTATAAAATTTTACACACAAACATTTGCCAAACATGAATAATAATTTAAATACATTCCTTTCACGAATTTTTTCTATCTGCTCGTCTAGCGATTGATTAGAATTCTGACTTTACTATTTTTTTTATATATATTCTCTAAATATACTTCAAAACAGCATCATCCACCATGAAATTTTAAATGTTTTTTATTTTAGTATATTCTAGATCAGCACCACTTACAATAAATGAATGGGTCCTGTGTATAGGTCTGTAAATCCATAAAATAATTACTCGATTATGGATGATATCAGGTGAATTTCATATCCATGAACGTCAAATCAGTCAGCTAGAAATATCGCCATATTTAAATGTGATAATAATTGATTGACGCCATCAAATAGAAGCATAGAAACAATTTTGTCCTTGTTATGGAAAAGCCTTCTATTCTTCGACATTATGAAGCATATAATACATGTTATTATAAAATTATGCTTTATTAACAAATGACATGCAAATGTCTGCCTTTAAATCAATGTAAATAAAGACAGCTAATTTTAAAACACTTCCGGTTCATTACTAGCTATTACCAATGGTGTTTTCAAACAATAATTAGATATAACACATACATGGCTTATCGTAGGGTAATCAGGTGGGGTAAAGATGCATAGTGTAAATATTCAATTTACGCAAAATTGTACAAAAGTGTAAATTCATTTTTGTCTTCAGGCATTTTGAGTGAAGAGCTTTATTTTTTAGATAACGTGATTTGCACATATACACAAGTAAAATACATGTTAGACATACCTAAGCGTGTTAATAAACAGCAAAAAAAATTTCGGAGAGCTGTGATGTTTCGGAAAAATATAACAATATTTTGTGGCAGGAAAAGTATCATTCTAGATGCGAATTAATCCCTCGCAAGATTGTATTCAAAATCAAAAAGTTTTGAATTGGCTATTTTTCGATTAATTTACGAGTTTGTGAGTGCAGAGGTATACATTTACACTCAGCACTCAACACTTGAAATATGATCTAGATAGATTGATTTTCTAGCCAAGCGAAAGAAAGGTAAAAGGTTAAAAGGACCTGCACCACAAGTGATATTATAAAGTTTAGAAAGTTTAAATTTAAAGCACCATCAATTGTCACAACGAAGATGACCAACTTATCGTTATTTATCAATTCTAATGAAATTGTACTGGAATATAAAGCTGTGATGAATTAAATATAAAATTATGACATGAAAGAGGGAATAAACAGATAAACAAGCAGATTTATAAACTTAAAAACATGATAAAATGAACAGATTTTATAACGAATGTTGTCATTGAGATGAAAAAGTTCTGAACAAGGTCTGTGCAATGTGCATTCACAGTTGTATTCGGTGTGGATAATTCTTTTCAAAAAAAGAAATCCATATATGTAAATGTTTAAATACCTGGACATTGTCCACCAATCATCAATAGGGAGGTCATCATCAGTAGAAGTGTGAACGACACAGAACCCGGGAATATCTCCATACTTTAGCTTCTCTTGTCGTTAAACGTTAGACACAAATATCACAGCACTTTCTCAAATAAAGAGTACTATCCACAAAACAACAAATAATTATAGTTTCGGAAACGGGGAGGGGCTCGAAGATAGCAGCGTAGCCAAGAAGGGAGGAGAGGGTATCGAAATGATATACAGAACGAGAGTGGACGTTTCTGTAAAAACGAAGCAATGTTGGTTTATTGTTGGGCCAGCCTCGCAGACGGTGGTTGCAACATGGCCAACGGTTTGTGTAGCGCTGTTTCTTTAGGACTACGTAGGCCTATTTATGCGTAATTTTAAGGAAAACATCTACAATTATAGATGAGGTGAAATGAAATAAAGATGAAATAAAGATGTTGTTATTATTATTATTATTATTATAGGTGCTGTTCTGCGATGTTGATGAAATAACTCCAAACGATGTAAGGTACACTCCAAGCAATGTTCTCCCTGAGCGCTTGATAGTGTACCACTGCAGTTGAGTGTATATATGCATGGTAGATGATGCTGTTGTGGAGTATATAAAAACACTATTTCTGCTTGACTTGTAAGATCATGAAACAAATGTAATCAAATTATTATGCATGTTGTTTTAAATGTATGTGTGGAAATTGTTTGACAAACCATCAACCACCTAACGTTATGACATATCTTCAGATGTAATATTAATTTCAATAACGTATTATGTGAATGTATAGGTTTAAAGTAGAGTAATCTATTAAAAGAGAAACATGGAGGTACCCAGCAAACAAAATACAATAACTCAATGTTTGGTTAACGTTGGTCCAGCTTCACAGATGCTGTACCAACAACGACCTAACATATGGGTTTATGTCTGGGTAAAGCTATGAACAACAAAAGGGCAGTAAATAAGTTACTTAATAAGAAACCTATCCGTGTTCTCTGGTGACAATGATTCGCAGTTCATGTTTTTTTATCCAATTCACTATCAGTCACGTATTGCTCTTTGCTGATGGTATATAATGGTATATAATAATAACATCTTAAAGGTGATCTATCACCCTTTATGTAATATGAATAATTTTGTGACAAATAAATCAAAGTTGCTACAAGATGGGGCACAAGTGTTTCTTTATATGGGGTGATTGGCTATCATGTGACCCTCTGAGAGGGTCACATGATAGATAATCACCCCATATAAGGACATAATTATTCATACCATATAAGGGGTGATAGATCACCTTTAATGATTCAACAAAACTAAAGTTGCAGTCTTGTGGAACATCCAACTATTTGTGAGAAACACACTAGAAATAGGTCTACAGTTCAGATTATAATCAGGTATGAGCTTGATAATGTGTTTGTTTGACATAACCTTGAACTCAGGTTTGCAAGGATTTATCAATAAGATTTAATTTATCACAGAACAGTGTGTCAATCTGTGGAAAAATCAATATACTAGTATTTAAGAAATACGTAGGCATATAAAAATTATTTTAAAATATTAGTGTTTTGTGAGACATTTATTTTGTGAATAATATAAGAAGGTTCAGAGTCAATTTGGATTCCAATATAATTTTTTGGACCCGATTTTATTATTTGGTTCAATTGATTTCAGACTGTCATGCATCTTATCAAACAAGATATGTTGAGCCAATATTGATTTAATACTTTGGACATGACTTTAGTCTAAGTCACAATATGTAATTTTCTTTGAACTTTTCATTCACATCATTCACGTCAAGTCCACAAACCAAACCAAGCACTTCCCTGTGTCAGCATGTAAATATGAGACTGCATAATGTAATATTGACATATCTGTTTAGTACCAGGGTCAACTGGGGACTGTAAACATTTGAACAAACATCACGCATTCGACTGCTGTCACATTCTACGTAGTTCTCATATTTGAATCACATATCATTTCTACCATCCATTTATGCAATTATTTTCTTTCATATATATATTTATCATTCATTCAATCATACATCCACCCATTTATCCACGTCCCCGTCAATTCATTCATCTAACCATCCATCAATCCATCAACCCATTCACCCACCCATCCATTCATCTGTCAATTCTTATCCATTCATCCATCCATCTGTCCATCCATCTATCCATCCATCCACCCATCAATCAATCCATCATCCAAAAACCCATCCATCCATCGATTCAAGTATTCCTTCATCTAAGTAGCCATCGGCCCATCTATATACATACATACATGTATGTATGTAACGCTAGGTGGTAAGCTGTCATGACCGGGAGAGATCACACCACCAGGCTGTGTAAGCAGCGGTCGGGGTGCCCTGAGAGAGTAATTAAATCAAGCCTACTTTCGACGCTCCCGGTAGTATCTTGGACCAGACCGTGATAGGGTAAACATCGAAAACCTCTGCCCCTGTTTCCCGGCCCAGGCCGGGCCTGGGGGTAAGACGGATGGGCGACATTCGCCCCACCCTCCAGCCTAAGACGGACCTGGGGGTAGGGATGGAGAAGAAGAAGAAGAAGAAGAAGAAGAAGAAGAAGAAGAAGAAGAAGAAGAAGAAGAAGAAGAAGAAGAAGAAGAAGAAGAAGAAGAAGAAGAAGAAGAAGAAGAAGAAGAAAAATGTTTATTCGACAAATGACACTGAAAAAATACAAATTAAATAACATGTCAGGATGACTACCATTAAGACTCAAAGAGTCGCTGGCATGGAAGCCACCTAAGTATAAATAATATAAAATATAAAATACTATATAATATAGTAAATCACGATACAAAATTATCATACAAAATATTATGCAGCTTGTCAGATTAAATTTAAAAGGGACTCTGCAAATAAAAAAGTTTGGATAAATTTGAAATAGGATTTTAACTCAAAACATAAATTTATCAAATCTCAATAATCTCCACCCAGCTGAAACTGTCAGTCGCGTCAGCGAGACACAGCCACAAAATAGGCAAAAAATTACAAAATAAATAACATTGTGGCCAAAAGGAAAATGTATATATAAATATATATATATATATATACATACACACATACATATTCAGTGCATTAGGTAGGTGTTGTCAAATTACAAACATAACAATTATGAATTAGACAAATGTCAGAATATTTCTCTATTACATAGTGTTTAGTATATTGTCCAAAACCTTTTAAACTATGAGTGAGTACCTTTTCTAAAATTGATAATGTGTGGTATTTAATATATGGGGCATTTGGTTTCTGATAAAATTACGAGGAAACTCATGTTTAAAATGGGCATTCCTCAGTTTGTTTTCCCCCCTTGTGTTATAATCATGAATGTCAGAGTTTAGAGCAAGATTAAAGTCATAAAAATGATCAGAAAGAATGTTGTTTATTAATTTAAAATAAAATTTTAGTTGTTGATGAAAATGTATATCATTTACTTTCAAAATATTGAATTTTTTAAAGATAGGATCGGAGTGTGTATAAAAACTACCTTTAACAATTATTCGAATTGTTTTTTTTTTAAATCCGATTTTAATCATGACCCCATGCTAATATGCAATAAATAATATGTAGGAGAATGAGAGAATTGTAAATGGTCAAAAGTGTTTTATGTGGTATTAAATGTTTAAGTTTATTAATCACACCTATTGTCTGCGATATTTTATTTTCTTTTTTATTAACATGTGAATTCCATTTAGGATGTTTATTTATAATTAGTCCCAGATAATTAAATTCATCCACACATTCGATTAATTTATTGTTTATTTTTAATTTTGGAATTGTTACACGTTTCTGTGGTTGATGAAAGAGCATGAACTTTGATTTTAGTTTATTTAAGGACAGCTTGTTAACTAATAACCAGTAATTTATTTTTTCTAATTCATCATTTAATATTTTAATATTTAGCCCAGAATCATGTTTAGCATAAAAAATCATTTAAATTTGCGATAAGGGTTGTGTCATCAGCATAGATTATGCATTTGAATAAACGACTTGCGTTAGGGAGATCATTCATATAGATGATAAACAGCAAGGGCCCTAATATTGACCCTTGTGGAACCCCTGTGGATATATTTATACAAGAAGATCTGAGACGGTCAATTTCCACACACTGTTTTCTGTTTGATAAATAATGTTTTATCAGGTTAATAGACGTTCCTCTAAAACCGTAAAATTTAAGTTTGTCCAATAAAATAGAGTGATTTAGTGTATCAAACGCTTTTGACAAATCCAGGTAGACAGCAAAAGGTGTATTTCCATTATCCATATGATTTACAATAGTATTTACAACAACATTTAGAGCAGCTGATTCAGTTGAGTGATATTTACGAGATCCATATTGTTTATCATAAAAAAGGTTATTTAAAGTAAAGTATGCATTCATTTGATTAAAAATGACACGTTCAAATATTTTAGAAATTGCTGGTAAGAGAGATATAAGCCTATATTTCTCGATTAGAGTAGGGTCTCCCTTTTTAAAAAGAGGAATGACTTTAGCTATTTTCAATTTGTCAGGAAAAATACCTGTGTGAAGTGATTGATTTATTATTGTTGTTAATGGTTTTAATAAATCAGATTTAACCAATTTAATCAGAATTGTTGATAACTCATCAACACCTGAACTATTTTTAGAATTAATGTTATCAATTAGTTTTGACACAGTATCTTCGTCTACATTTTATATGAAAAAAAAGTAGAAACTGGATCATTTAAATAATTCATGTGCGAATTGTCAGGTACATCTTTGAGACCTGATGCCAGTGTACTGCCAATGTTTGCAAAGTATTTATTGAAAGAATGAGCTATAGTTTCTTTATCTTTAATTAAACAGTTATTTATTTTCATTTCATCTGGTAGAGAACTTTTCGATTTGTTTTTATTCAATATATTTCGTATCACTGACCATGTACTTTTTATAATAAAAATGTATTTTTGAAATTAAGAGTGATAAAAATTCTTTTTTTGCAATTAAAATACTTCACCTTAAAATAATATTATAAGTATATTATAAGTATTTTTCTGTGTTCATACTCAACAGAATCTGAAGGCGTTTCTTTAAGTTTTCTATATAAAAAGTCTCTACGTTTAATGGATCTAAGTATAGCCTTTGTTATCCATAATGATTTTTTGTGTTTATTTTTGTTGAATTTCACTTTTTTACATTGTAAATGTTTTTGTTTTGCTTCTGTAAGCTTTTTCTCTATAATATTATAATTGTGATTGGGGTCTAAATTGGGATCAGAGTCTATTTGTTCAACTAGACAAGCACTAGTTATTTCTGTTTAAAAATGATTCAATGCTTCATTTGAATGATTATTTACATAGATAAATTCAATAGGGTCAATAATTGCACGTGTGACATTAATGCTAATACAATAAGGAAAATGATAAGATAATCCACTTGTGAAAATACAGGATGATACATCAGAGAGGCTAAAAGTAAACTTGCAAAGAAAGTTATCAATAAGTGTACCTGATCTACGAGACAAAATGAAATGAAATGAGTCGGGCTTTAGGCCACCTTTGTGCACATATAGGCTAAACTGGGCCAGGAGAACCTCCTGAGGATGGTGAGATGATTGAGATGACACTGTTCTTCAGACACAGGATTCGAAATTCAAGCCCTGGCGGTCTGAGACCGAGCACGCTACCTCTCGGTCACGGAGGCTCCCCTCAATACTAACTTTCACACGTAGATGGGGAAGAAACAATTTTGTTTCTTTCAAACCGCCGAGACCGGGAACCGAACCCCGAACTCTGGCGTGAAAGGCAGCGGTGCTAACCACCACCCTAGGGCCCCCGCCCATCTACGAGACAATCTAGTTGGTAATGTTATGTGAGGGTAAAAACTATGTGATGTGATGATGTCAAGAAATTCATTAAAAATAGGTTTTACATTTACATTTATTAGATTTATGTTCAAATCACCCGTCAAAATAATTTCATATTTAAAATTACCTAAAGTTGTGAGCACTGGATCTATTTCGTTAATAAATGATTGATAATTTTCATTGCGATCTCGTGGAGGTCTATACATATTACCTATGACAACATTTTTACTTAACTGTTTTCATTCAATTTCTATAAATAAACTCTCCCATATTGTTGAACGTTTATAAATTGGTAACAAAGTGTAATTAAATGTATCATGTAGATAAATTGCCGGACCAGCATGAGAGCTACATATAGTTGATTGTGAGATAAGAGTATAACCAGGTAATTGCAACAAAGAGAGATCTGCTTCATCCATTAACCATGTCTCTTGAAAACAAATAGCACCAAATTCAAAATTCTCAAGTTTTAATTCGCTTAAAAGTATCTGAGATTCATCAAATTTCGCCCTGATTGATTTTATATTTAAACTAAAAATATTAAATTTGTTTTTTCTTTCAAGACAAAACGAAACAAATTCATCGCTATTAACATATGGAGAATGCTTAATTAATGTTATATCACTGATATTTTCTTCATCATCTTCATTATTACCTATATTTAAAACATGGTTTGATGAATTGGTATCTACACCCCCATATTTACCAAGTAATTTCTGTTCAGTTGACATTATAAAACATATATAAAACAAAATATGATGACAAGCTGAATAACAAATTTCGTAGAATCAAAACTACTTTGTGACTAGTAAGTATGGAAATGATAAACATGTCGTATAAGCATGAGATACCCAGGCTAAAGGCCCAACCGGGATAGGTCTAAAATCACCTCGAACTAACCAACCAATGAAATGTATTTTTGATCTAATGCTTCAAGACATGATAGGTCGAGGGCAGAAATAAGCATTAGCGAAGTAGTATGTATCGTAAGCCCTGAACAGGAGGGTTAGCCTGTCACACCATTTTCCAGTCATTTCTCGTCATAATAAATGAGACTTTGTTTGTTATTTACTTTATTCCATTGTTGCTAATCTGGGGGCCAGGATAGAAAAGCACAGTCAGATGTGTTGTAAGATTCTGAGATAAAACATGGCTAACGCGAGCATCCCGTCAACCATGACCAGTGAGCACTAAAAACATTTAGCCAACATGTTTGTAGCCAACCATACTTGGACAACCCAGTTCAGTAATCAGGACAGAGAAGTCAGGAAAATAGACGTCTGCGATGGTAAGAACACCGACCTAACCAGGGAATGGATGTGACACATCTGTAGATTGGACCAAGGAGCCGCGAATATTGAGTGCCTATTTAATCTGGCTCAGGAGACGACAGACGGTAACCTCAGAGATGAAGTGAGATATTAGACACAGACGCTCAATGAGAAGGAGGACGCTGCAGCGTACAACCAGTGCTTCAGATTGTATTTGCCGGACGCTTGTTTTGGACTGGACGGACAACCATGCTGGATGCAACCATAGAGGTCGCCTTGGAGAAGGAGGCACAAAGAGAGAAGGAATACCAGATGATGGGCGAAGAGCCCATGTAGGTTAGTTTAGCACAGAAAAACCAAGAATCTGCAGATAGATATATGTCGATTTTTGAAACCGTACGGAGACGGGTGGAACAATTACAGGCCTACATGAACATTCAGGATACACACACAGTCACACCAACACAACTACCAGCCCCGAGACATGCAGATGCCTGGGAGCTGCTATGAGTACGTGGGACGGACCACGGATCACACAATTCCACCAAGAGAAAAAGACGATGGAACAGATAACTGGATCCTCAAGCACAACGCATACCATGGACGGATGGGATGGGATGCAATGGACAGACGGCCAGCCAATCTGAGCATGCTGCAAAGGGGTAGGCCACCACGGTAACGTTTGCCCGTCCTAGACTCGTCCACGTACAGCTTCAAGGGGTCATTAATAGCAGCACTGTCGCCATGTCGAATAGGGCTTCAGCTAGACATCACTGCAGGAGTCAAGGTCCATGCCCTACTCGGCAGTGGTGCTGCCAGAACACTCTTGTCTGAGAAAAACATTATCTTGGACGCCCGTCATTACTACGTCCATCTGGCCTCGTATGCGGACTCGGCAGAAAGCCCTGGCCGGTGATCGGTGGAACCAAAGTCAAACTCACAGATACCGGCACACTCTTAGTGTTGGTCACAAAAGATCTCCCAAATAAACTGCTGATAGGCAGTGACGGATCAGCCGAGGAAAGATTTTGGGCAAGAAAGATGACGTGGTTTGGGCCCTCCCCGAGAGGAAAGTGGTCGACGATCCTGTCAACGAGATGCTTAATGCGGGTGTGATCCAGACGTCACCATCACCTTGGGCAGCCCCAGAAATACCGCAAGTATCGACTACCGCAAGCTTATTGCGGCAATGGTAGAAGATTCCTACCCTCTCCCTGTGATGAAGGACATCTTTGCCCAACTCGGGGTGCCAAGCTATACTCGATTTTGAATCTTAAAAGTGACTAGTGTCATATTCCAGTAGCCCCTCAAGAACAACGCAAAACAGCCTTCACTTTCCGCAGAGGCCTCTTCACTTTTGTGGATTGTTGCCAAAATATTGTTTATTGTATTCGATGATGTTGTCGATGATACATGATGCGATGGTTGTAGAAAGGTATACACATTTTGGTTTTCATGTACATAAAGGGTCATAGGCCGTAACCTTGGTGGACAAAAAATGATCAGAAATAGATTTTCGCTTCCACTCAGGGGGCACTATTTTTTGTTTATATTATCATTTTCCTAATAGTATTCTGAAAGACATATAAAAAGTTATCCTTGTAAATCCCTGCAGTATTTATGTAAACTTTAGGTTTTAAATCACGGGTATTGTAAAATAATGAAAATTAATTTCATGTAAAAAAGAACTTCAGATTTGTGATTGGAGGGGAAGGATCAAAAAACTATTTGGGAAGCATATATAAAACAGATAAATCAAACTAAAAACAATTTATTCTTGACAAAATCGAGTATTTTTTAATTGAAATGACGAAAATAGGCACAATTTGAAAGATTATTTTTATGATTTGGTTTTCATTTTCATTAAGGATTGGCAAGCAAAAAATGCATAATGATATCATTACACTACCTAAAATAGTACATTGTTTAACTGTGGTTATAATTTAAAAAATGTTCCCGAATTTGAATGAAATAAGAAGAAACAGATATATAAGTTGTCATCCATTTGGCTAATGTCAGTAGAGCTACCCATGGAAAAAATACACCATGTATATACGGGGTTGCTGGACATTGACATTCCTAATTTTTCCATTAACCCTTAAAACTTTGAGTCATATGATTTATTTTTAACACACTCGTTGCCCCGATTCACAACTTCATGTGTGTAAAGATTGCCCACATGTACATAGTTACAATTTTAATAACAAATTACATGACTGTATACTAGTCTAGAAATAATAGTTGTTCCTTTGTTTTATTTTTCAACTACAAACTAATAATGGGTGTTATTAGCACTTTAATGGTTAAGTGGCATAACATGATATTTACTTATCTTTAATAAAAAAGACTACATATATGAAAAATATCAGAAATGCATGCATTTCTGAAAATACCCAAAATTAAAACATTTGGCAAAGAAAAAAACTTGTTTTTTAGAAAAAAAAAATATCACAAAAATGGACCATACAATTCGTGAAATATGGATTCAACTTCTTTATGGAGGTATTTTGCAAGCTATTATCTAGAAAACACAAGTACTGCAGATAAAGTATAGAAAGTACAGGATCGATGATTTTTTTAAATTCAGGAATAGAATGGTCACATGTTATGGGTTATACATTTTTGTACTCTTACAGTGTGGAAAAGTCGTCAGAATCTGACGTCTACAGACGTCTAAAGTCGATCCCCGCACTGTAAGAGTTAAATAATACACAAAACACAATATTTAACCCAGGTTTCTATATTTATACACATAACCTTCTATCATGATTAAATGTCATGATTATATATAATAATATATACATGGACATTTTTTTATATTGAGGTATATTTATATAGCTCATAATAGTACTTAACCTCATAGTATTACTTGTCTTATAAAATAATATATGGTATTGAAATATATATATATATAAATATATATATATATATATATATATATATATATATATATATATATATAAATATATATATATATATATATATAAAATGTCCATGTATATATTATTTTTGTCAATTATTTCCATATATACACTTCAATCATGTAAATTTGTTTACTTCAAAATGATCACTTCTCATGTAGATGTTTGTAAAATTATATGTTGCTGCCAGATATATTGTCAGATTTACCATGTACACGAATTTAAATATATGCTATTATTACTGTTTTATATTATATAAGTAAATGAATGATACGAGTTATGTATATATTATTATATTATTTAAATAGATGTATATATCAATGTATGTTTTTTGATGTTTATGTATGAGGGCCCCACGGCGAATGAGCTATGCTCAGTGGGTTGGTACATGTGCATGTATGTTTTAATTTTTATTGATTTTGTACGTTGATGTATATACCTGTACCCTTGGTAAATAAAGTCTTTATTATTATTATTATTACATTCTGAATATGTCATGAGTCGTCGATTGTTCATAGGCAAAATCCATATGATTCAGAGGGCTCATGGAATTTGGTCGGGGCGAACAAAATTAGCATCTTATGGCCCTGTCACACTACAACGTTCCGGATAAAGCTCGTCTAACGTTCAAAAAAAGGGGAGAGAGCGAAGAAGAACGTTGTAGGTCGGACGAAAGGCGCTAGATGACATTTGTAGGTCGTTGGTGGTCGTCGGAGAACGCAGAGGGTCGTGGACAGTTTTTGACATGTCAAAAATTAACAACGTTCATCGGGCGCTTCCACAAGAATGCCCGATGAGTGTTCTGTGGGCGTTCTAGACGATGGACGGTCGCTAGAGGTAGGCCCACACACACGGCATTCGCTCACTGTTCTCCCTAGTCTTTGTCGCCAACTAAACTATCGGCCTCCATCGATTACATATATTAAGGCCCTGTCTCACTACTACCCGGTATGACTGGGCCGCCTAATTCATTTGCTGCGCGAGGCCCAGTCGCACTGACCGCCATTTTGTTTCCACAGTCAGCTGTGTAAGACGACACTCGCGCTGCCTACCGAAAAACTCGGATGCCATGAAATTGAGACGAATATTTCAAGTGCCTACGAAAACTAGGCCAATTTTTAGCAGGCGTAAACTTTTGATCGTATTAGAACTACTACATTTAAAAATGGAGGTCACTGTGTCAGAGCCTTGCAATGTCATCAGGGTATCTCACTACAACGTTCTGGAGAAAGTTCGTCAAACGTTCATGAAAAGGGGGCAGACGCGGACAAACATTGGAGGACGTTGGAGGTCGGAGGAGGGGTGCCAGATGACCGTTATATTATAAATCACCATTTTGTATTTATGCGGTGTAATAATGTGACATAGACTCGAGCAAAAGCATGGGCCTATTAAACACAACATCAAAAAAATAAAAATGTATCGTCTATAAGATAACTTATTGTTATTTACTCACATAAGAATTAGGCTATGTAAAATTTATTATGAATGATAGTTAAGTTAAGATACTGAACAGAAATGATCAGTATCAATTCAAGTTTTTTTTTAATGTTAGTGCATGGGTGTATTCTATATCATCAATATACCTGATATAAACTTCTGCATATCAGTAAAAATAATTAACCACGTAGGCCTAGCACAACCCACATGCAGATATTATATTTGTTGAGCCGTAAGCGTCACCTGGTGAATATGACGCACATCTCGTGACAAGCATACCGTCATCACATGACCATGACGGGCCCACCTCATGTGACCCGTGTGTTTACTGCCGCGTACACAACCTGTCTGCTCATTGAGAGGTCAGAATCTGTCAAATACAGCAGGTTTATCTCGTCTATTTTTGGTATTTCTCGGACTGAGTGATTGTGATAATTATGGCGATGTGTGGCGGTATGTCTGGTGTGGTGGAAGCCGATGATGAAGTTCATGAAATCTGCAAACAGGTAGAGTTAAAAATAACATGAATAAAATAGGTCAAATGGGCTCTACACTCCTGAGTCTGGTAACCACTTACAAATTTGTAGTGTCTCAGCTATGATGACATCAGAGATAATACATCAGGGAATAATTTGTCTGGTGTAGCGGTGCAGTTTGCTACGCAATTTTGGGCAAATGCTACACAATAATATGTTGGTGTAGCAGTTCTTCGTATGGAGAATAGTAGCTTGACACATGCCAGTATGCTAAACTGCTACACAATTTTTCTGAAGCAAATTATTCCCTGTACATACACTGCTAAATCATATCTTGTTTATTTTATTTGCGGCTGCCCATTTTTCTAGCAAACACAATACATTAGCCCAATGCTGGGTAAATGTTGGGCCAGCGTTGTAGACGGTGGACCATCATTGACCAGCATTAGTTCAATGTCTTATGTTTGCTGTGTAGGATCTAAACACGATAATTGGCCTACATTGAGCCAATGCTGGATTAATATTATTATTGTCCCACCGACGACGCTGGTACAACATTAATGCAGCATTCGTTCAACCTTGATTAGCATAGCTCGTGTTTGCTTGGTGTGGCTTACCCTGAGCACAGCTCACTACGTGTAAAGGGTGACCATTAAAATAGCGGTGTGTGGGGGGCTGAAGTGTTTTAGAAATAAATAATTTTGTCCTCTGAGAAGATTAACCCGTGGATTATAACCTGTGTAGGCAGCCGGCTGATTACACCCGCGAAAACGCAGGACGGTAGAAAATCATCTAACGGTAGACTTCAGGAGAAAATTATTTGGCTCATAACCAGCCTGGAAAAACTAATGTAGGCCTACAGTAGTTGCTATATTGCTTGAAATAAAAACAAAAACTCCAGGCCCCCTCTCTCTGCTATTTTAAAGGTCGCCTCATAATGTATTATTTTACGGTATGCCAACCAGCCACCCAGCCGCAACCAAAGAGAGATAAGAGTAAGCGTGGAAATGAGTCCGCGTCGTAGACGGTGGTCCAACATTAGCCCAGCATTGGGTCAACGTATCGTGTTTGACCGCCTGAAATGAATGAGACATACAGACGGAGAGAACACACAGACACAAACTGAGTTTACAAAGGTAAACCAACATGTCCCCACCTCTTCAGAGGGGATATATATAATAAAATGCCACTGAAATTGATGAAATATGGTGTGTGTGCTCAGTTTAGAATGTTTGGAAAGTAATCGATTTTGGAAGCTGTCACGTTTGAAAAAAAAACATTTTTCGTTATTTTAAACTGAAAATTGTCTTAGCAATTCAAACTTCAAATGACTTCAAAATTGTAATAAACAATTTAACAGGACAAGAGATATCGGTATCGACTCTAGACCTAGTTTTAGTGGGTGTCAGACAGGTGTATCAGAGCTCGGATTAAAAAACAGTACCTTAGTCGGAATAAAAACGAAAAGCCTGCTGCTATGGAACTTGCTATGAACATGTTTTTCACGTGAGAAACTGTGATAAATTTATGGAAAAATACTGACCAAAGTAGTTTTTTGAGCTTTACTCAAATTGTCCCGATATAGCCATGATAACTATGACCTGATAACAATTTTCGCTTTAGTCTGGCAGAAGGACTGTCCTATTTTCTATTTTCGGCGAGTTTGTAAAAATAAAATAAAATGTGGCGTGATTGATTCTATCATGTCTATAGTCCTGTTCTATAGTCCTGTTGTAGTTCTGTTTCGATTTTTGTACGCGAGCTTCATACGGCTGAATGAATACACAGGAGGCCTTGACTGTCTATTTCTCGTAACTGAACATTCAAGTTGGAGACATTCCTGAGTTAAACGCCTTTTGAACAGACCGGTATCATGATTGTGGACATGCGTGCGCACCCCCCCCCCCCCCCCTGACACGATCAGCTCACCCACTGCTAGTTTAATGTTGGCCCTCCGTCCTTCACGCTGGCCCAACAATGCATCAGCAGATTGATTTTGATCGTCGCCTTTGACCTCAGATGACTGTTGACTTGACATTGTCCTCGTGACCTTTCTTATATTGTTCATTCTTTACCCAGCACAACTGACACGGTAATCATATAATGATTTAACCAATCAACCGCAAAATTCTTTAATTGGAATTTTTACTCACTTAAAGTTGTATCTCGCTGACGCGATCCAAAACTTCAAGTGAGTGAAAATTATTCACACCTGACAAAATGGAGGTGAACGATTTTGAAAAATTGTTGATTGATGTCACGTTTCATCTTTAATAACATGTTCCAAAAGCTGTTATTTAATGTGCTAGTAAAAAAATGGAAAACAACCACGAATATAATCGAGACCGGTGGTTATAGGGTTAACGTGGGTCAGCTTCGCACACGATGGGACACCATTGGGTCGATGTAAACACACTACATTAACCCACTGAACGTTGGTTTAATGTTAAACCATCGTCTTCGAAGCTGACCCAATATTAAAAACCCGTTCGATTATCGTGTTGTGTTCGCTCGGTCGCTTAATAGTGGTGTCTGGTGGGCCCTCCAATGTCATCGTTTATATATGTTTTTTCTTTTATACGTAACATTTTTTAACCCCATGCTTTAACCCTTACAGCGCGGGGATCGAATTTAGTCGTCAGAATCTGACGTCTGTAGACAAACACGAGATGAATAATGTATAGGTTGAAGCATGACAATTATTATGGCTTACATTTTTTTTTTATAAAAGTGTTCTACTTGATTTATTTCATAGGTTTCTACGCTTTCCAGAGTGTGTTTTGGCTACTATTTTATAATAATAATCTTGTTACTTTATATCTTGTTTTGGCGCGGGAAACATATATTATGTATAATATTTTTTATACTTTTTATGCTTATACTTTTGTACATAGATGGATATGAATGTAGTTGCTGTCTAGCTTGCAGAGGCTTCTATAAGCCTGTTCTAGCGCAGCACGACCAATGCTGTATATAATATTATAATGATATATTAAAGGGACTGGCCCAGGCTAAAATCATAAAAAAATCTGTGATTATATTTTATCTTCTTCATATGACCATATGATGTAAACTTGTCCATAGACTAGAACTGCAAAAGTTTTTTTTAATTTTTCTGCTGCGCATTTACCAGTTGGACTAGATATAGAGACAAAATTCCCGTATTTCTAATTTTTGACATGGTTGTCAAAAATTAGAAATCAGGAATTTCGTCTCTATATCTAGCCTAAAGGGTAAATGCGCAGCACAACAATTAAAACACTTTTGCAGTTCTAGTCTATGGACATGTTTACATCATATGGTCATATTAAAAAGCCAAAATGAAATCACTGATTTTTTGCTGATTTTAGCCTGGGCCAGTTTCTTCAATGTGTATATTTTTGTATCTGTTTTAAATATATGTATTGGTCAAAAGCTAAATAAAAAAAATGAAAAATGAAAAATTGACTCGGTTATGCCTCAAAACACACCAAATATTCTTACACCAAAGGGTTTCCAGTCGTTTTAGAATAACAATTTCTATGGAACCCTTTTAACACTATACGATAATAATTCGCTTGGTACATGTGGCATAGCGTTGCTACACTACCGAGGAAAAATACAATAATCATTATAATATTATGTCGGTGACATAGCAGTTTTTTAGAACGAGCGATAGCACCTCTACTCATAACGTACTGCCATGCAAAGCTGCCTTGCAACGCCAAACAGCAGTTACTGCTTACTTGTCAAGTAAGCAGATACTACCATTTTGGCAGCTGCTACATAATGTGTCTGGATAAATTTATTATAGAACGGAACACATATCTCGGTTTTACAGATCACCTAGCCATTGATTGATAACACCTTGATCCACAAGGTGGCCAATGGGCATTAACATCCCTCCTGTGATTCCTCATATGGTGAGCGACTTCATGAAGACACACCTTTACTGGGTATAAACATGATAAAGATGTATAATTTTGTTGTAGATTCGTCAATCAGCCGAGGAGAAGGCAGGCCGTACATTTGATGAGTTCACAGCCACACACTTCGCCTCACAGGTGGTGGCCGGCACCAACTTCTTCATCAAGGTGCGTAACAAAAAGAACTTTGTAAAAAAAGTCCTTGATTGCAACTAGCAGACATGTAGATATCCAAGTGATCAGTTAACCCATTAACGCCCATTTATTTAACCTATTTACTCTCAAACCTTATCATGGTAAGTTAATTTATTTATTTTCTACCCACCCGAAGTTGTGTCTCGCTACCGCGACCCACAACTTCTAGTGGATGAAAATAACTCGTATTTGTTTATTTTGAGCACAAATATTTGCTAATCTTGATCGTGTTTGAACATACATTTCATTCCACAGTAACAGTGATTTGATCGACTAATAAAACAGTTTAACCCTTTAAATCCGCACGATGCATTAAAGCATCATTTCGCATCTCTGAAGAATGACTTAATTTCCTGAAACCTAGTGGTTTTAGAACGAAAATTTGTTGTAAAAATAGCAGTATATTTTTTATTTGTCACCCACTTCAAGTCATTTTCATTCACTACAAGTCGAGAATTGTGTCTTTGCTCATGTGTCTTTGCTCATGTGGCATGTCTCACATCGTCGTACATACCCTGGTCAGCGAGGGTGCGAGAATACGGGCCTCTGGATGTGAATAATTAGATAATAATGTCATGATTTTATCAAATAACAAATTTGATGAATACACTCCCAGCAAACACGTAGACCATTTATACAATGTTGGTCAACGTAGAAGACGTTGGGCCGACGTTGTGTAAATGTTATATAAATGTTTTGTGTTTGCTGGGCTGTCACACACTCCTATGTGGTGGCCGGTACCAATGTGTTCATCAACTTGAAGGTAAATCTCATGTGATGAGCAAAGACTATATCATACTGTCGTGTACCTTCCATTTACGCTCACCTTGTCATGGTTTATTCAAATAAATTTGAGGAGTTTACTGCTACTCACTACACCTTCCAGGTGCCCGATTGGCATTTGTTTTATTTAAATTATACATTGTGTAAGTATTTTCACCCAGTTAAGTTAAGACCCAGATATTTCTGCATATATTATAAAATACGACTCTGATCCAACGTTAAAACTACATTGCTTATGTCCGCCATTTTATGATGTCATCTTTTATCTTGGACAGGTTCGTGTGGCCACAACAGAGTCTGTCCATCTGCGTGTGTATCGCCCACTGCCCCACACCGGCAAACCTGCGGAACTAGCAGCCTTACAGGAGGGAAAGAGCCACGAGGAACCACTGGAATACTTCAAGTGAGATGATAGGAAACAAGCAGCCTTATAGAAGTACAAGAGCCATCAGGACCAACTAGAATATTTCACTGACACCTTAGGGATGACATCACTTAATCCATTATGTTCTAGTGACGCATTTGTTTGCATAACAAATTTTCACATCAGCAAATAGTTATGGTTTAAAATTAGATTTAAATTTACCTTACAATTTCTAATATGACGAGCACAAATCGGCATCTAGACCGTCATGATATCTGCTCAACTGAAGGAATATTGTGACATTAAACCTTTAGGAGCTAGGTTTAGCTTATTTTTTATTTTCACTCACTTGAAGTTGTGTCTCGCTGACGCTATCCACAACTTCATGTGAGTGACTATTATTAGTCCAGCGAAAGCCATGTTCTTTGTTTTATATTTTGTACATTGTACGCTCCACCTGCGAAATATCCAATTGAAAGTGATAATTAAAGAACTAAACAAGATAATAGTCGTGATCGTCGCTTTGAAGTTTTACGAAAAGATGCTGAATCTATTAGATTTTGACTCAGGCCTACTATACCTGTGATAAAATAAGTGAATTATTGTCACTTTGCTAAATGGAATTAAGCCGTATGAACTGTGCTTGCCAATAGCTGTGTATTTGCTCCAAACTGCCATATCACATTACAAATATATTAGTTGTGTGAAGTTGTGAGAATTGGTTGAAACAACCCTATTTGAAGAAACGTGCCTTTGGATATAATGAAAGTGCATACTGCATGTATTCTGTCATTCGCACATGTAATATCATGTAATATCACATTCTGCCTCTTGATATATCGTAAAACCTAATGCTTGAACATTCTGGAACAAATTTACTATCATAAATCTGTTATTATTAAATATATACATATGATATTTTTATTTTGTGTACATTTTTTATATGTTTTAGAATAAAGTATATCATAACATCAATTTAGGTATTTTACTTTGTTATATATATCTGCACTGAAGAAGCTAGACACACGTTCACTTTCCACAGTGAATGGATGCGATATCTGTCCGACTGTGGCAAGTAAACTGAGAGCTACCTGGTTCGAATCCCAGCCGGCTGCAGTACTGCCTTTGGTATTGTGCAGTATATAATCTGAATATGTGCAGATAAGTTAATTCTTTCAGTGTGGCCGGGATCGAATTTAGACGTCATAAAAAAATCTGACCTTCATAGACGTCAGAATTTGACGTCTAATGTCGGGTCTCAGCACTGAAAGGTTTAAGTTTGAGTCAGTGTCAATGCTTGGATACAAATTACACAAATATGAAAGAGTAATTTTCACCCACTTGGGTGGGAATTTGATGGATACTTTGGCGGGTAAAGGTTTCCATGACCAACATTGGTTCAAAATCGTGTTTTTTCTGGGCTTAAGTCGACATTTGACGTGTTGGTTTTTCATCCATTGTTTCTGTATCAACACTTTGCCATATTCACAATTGGTGACGCCCGGAAATTATACAAGTTTACCACACACAGAAATTCGATCCACCCGGGAAATCAACGTTTTTCATCAATATTAACTACAATCGCTAACCTGCTAACCCAAGGTCCTAAAATACCCACAACATTTATACGATAGAGAGGCCAAAGAGTTCAAAAAGCGTCAAAAAATAACCTCTTCCTGAAATATGGTATCCCCAATGGTGCCATAGTGTAATATTTTTCGAATATTTTTGTAGTCATATTTTGTAAATGTATAGTCAACCGCGCACCTGTTCACTTCTGTGCGACGTCACCAGAAATTAGCACTACATTACGTCTATATGCGTGCTTGTTTAGCCAACATAACGTGTTAACATGGTCTAATTAGGTGTGTATGCTTATTATAGACATCATCGCCTGCTAATTATCTTGATCTCAGGCATGTCGCATTATGTAATAACCATTTAATGACCCTGGTGATTTATCAGAAATAGAACGAGCGACAGCGAGCTGCTTGGGTATCAGGTCTAATTAGTCCTTAGTTAAGTTATCTTATTTTATTCTTTATTTTAAAAAGGGTAAAAAGAACTCGTATTTGTTGAATTTGAAGCCGAACATTTTCAAATGTTGATTTTTAAACACTCATTTTATTCCCAATAGCTGTGATATAACGTGCTGATAAAACAAAGTAAAAATGATTACATTCGCGCTTTATAGCGCTTAACTCATAAAGCGCTGAATTAATTTGTAAAAAAACATCGCAATCAAATGGGTTTTTCACCTTGAAATCATCATAAATGTCTTAGTTAGCTCTTTCTGATTCATTTGAATACCTCTGTTAGGGGTCTACGTCCATTAGAAATATTTTTACTCTTACAGTGCGGTGATCGACTTTAGTCGTCAGAATCTGACGTCTACAGACGACTAAAGTCGATCCCCGGGCTGTAAGGTTTAAAGGTTAGTAAATTATTTGTATTCTGGTTGATGGAGCTCCCCCATTGTTTAAACCATTGTTGTAATAGTGTTAGGCCAGCATCGTAAACGTTATGCCAACATTAAGCCAGCATGCGGTCGCGAATTGTTGATCTACGCCATTGTTTGAAAAATGGTTGAAATACATAATTCGTAAACCTATATATACCATATGTTATAGAATTATGTTTTGTGGAATCTGCAATACTCTAATTATAGATTTCCAGATTATACGTGGGCATACCGACTCAGGGGTGGCCAAGCTGTCGAAATTCACATTTATTTGCGAATTTAATGCCTAATTTTGCGAATTTAATGCCTTGATGGTGCATCGCGCAATTTTTCCGCTCATATATTTTGCCACTGGCTACTTAACTTTTGCTACGTCAATTTTTTTTGGTCACTCCTGACCGTTTGTTTTCATACGATAAAGTCAGTCTACACTAAAACAATGAGACTTAAAATGTGACCGCAGATGTCGCTGGGTGTCGTCTTTTTGGCGTAGCCGGCTTAACCCTTTCAGCGCGGGGACCGACTTTATACGTCAGAATCTGACGTCTAGCATTTGACGTCTACAGTCGTTAGATTCTGACGCATAAAGTCGGTCCCCGCACTGAAAGAATTACCAATTTCTATTGGCCGTAGACCCATAATAATTTAACCCTTAGAGTGCGGAGATCAAATTCAGACGTCAGAATCTGACGTCTGTAGACGTCAGATTCTGACGTCTGAAGTCGATTCCCGCACTGTAAGATTAAAAAAAATATTATTGTCCGTAGGCCAATAACATAGGTATTCAAACGAACCTAAAAGATCTAACTAAGACATTTATGATGATTTCAAACTAAAAAAACCCCTGTGTTCTCTATGGCATAGACACAAATATGACTTTTTGGTGTAGACTGGTAGGCCTAAAGGCGTTTTACGTGTATTTTTCAACAAGTATAGCCTGATCAATTTAGCAAACAAAATTGAAAACCACATGCAGGCCCAACCAATCAAGGATCGCATCTGCCGACCACCTGGAAAATTAAGCCAGTCCCCATCCGTCATTCACTTGTTATTTAAATACACGTGTCTCTATAGTGGCATTATAAGATATAATGTAGTATTGATTGGTGTCTGTGAAACAACAATGCATAATATCACAAAAATGTACATTTTCTAAAAATGATTTTGTTTATGCCGTGGTATCGATCGGTTTGTGATCGCTCAGTGCCGTAATGTGAGCGATAATGAGGTGTTAATGCAGATAATGAGCTATATGATGACACCCATTACCTAACACTACGGCCTGTTATAAACATAACGGGTTGGCCCGGCGGTGGCTAGATGCCGGGCCAATATCTGGTGACAGGCGCTAAATTACAAGACAAAGACAAACAGCAGTAACTGCTTACTTCAAAAATAAGCAGTTACTGCTGTTTGTCTTTGACCTCCACAATAAAGGCAAACAGCAGTAACTGCTTAATTTTCAAGTAAGCAGTTACTACTATTTGCCTTTGAAATGATAATTATTATTGATAGTGTCAATGCAAAGAGTAGTAACTGTTGATCTGTACAGTAATCAGTTACTGCTGTTTGCCTTAGCACACCAGACAGGTGAATTCGTCACCGTGGATTTGTCGCCGTATAAAGGTGACGTTGCTAATTACGGTCCTCAGTAGCAGGTGCTTGTACACATTGCAAGAGATGACATGGTATTTGATGAACATGGAGAACGAGATACAAGGAACACTATGTAAGTTTCAGCATCGCTGATAAGACATTAGGTCTCCACAGAGTGACTTTAGTACAGTCTATAGCCTACAACTGATAATAGTGGTTTTCATGAATTAACATGATAACAAAGAACAAAACTGAAAGAACAGACATTACTTCAAGGTGGTCATTGACTTGATGGCATTGTATCCATAAAGTAAATAATGACAGGGAAGTTTGAAGAATTGCAGCTGAATGGATTATCATATTGATAAACTACTGAATGACATCAGATGTGAAAAGAGGGTGATCCAGCTAGACCTAGACTGCTTACAAAACCTCTAGAATCTGAACATATAGTCGAAGAGTGAGAACTGAAGAATATAATTACTGGATTTACTGAGCATATAAAACAAACAGTATGTCAATTAAAGTGACATGTTATTTTCGCGTAAAGTATATGCGGGTCTAGCAGTTTAAAAGTTGTACTGATCGCCTCTCGCTGTAAATCATGTCTATACAATCGGCAGAATTCAGAAATTTTGTTGCTAGTGAGGCTCCACTTGTCATCGTCTCACTCTGCATCAGTTTTATTGTCATGACGGTGTTAATGTTACACGCTTTTTGGTGTCACAGCTACTACAAGAAACTCAACGTGCCCCTGTGGGTGGTTGTGATGGCGCATTTCGTGGACAATTTCGTGACCACGGTGTATTTGTTGGCAGTATGTGATCCAGTTAATGACTTGTGGGGGTAAACCAACCCCAAACTTTGGACCAATATGTTGCTATCATAAAAGGTAGAAGGATAAATATACCAATTGACGAAATAGTTTGATTATTTTGTGAAGGAGGGATATCACTGTGCTGTAAGATGAATTTCGTTTTGTGTAGTGCTTTCCAGAATTACCCCTGGTCATTGGACCAGTTCATTCATGTACCATTTCAACTCACATTTTTGGAGCATACAGCATTTGCAGCTGTTTCGGCGCTAGGAACTAATCGCACACATTGCCATCTCTGTCCTACCAGGTACTCATTTATACCCGAGTCAAGTGAAACATGTGAGGGTAGAGTGCCTTGCCCAAAGACGCAACATCGAAATAATGTCACAATATTGAGAGGGGAGAAACAAGACACTTCTCTGAAAATCCTGCACCAAGCGTGATTCGAAACCGCACGGCAGGCCGCGCTCTAACCATTGTGCCACGCCCCTCTCTAACAATTACCAAGTAAACGAAAAATGTTGATCCATTCTTGTTAAATATCGGCCCACAGTCTACGATGCTGGTCCAACATTAGCCAGCAATAATTGGTCAAAAAAAAAGTGTTTGTTGAGGACATATGGAATATCGTGTCTTACACAAGCGCAAATAGAGCCTGGCTCATTCACATAATGTGTGTGTCCAGAACATTGGGTGAACTTGTCGCATGATTGTGTATTTTGTAATATTTATTAAATGGTTTGATGATAGTTATCGATCAGCAATGATGTTAAGTATGAAACTATTGGTGATCTTGATTGATAATAAAGATATGTTGTTATTTATATATTATTCTCTTGTATATTATGTATATACACTGTTTGCACGATTTTGCGCATAAGCAGGACTCCCAACTAAATAGTTCAGTTCTAGTCACTGTGTGACGTGTTGTATTAAAAAAGCGTGTGACAGGACTCCCAACTAAATAGTTCAGGATTTAGTCACTGTGTGGCGTGTTGCTATTGGGAGAGGTGTATTATTCTCTCTATTATTTCTCATTTCTCTGTCTGCATTCATATTCACTTTGATACGCCTATCTCAAACTGAATTAAATTATTGATATATCACTGCGACAGGGGGGGAAAGCGATATGTGAATGATAAAGTGACGTCATAACCACAATACAATACCAGTCTGTAATAACACCCTGTGCGCGTTACAGAATCTGTAATAATTGTACCCCAAAACGCCGGTGCGTGGACGATCGATTGCGAACAAATTAATGCGTCATTATTTGATCAATGATTTTTTTTTGTTTTATAATGACATATATACATCTCATTGGAATAATGCCTTAACGTGGGTATTTAAACGCCAGTATCTATATTATGTGAATTTATCATTTGAATAAGGTTACCCTCACATTTTTCAATAAATTGTTGATCTCGGTGTATACTGTCTACCAGCATACAAAACATGTGATTGTTAATGAATAGGACACTCGCAGACATAAATTCCACAGACAGGCTGAGCGATCACAGGTAAACCAACATGTCTCCACCACTGTAGAAGAGAGACATAAAACTAGAAGAGTCTAGGCTTTTTGTGAACAAAAAACTGGAGATGTATCCCTTCCAGCAGCATAACCATAAAGGTTGATAGAATGTGTTGCTCTCAGTGTATACTGTCTACCAGCATACAAAACATGTGGTTGAGTCAAATTCAGACTACTGCTTATTAACCATTACAACGCTGGAATATTTTTTGTTTAAAAAATGGAGACCAAAAGTCTTTTCTCCAATTTGAAATGATTATAAATGTTTTATATAGATTAGCAATAAAATAGATTAATACAAATATGAGCAATATAAAGAAAGTCAATAATACACATAGTATAAATACATATAAATATGCACATAGTAGGAATATAATATAAATATTTAATACATCGATTTATTCAGTAAGTTTATCACAGTTATGGCCAGATAAAAAATTAAATACTTTTGATTGAAAAACAGAAAGAGAAATTGTCCTTAGGGGAAGCCGTATTTAAGCCGAATGGAGAATACGTTTTTAGGGCTAATTGCCACTTCCTTTTCGCTTCAAGTCGCCCAATCTTATTCAGAGTTATGTCTCCCGTATTCTTTATTACTTCAAGATACACCACTCTCAGATGGGTCGCCCTGCAGCTCCCGGAGTTAAATGTTGTGGCAACTGCTGTGTCCTTCTTAAGGCGTCGGTTGGTTGGTTGATTGGTTTGTTTGCTGGTGGATTGGTTGGTTGGTTGGTTGGTCAATTGACTGGCTTGTTTGCTGGTGGGCTGGTTGGTTGTTTGGTTGGTTGTTTGTTTGGTTTGGTTTTGAGGTCAGGGTGAGAGTTAGGGGCCATGGCTAGGGTCGGGTAAGGGTTCCAGTATTTAGTTCCCATAAAACCCAGTATCGACATGTCAACCGTACTCTCATCATACCCTAAAGGGTCTGACTTTCGTCACCCCTTCAAGGGGCATGCCTTTCCATGTTTCCAACATAGTGCACTGACCGAGGAGAAGTATAGCCTGATTTATAAAAAGGAAAACAATCATACTAATTGATAAAAATTATACCTCATCTAATGCATTTACTAATGTAGTCAGATCCTGACTTGAGTCGGATCCGGTAACCGTTGGGTTGTCTAGTGGGACTCTCCCCAATCTACTTCTCACCAAGAGATCACGTAGATTTTGTCACCTCTTAAATGCTGTTACGCACCGTTTATACAGGATACAGGATGTTCGGATGTTTCGATTTAAGTTTATTGAAGGAAGTCTTCACTAATTTAGCTGCCTCCGCCGCAGTTGCAGAGTAGGTAATAACAAAGGGAGTGACGCCACCATCCTTAGGGGAAGGTACCGAATTAGAGCCGAATGGTGAATACGTTTTCAGGGCTAATTGCCACTTTGTTTCCGCTTCAAGTCGCCCAATTTTATTTATAGTTATGTCTCCTTTATTCTTCAATACTTTAAGATACAACACTCTCAGATGGGTCGCCCTGCAGCTCCCGGAGTTGAGGTGTGTGGCAACTGCTGTGTCCTTCTTAAGGCGTACATCCGAACGATGTATGTTTATCCTTTTCCTGAAGGAGAGCCCAGTTCCCCCCACATATGATTTATTGCATTTTCAACAGAATATTCAGTAAATACCGTTAGTTGAATCACAATTTTATGTGGTAGGAATTCAAATTTGATTCAGGGCATCCAGTACGCCCCCCCCCCCCACCCTCATGGTCTTACCACTCTCAACAACTACTTGCGTCGAGCATAATTTACAGTTCCTAGTAGTGCATCTTCGAGAAGATCCCTTGTTCGGGTTTTTCCTCAATTCACACACGGTTTTATCTTCAATCTTTCGCAAAAAACGTTCCGAGTAAATTCTCTCTTACTAGGGCTGCAAAGAGTTTCCAACACGCTATCATTATATCTTAAGGATTTGTGACTTAATTAGTCCCTTAAAAGTATGGTTTGGGTGATGTGATTTCTTGTGTAACAGTTCCAAAGTATCTGTTAATTTAAAAAAAAACTTTGGTATCAAATGTCCCTGTCTCCTTAAATCTGTTTCCTTTGTAAACCACTGATGCATTGATTCCGAGCTCAACTCTGCCTTCACAGTAATCGAAGGGTGATGGGTATTTAAAAAATTTTCAAATTTGTAAAATTCTTCCTTGGAGTGTTCCCAGATCATAAAAAATCATCCAGGAACCTATCGTACACTGAGGGTTTCAAGACGCATTTTTTCTAATGTTTTTTCACCTCCCACTCTGCCAAAAACAAATTAGCATAATTTCTTGCAAATTTCTTACCCATCGAAGCTCCCCACGTTTGTAGGTACCATTGGCTGTTGAGCTCAAAATAATTATTTTCCAATTTTTTTTTAATAGTGCTAAAATTTCTTTATCTGGCCTCTGGGTCTGGATTCTTCCTAAATATTTGTTTGACAGCCTCTAGCCCATTGGTATTATCTATGATTGTATAAAGACTGTCAACATCTATTGTGGATATAAAATGGTTGGCTGGTTGGTTGATCGATTGGTTTGTTAGCTGGCTGGTTGGTTGGCTGTTTTGTTGGTTGATTGGTTTGTACTTTTAGATGCTAGTAAAGCTTTTGATCGGGTAGATCATATTAAACTTTTAATATATTTGTTAGTAATTAGCTGTATGCCCTACATTGTTAAAACTATTATTTAACATGTACACACAACAGACGATGACTGTTCAATGGGGTAATGTCACATACGATGCTTTTAAAACTTCAAACGGTGTAAAACAAGGAGGTGTGTCATCGCCCATATTATTTACTTTATATATGGATGTACTTTTGTCTCGACTTAAATCATGTGTTTTCGGCTGCTATATTGGTCAGTCATTTGTTTGTATATGCCATGTACCAAGAGTACGATCAATAAACTAGACGGTTGGCCAGCAAAAGACCATCATTATAGGATGACCATCGCGAGGTTCACCGGATATTTCAAGGTGTATTACTCAGTCCTCACTGAACACATATCGTGTGGTTGGGTGAGGCGTTACCAATATTGTGGGTAAGTTGATCTGGGGAATTGCCAGTTGGCACGCCGGCAGACCGCCCTCAACAAACAGCGAATGATAATTCAATCTGCCGTCTTGGGAACGGTGAGTACATAACTTCCTTAACTCTTTCTTCTGTTCATTCTCTCTTTATTATTGTCTAGACATTAAACCGTGCACACAGTTCCAAACGGAGAGCGACAACCTCTCGTCATGCGGCTCTGGCCCTGTAGACTAGACGGAACGTCCGCCCAGCTCAGTGCCTGTGATGTAAGTGAAGCGCGGTCGGTCGGCTGGCAGCAAAGCTAATCAGAGCGAGGCTACCCGGGAAACGGCCACTCGCCAGTAGTCGTAAACCCGAGTAGTCCCGAAAAGGGTGAGATGCTGATCCCACATTACCCCGGGTTAAGTGACAACGTATGAACACAAACCAACTTGTGGGGAAAGCGTCGACTCGTCGCTCTGCTTGGAAGGTGCCCAAAACATACACAAACCAAACAGTTAAACAGTCAGGGTGAAAAAATACAGTGTGAGTGGTTGATGAACATCACAGGCGCAGCATAATGAGTTAAAGTCCATTTATTATGTTTTTGTTCCTATCCTCTTAACACCAATGTCCCTATCATCTCAACACCACTGTTCCTATCCTCTTAACACCATTGCTCCTATCCTCTTAACACCACTGTTCCTTTACGTTATGTATTATGCTGCTGCGCTACGTGTGTCGGTTAACCTAGGTTAATTTAATTCATACATTCGATACTGATTAACAAAATTACCTGCGTAGATAATTCAATTAAGTTACATTTCACTTATTCATATTCAATGATGCCAGGCCTGGCGAATTTACAATTACAAATTATGATTATTGCAATACGGGCAGTTGGTCCCGCCGTAGATGTCGTTAGGCGCTACTGTGGTGTGGACCATCTGCACGAATCTCTGCGGGAGTATGGATTTTTCGTCCAACTCTAGTCTGTTTCACGGTAGTATCTGATATAATTATGTCGCTATTGGCAATGTTCAAGTTATTTCTAACATGCGGTATTTTGGCGTGTGGGGTGTATTAGGGGTTTGACCCCATAAGTGTAAAGGTGCACGTGAATACGTTCACAAGCCGCCGTCGCTTCCGTTAGCGCGAGAAACGGCGAGGGTTCACGATTGCGGCGCTACATAAGATGTGAGTTGTCTAGGCAAATTTACTCTATGGGCTTGATGCTGTAGAGTGGTGGCCGAACTCTTACCAATTTTAGTCGCTGCAGACTGTGTCTGTGTTTTCTTCGCAATTTAACTCTGAGTGAGAAATCTACTGGATCTTACTTGGTCCTTTCTGGTCCCGCGAACGATCCCGGTAGTCTTCGAATTTGTCGTTTTCGATTGCGTCCTACGCTTTGTGGCTGTACCTGTTTCTGGATCGCACTCGAAATGTGCAGGTTTAAGTCTACAGAGATCGTTGCCACCTTGCCTTTTTATCAGGATATTCATGACACTACCGTTCCTAACGATGACCTTGTACAGTCCGTCGTTGGGGGCGGTCAGAGGTGGCGCTATTGCGATTCTTCGCAAAAATACATGCGAGCATGTTTTGAGTTCCTAATATTGAAAAATGTTTTTCTGATGTGTGTCGCGCGGTGGGCACAAACGGAGACGCGACATGGCTATCCGTAGCTTATCAGAGTAGTTGTCTAAGTCTGTATGTGTGTCGACGGTGTAAATTCACCAGGTAGTCTGAGTGTTGTACCATAAATCATTTCGGCAGCTGACCTGCCCAATAACTCTTTAACGGCGGAACGAAAGGCTAGTAATACTGCAGGTAATGTCGAACAATGAGTTATGTGACTCGTGTGCCATAATGGCTGCTTTAAGCTGACGGTGGAGACGCTCGACCATGCAATTCGCCTGAGGGTGGTAGCTCGTTGTTCGGTTTCTGACCATCCCGAATTGGTTGCACAAATTATCCCATAATTTTGATTCGAACTGGGCACCCCTATCCGTATTGATAGTGGTGGGAGTCCCGAAATGTGCTATCCAACCACTGAAGAAGGCATCGTCGACTGTTTCGGATCTATTGGTATGGCTTCCAGCCAAAGTGTAAATCGATCGACACAAGTCAGTAGATATTTAAAACCGTCGGAGTATGGCAGAGGTCCGACTATATCGATATGTACATGATCAAATCTCTCGGTAGGTTCGGAGAACTTGCCGAACACTGGCTTGTTGTGACGAGATATTTTAGCGGTCTGGCAACCTTTACAAGAACCCCACCATTTAGCGACGTCTAAATTCATACCATGCCAAACAAATCTTGTATTGATCAGCGGCTTTGTAGCCCTATGCGAAGGATGACCTGCGTCGTGTAAATTTGTGAAAACATTTTTCCGAAATTTTGCTGTAATATACGACCTCGTGTGTCCTGTTGACACGTCGCACCAAATCAAATTATTATCAAATGATTTGAGTAATTTGAAATTCAATATAGAAGACGTCGATCGGCGCAACCTCGTAAATTCTCTGTCTAAGACCTGATCTTCGCTCAATTCTTTGTAATTAATTGCTGAAGCAACGAAATGTGTTTCTCCTTTCACATATCTTATATCTGTTGTGAATTCGATTATAAAGGCCAAATGCCTGGTTTGTCGAAATGATGGGCGCTCAGTGACCGATGTCATTACATAAGTTAACGGCTTGTGATCAGTGTTCACAAAAAAGTTGCGGCCTTCTAAGTTATGTTCGAAATGTCTAATCGTGGCATATACTGCTAAAACTCCACCTACGGCGAAATCACTAGCGTCACACGTGATATTCAATTGAGCCGAGGGATCTGGATGTACCAGGAGGGTGGCATTAGCAAGTATTTGCTTATTTTGTATAAACGTCAAATCTGCGCCTTTTTTTTGTTTTTAATTTAATGACTTCTATAGCGCCAGTATCTCTCAACAATAGTGAGACTCAATGGCGCTGTGGACTAAAATCAGTATTCAGTGGGAAGGTCCATAGCCCTCATTCCACTTCCAGTCAAAATTAGACTCAGGTGACAATCTTGTATGGCCTTCGTTGGCCTCGGTCAGTAAATTGTTTAACAGCGTCAACTTATCCGCGCAATGTGGTATAAATCTATGATAGTAATTTACCATTCCCAAGGATCGTCGCAATGCCCGTTGCTTTTCAGGTCTAGCAAAATTTACTATTGCGTCTACGGCGCTGGGTAATGGTGAAATGCCCTCTGAGCAAGTGTGATGACCTAAAAAGCCTAATTCGGTATTACCGAACAGACATTTCTCCGGGCCAATAATAATTCCGTATTCGACTAAACACGTAAAAAGTATTTGTAAATGTTTCTTAAGAGTTCTATGGTCAGGACTTGTTACTAGCAAATCGTCCAAATATACAAACACGAAATCTAGTCCGCGTGTAACATGGTCTATAAAACGTTGAAAAGTCTGACCAGAATTTAGTAAACCAAACGGTGTCCGAGTGAAATTGAAAAGACCGAAAGGTGTTGTAACCGCTGTTTTATACACGTCAGATGGTTCAACTGGTATCTGATAATATGCTCGTACCAAGTTTATCTTGGAAAAAAATCTTATACCCGGCTAAACACTGCATAAAATCCTGGATATGAGTAATCAGATATCTATCGGGTACTGTCTGAGAATTAAAACTTCTATAATCTACTCATGGTCTCAAATCACCGTTTTTCTTTGACACCATATGAAGCGCTGAAGACCATTCGCTGTCGCTAGGTTCGATAACACCTCATTTTATCATCTCGTCGAATTCTAATTTATCTGGTGCTAGTCGTCGTGGGTGCGCGAAAACGGGGTGTCCTTTTGTCACTATTTTATGGGTAATACTATGTTTCACAGTCTCGCCCTTCGTCGTAGGACAAGTTAGTTTCGGGAACTCACTGAGTAATTTGGTATATTTGTTACAAACAATATCGACTCTATTTAGTGATAGAGGTTTCATGGACGAAAGAGTAGCTGGTATTGCTAAAACGGTTTTCATGTCTCTCAAGCAGCGGCTTTTTAAATCAACTAGCAAGCTGTAGTGTATAAGGAAATCTGCTCCTATTATGGGCTGCTCAATGTCCGCTTTTATGAATGTCCAAGCGTATTCTCGTTTGAGACCAATGTCAACTATATGTTTACTAGTACCGTAGGTAGTGATAGTAGTGTTATTAGCTGCCACAAGGGGCAGACTGCCAGTGTCAGAAGTCCTGTTAGCACAAGACTTGGGTAAAACGCTGACTGCTGCGCCAGTGTCAATTAAATATTTGCACTTATTGTGTTTGTCTGCGACGTACAATAACTTAGAATGAGATAACATAAGAAGGGTAGCTTCCGCGAAGTCATGTCGCGTCTCTGTTTTTTCGCCAGATGCAAGAGTCGCTACCTTGCTCTGGCCGACTAGTTTAAAGAAAACGTGCAAGGGTCTCTGCACGTGCATGCTTTATCACCGAATGTGATACTAAGTACAAATGGTTTTGCCTGTACATTAGGCACGAACAGTGTCTTGGCTTCACGGTTCCCAGCTGTATGTGAGCGTCCGTAATTCCTCTTCTTTGCTGCTGTAGCTGTAGCCGTCTCTAATTTTTTAAACCTGCGAGACGTCTGCTTCTGAAGCTAACGCTCCATCCGCTAAAACGGCCAAACTTTCTAGTGACGCACTGTCTGGCTGGGTGGCTAGGTGAGCGCGTATTGAGGTAGGCATCTGGCGAATAAAAGCCTGACGGCTAACTGTTTTTCCTACAACTGCCGAAGTGCCGAATCCAGCCGTCTTCTGAAGTCGTCAGAGGAATCGAGACGGCATATCCGATCCCATTTTCTTTCCAGAGATCACTTTGTTAACTCTCTCTGAGGTAGTCAAATATCTACGCTCGATCAAAATGCCCTTCAAATTCTGGTATTTGTGTGTCTGAAATGGCTGAAGCAATAAAAAATTTATGACGTCAGACGCTACCTCACCAGAAAGCGCAGCACAGGTTAATCTGTATCGCTCGTCATCATCCGTAATTTGATGCAAATCAAACTGTGTTTCGATTCGATTGAGCTCCACGGGTAGAATGTTGGGTAGAATGTAGCGATTTTCAACTTGGGAAAATTTGTTGATCTTCGTTGTGTCCGCCGTTGAAGTGGCGATGGACTCCTGGAGGATTCGCTCCTTGAAATATCTCTCCGACCTCTGTTATTAGCGATCCTTAAAAAGTCTGCTTTAAGCCTTTTAAACTCTGCATCTATATTTTTAACTCGGATGCATTCTCGTCGCTCATAAGATAATACAAATCTTTATGACGAGCCCTTTTTTCCTCGAGAGGTGTTGACACAAAACCTTCACTGTCGCCTCTGGTGGCCATCTTGAAATTTTTATATTGAAATTATTTAAAAAGTAAAACGTTTGAGTTTGCTGGCCTATTGGCTACCGTGCATTACACAAACGGGCATTGAAATTGTATGCATTTTAACCATACCAACTAGTTCGGTTGTCACGCTCTATTTGAAAGGCTGTGTGCACAGTAGACTAGTTGAGGAAAAACTTGATGTTTGATGAATCTGCAGGAGAATTGTCCATGTTGAGTTACAGGTTGTAGGTTACAGTGGTTGCTGAAATGTTTGAAAAGTCTGTGCATAAATTGTGCGTTGGAGTTATCATGTTATTTCATTTAACTATTATGTATACAAATACATTGAAATTGTGAGGATTGTAGGTCATAAAATGTCATGTAAAAATGTCAGAATAAACTACTATTCTAAGCTATGAGATTGTAGTATTTGGTAATTCGACCTGTGTGGAAAAGTTTTCCACAGAAGTCAAAAAACACACAAAAGTATCAAAATGGTCACAATTACACAACTGTCAAGTCGTAAATTCAGAGTAGATATATAACGACTAAAGTCTGCCTATCGTGAGAAAATTTCGTTCTCGTGACGATAGGCTGGGTTCGAATGTAGATTTTTCTACAATTCGATTTAATTTTTAAATTACTTAATTGTGACTGACAGTTAGTCTATAAAGACTGCATAGTAAGCATTTGTTGACAAATGTCCCCCTCAATGAACATCTTTTTTTTATATAAAAAGTTCACTATGGGGATCATTTGTTGTGACGTCAAAATCGTTCGTTCGCTTCGGTTTGTATCGGTGCGTGTAGACTAGTGCACATTGGATTAGACTGCACGGTGTGTGTATCTGACTGTGTTTGCGGACCTCATCAGCTCATGACTCATTAACATATATCGCTGTCAGGGTAAATGTATGGAAAAATAGACTATAAAATAAATAAAATTACACAAGTATTCACACTGTGTGTGATGTAAAGTGTGATTTCTAAAAACACATATAAAAATCCATTCAGTTTGGTTTTCACGACTGAGAAAGATATTTTTAAAATTTTCCAAAACGACTAGACTGCTTTTCCAGACAGTGTGGCCGGCCGAGTTGGCGTTGACACTTGAGCGGATTTTGCCGTGCATTCCACTGCAACAAGATGGCGTCATAATTTATGCAAATATATGTTAGGCTGAGTTGATGGGGTGATTTTCGCCTTGCGTGTCGGTATATGGCGGGATCATGTGCAGCCCGCTGGGTTTCAGTAGCTAATTTAAGGTCACCTGCTGCCAAAATGGCAGCACCTACCAAACATATCAAAATCAATCAGCTTCCTCTGGAATAAAAATATGGTTATGATTGCAAAATGTTGACCTACGCTCCTAGCATTAATACATTTATGGGTCGAATAGGGCCGTTTCTTGACATGTAAATCAGGCGTACAATTTCAAATAGCTCTAATCCTATGAAAAGTTCTCTGAATCAAGGCAATATTTTTTCATTTTAAAAATTTATGATCGCAACGTTTAGGCAAACACAACTATAGATATTTCTTGAATTTGTCCTGGGGGGAGGGGGGTGACAATCGAAACACCCAATCATGGTGTTTAACGATTGCAAATGAATTTTAAAAATAGTTCCCTCCTAATCGCCTAAATTAGTGTAAATAGGAGGATTTTTTTTTTCAAAAGTCTTAATAGTAAGGGTTGGTAAAATCAATCCAATTTATTGTGCTACTCGTCGTGTTGGCCATCTTGGAAAAGATTGAACGCACGTGGTCTATGACCAAATTTAATTAAATTCTTTCAGCGAAAACGTATGCACCTCTCTTCAGATAACCTTTCTAACTAAATCGACTGGGATTTGTTCAATAATGACCTACAATCGTCACATACCTGAGGAAAAAATGATGTGTCATATTTTGAAAAAATCCCCTAATTTTTTAAAAACTATCCTTTGTTGACTCAAAACCAGTGGTTTTGCATGAATGTTTCATCGTCGGGTTACCATTATCGTTGGGTTGGGTGAGGCGATACCGATATCATGGGTAAGTTGATCTGGGGAATTGGCACGCCGGCAAACCGCCCTCATCAAACTCCGATATAATAATTCAATCTGCCATCTTGGCAACGGAGAGTGAATAACTTCCTTAACTCTTTCTTGTGTTCATTCTCTCTTTATTATTGTCTAGACATTAAACCATGCACACAGTCCCAAACGGAGCGCGACGACCTCTCATCATGCAGCTCTGGCCCTGTAGTCTAGACGGAGCGTCCGCCCAGCTCAGTGCCTGTGATGTAAGTGAAGCGCGGTCGGTCGCCGTTTGGGGCAAAGCTAATCAGAGCGAGGCTACCCGGGAAACATCCACTCGTCAATAGTCGTAAACCCGAGTGAGATGCTGATCCCACACACCTACGTTAGTTCTCAGCAGGCTCTCATGGCCCAGTTCAGTCTATATGTGCACAAAGGAGGCCTAAACCCCCATTTATTCATTTTTTCGTTAATGAAGGAGCGCGCAGCGCGTGGCCCTGCACAAAATTAACGTCGATACTCTGGTTTCAACTTCACCTCGACGGGTCCAGCCGTTTATAAATGGCCGACCGTTTATAAATGGTCGTTAACTGTACATTTTTATTCCATTGTATCAGGCATTTTCTCTTTATTATGGGCCTATGTACCAGATCTAGTATGATGTATCAATTGACTCAACACATCACCACTTAGTGGTGCACTTGGGAAACAAAATATGTGAAATACGATGCTTAACTGGTACAAATAGCCAAGAATAGGTTTGCTGACTACTGACCCCCACGAGGGCAGCACATATACGGAAATCAGTATGAAATATGTTTTATATAAACAAGGATATTTTTTTTAAATTTGAAATCATGATAAATGTCTTAGTTAGCCCTTTCCGCTTCGTTTGAATACCTATGTTATGGCCAGTATAAATAGTTTGCTCTTTCAACGCCTGGATCAACTTTTGACGTCAGAATTTGACGGCTATAGACGTCAGATTCTGACGTCTAATGTCGGTCGCCGGGCTGAAATTCAGAGAGGGTTAAACTGCCGTTTTCATACAAGTTCTACTCATGACTGCACAGCCAGCATACTATGATTCTATGCTGGGCCAATGTTGGGTCAACGTCGCAGGCCCAACGTTGACCCCGCGTTGAAAGGGTTATTGTCATTACATACACAGAGCACACTGTGGACATACAGTGATGTTGACCAACACGTTGTAGAATAGGCGGCCCTCTTTATGCTCTTCGATATAATTGCTCGTCTCTGTGTGATTCTCACACCTTTTTCTGCATACATTTCTAAATAATGTAAATATTTTGGCAAGGCAAAATATTTGGTGATTTTCAGAACAAAGACACTTCACAAAAACATAACCAAGTATATGCATAAGGAAGTATATCTTAAAAAATATCAATATAATCCACATTTAACTATAAAATAATTACAATAGATCCACCCTTATAAATAACATTTTTCATGGAGTTACTCTTGTCTCCAGACGACAAAATACCACATTTACAGTAGGTTATTTATCTTTGCCTGAATAGATGAACATATTTATTTGACCACATAGCCATGTCTTGAAAGCGGTTAATGGTATACACTTGTTATTACACTTTACGTTTTGTATTAGTGACTTGGAACGAGCAGTGCTACCAGAGACGAAGCAGTCGGTCAATCAGCTTAAATGTTCATGTATTCTTTTTTAAATTGCAAGATTATTTAATTTACACTCTACACACATACTTATGTATAATTATTACAATGGAGCTGCAAGTGGAGACGTTCATTGTCTGTATTCTGATGTATGCAGGGTCAGTAAATGGTGGGTAAACTTAATCAGATTTTGTCATTATAATTATTAACCCTTGCAGCGCTGGGATCCGATCGACTTTAGACGTCAGGGCTCTGACGTCTTATGTCGCACTGTAGGAGTAAAACTATTTATAATGGCAGTAGACGTGGTAGATCCATAACATAGGTATTCAAGTAAAGCGGAAAGAGCTAACTAAGACAGACAGACAGACAGATATTTTATCGACAGAAAAAAAAGTCATTTGTCATAGAAATGAAAGAGATATATGTACATGTATATACAAGATTGTTAATTTGTTAAAATCATATGACAATATACATGGTATGGCATACACAACTAAAATCATGTTAAGTGGCATTGCCAAAATAAAAACTGGGTATTTCGATAATATAAATGACTACTACTTAAAATAAATTTAAATGAAATGAATCGGGCTTTAGGCCACCTTTGTGCACATATAGGATAAACTGGGCCAGGAGAACCTCCTGAGGATGGTGAGATGATTGATATGACACTGCCCTCCAGACACAGGATTCGAAATTCGAGCCCTGGCGGTCTGAGGCCGAGCACGCTACCTCTCGGTCACGGAGGCTCCCCACAATACTGACTTTCACACGTGGATGGGGAAGAAACATTTTTGTTTCTTTCAAACTGCCGAGACCGGGAACCGAACCCCGAACTCAAAATAAATTTAAAGGCATTGCCAAGATAACATGGAGGTCAATCATTTTGTTTCCCGCACCAAAACCAGAGATAAGACAGTCATGATTATTTCAAATTGAAAAACCCTTTGATCTCTCCATTTATATAAAAATAATTCAACGCTTAAACCCTTACCACGCTCAAATATGTTTGTATTTATAAATCATGGAGACCAAATGGGGTTTTTCAATTTGAAATCGTCATGTCTTAGCTAGCTTTATGTTACCTATGTTATGGGTCTACAGTCATTATAAATATTTTAATTCGTTCAATGCGGGGATCGTAGTACCGGCGGTTATGTCACGTTGTTGGGTCTTGCTGTAAAATTTTCTAAAGTTT
>OZ024907.1:10287709-10297680 GCA_964017125.1 Flabesymbios commensalis
GAAAAATAATGTCCCAATTGCATTTATTTGGCCTTGTATCTATCATATACTTGATGTTATTTATTAACCTTTTAAGCGCGGGGATCGACTTTAGGCGTCAGAATCTGCCGTCTACAGACGTAAAGACGATCTTCGCACTGAAATAATTAAAACATTTATAATGGCCATAGACAAATAACATAGGTCTTCAGATGAAGCGGAGAGAGCTACCTAAGATATTTCTAATAATTTTAAATTGAATAAACCCTTTGGTATCCTGGTTTATATACACATATCGCGGCGTTGTAAGGGTTGATCTTTAAAGTTTTTCTTTTTTTACAGATGAACCGGCTGGAGGGTGTTCACCATCGTTCCCATTGTGTTAACCTTTGATGGCTGATCGTTTTAACCCTTTCAAGCCTAAATTTACAATTGTCATCTTCATCCACTACAAGCCCCGAATTGCTGTCGCAATTCTCGACGGGTAGTGGATGAAATGAAACGAATCGGGTTTTATGCCACTTTTGTGCACATATAGGCTAAATTGGGCTAGGAGAACCTCTTGAGGATGATGAGATGACACTGCCCTCCATACACAGGATTCGAAATTCAAGCCCTGGAGGTCTGTGGCCGAGCACGCTACCTCTCGCTACAATACTGAGTTTTACGAGTGGATGGGGAAGACCTGATGTGGATGAAGATGACCTGATGTGGTTTAAAAATGAAGAAAATTGACACGTGTTGTTGAACCAGTTTCATGGAAATTTCCATTCCAAAACCCTTTGTTTTAGGAAAATTACGCCTGTTTTCATGGATGTAAAATGATGCCTTAATGCATCGTAAGGGCTTAACGGGTTTAAACATTTCCGTTTGCCTTTTAAAAATGAAAATTTGTAAGATTATTTGACATAATTTGCAAGATTTGCTGACGATGTTATATCGTAAAACATATTATTTTTGTTGTTGTTAGCTACCACACACAATATAATTTTCACATATATCAATCGCGTGGTATGTATTTATTCACGTATCGTTCCGATGGAGAGGAAAGGGTGTAAGTGAAGTGACAGATACACTTTAGGTAAAAAAATACCTCTGTTTCTGATTACACTGCGATCCCAAATAGGGTAGGTAGGAGATTTTCATTTTTTTTGCATTTTTTTTTAATTACGGTTACATGGCCCTACAAAATAGGGTAGGTAGGGAATTTTGTTTTGAATTTTTTTTTAAAAACCCTGCCAAATTGCCCCTAAAAGGGCTGTTCACACAAAAATACAGGATTTATTTTTAAATTGTAATAAAAACTTTAGGGTCGGGAGGTTCAAACAGGGTCGGTCGGGTAATCGGAAACAAATGTATTTTCCCCCCTTATCACGTACAAGGACATATGGTATGCGTGGGTACTTAGTATGTGTAATACTTGTCTTTTCTTATTATTTACAATCATTTTAAAATACAAGAATACACCACACTGTTATTTGAATTATATAAGATAACATGTTTGTATTGCTTCAAATTGATAAATCTTGTAGTGATAAATTGTCAGTTATATTCAAACACAGAGCTAGTGCCAGTAGTGGTGAATATAATATTGAACTACAGAACAGCATGTTGTGAAAAACAGAATAATTATTGCTCTAATTACGCAATTATTAGACAATGTATCATTTAGTTACAATAATTCAATAATTTTATCTAGCTTTAATATGGTTTTCGAAATAACTATTCACTTGAATTATTCGTAACGTATTATACTGTTTTAAATTATATACGATATTAAAGTTAACAAAAAGAAAACGGGACTATTAAAAAACCAATTTACCTAATTAGATTTTTACTGATAATCAGATTATAGAATATCAGGTACCATTATCATGATTACGTATAGATGTAATGACGTTTACGAGATAAAATAACTACGTATGAAAATACATGATAATTACACTCAAAATTAATTTAAGTTCTCGCGAGCAAGCATCTTTGAAATCTGGGGATCTAACATTGTCTGATACGAATATGATAACTACAAGGTAACAGGAGGCACTTAATGTAAAAAAAGTGAATAGAAAGTAAATAGATAGTAAATAGAAAGTAAAATAGTACTTGAAAAAAAATAACAAATAATAATAATAACTTAAAATAATACTTGAAAGTAAATATATATATGAACATATATTGAATTATTCAGCTGATGATTATTTAAGCTCATCGAATAGCATGAAGTAACATAATAGAATTCGTATTATCAGTGGTTATATGAGGGTGTTATCTGCGTCAACCAAACATTGTGGACGATTTAAATTGTCAAACTTGAAAGTAAATAGATATTCGACACCTATTTTATGCATTAAAGTGTGTTTCTCTTTTCATATTCCTGGCTATGTCATATTGAAAGAACCCTGTGAAAGAAGTGTTTGCTAGAATATTATTATTATGTTTGTATGAATAATAAAAATAAAATGTCAATGCGTGTGGATTGTTTCATTCTTTTTATTCACGTCAATTCAACCTCGGCTGTTTCATATTAGTCTTTCTGATCGGTATGTTCCGTTCCAAATTTTGATAAAATATATTTCGGTGAATATCCCCCTAGTGTAATTCCATCTTAAACACATGTATTAAGAATACATGATAATTACACTTCAAATAAATTTATCGTAAAAATGTAAACTTTGATCATTGAAACCTTATGAACAAGGCCATCAACTTAGACGTCGTGGGGGGGGGGGGATGAAATGAATGGGGTTTTAGACCACATTTGTGCTCATATAGGCTAAATTGTGCCGAGGCTGGAACTTGTTCTGGGCATTGACATACCCGGTAGGCCCTACATTGAAACCAGCCGTAAAAAAGTCGTTAGTGATGCCATAATGATCAAATGGTGAAAAATAGAAAGGTATGAACGGGGTAATCTGAAATATAATCATATAACATTCAATAAATACAATACAGTAGGAGCACATTTTGTAATATTGAGAAAAATAAATGAAATGCTAACAGCCTACAACAATGAGCTGATTGTCGTGCGTAATATATCGATGCTGATTTTGTCCGTGACATGTGAACGTATCTATTCCATATTGTTTCATTTCTTCTGGGAGTTATGAATTATATACAAGCTATTCTAACACTCTGTGCTAGTTCACTATGAGACGTATATCGGTATCAGTCCATATCACACTCTGTGCTATTTCAATATGAGACATCTATCGATATCAGTCCATATCACACGTATATAGGTATCAGCCAATATCGCACTCTTGCTCTAGTCTGAAATGCAATGTATGGCATTTATGTCACGTGTGACTTTGTCGTCTGAGAAAGTACAAACGTTGTTAATTTTTCGTGCGATATGGGAAAATACAGCACATTTCTAATGAATAAGTATGATAAATAGTAATGATAAAATAGAAACACGTTTTGTGAATGTTAAAATACAAACAAAATATCCCTACATACTAATTACTATGTAAAATGAATAACAATAAGAGCATACACAAAGTATAAAATGTGTTATAAAGCAGTAATATAACGTTATTCTTTTTTGACTTGACACACACGATAAATAAAATAACTGGTGAATAAAATAACTGGTAAATAAAATGACAACTGGTAAATAAAATAACAACTGATACAACAGATATAATTATACTATGTACACTACGCTTGCATATGCACACATATAAAATCTATAAATAATGTCATCTAAAATAATTTCAAATTAACTTGAAACGAAGTTAAATAAACAGAAAACAATGATATACGCATAATAAAATATGTAGATATTATAAAATATAGTAAATAAGCACATGTGCAAGATATAAATATCACACGGGTTATTAACAACAACATATAAATATCAAATAACAATAGTAGCCTATAAGCTGATAAGAGACTAGAGTGCGGTACATTAATGAGTACAATGTAAAGTGTGGATAAACAGTAATGTATAAAATGTCCAACTTCTATGATGATATCACGTTTGGTATTTCCAACTAGAGAAATGAACTTTTGTATTGTGAACAATTTATCAAAATTAATAATTTTCTCTTTAATTTTTTCAAACAATTCTTTTATTCTGTCATCAAATATATTACAGAACATCAAAAAATGTATTTCATCATCAACATCCTGTTGACAACATTTGCATATTCTTTGCTCTTTTGGAGTTACTGGCCTAGCATGACGTCCTTTGTCGATTTCTTATTTGTGTGAACTCTTTTTAAATTCGGCTACGAATCTCATACTGTTGTTGTTATATATCACAGTTATATACGCTTATTTGTGAATATCAAATTTAAAGTTCTTCGTAAGTTCGTATTTTAGGATTTTTTGTCGAATCTTGAATTTGTAACTTCTACCATGATTTGTGTAGTTCCTGTAGCCTCTTACAGACAATAACGATGATTTTCGCTGCGTGACATACTGTTGGTTCCACAGCTGTTCGTTGCGTGTTTCAGTTAATATGACCTTAACATGGCTGACCCAATTCACCCGACATTCTAAATGGGAATTAAGTAAACACTGGTATGTTACTTTCAGGTGGCGGTGTTCTGGTAAACTGACAATGCGGATCCAATATCCAATGGTTCGAATTGTCTGTCTAAGTAACAAGGGAAAGCGACCTGTATCCCCCATAAACTCTAGGGTTGGAGTTTGTTTGTTTCAGACACATCTCTTTGTCTCGTGCTTCCCAAACTAGGAAATTAAACCTCATAATGTTTCTATAATGACGACTTTCGACCGGCGATGGACATGATATTGGATATGGAATGTCTTTGGTGCGGTTGTGAACCTATATATAGCAAGGTTGTGGGCTTATAATAAGTTATAATATATCCTATTCTACACATTGTTTATGGTCTGTTTCTCGTCCGGCTGCACACTGACAGATACAGTCTCCCTATTCTACACATCGTCCGTTTTCTGTTTTTCGTTCAGGTACACACTGACAGATGCCGTCTTTACAAACAGTCCACTCCTGATAACAGCGAGATGAATCTCCACATGACTATCCTAACATGCTCTTCTTCACTAGATAACAAATAATTAAAAAGAAACATTATAATATAATATGTATTCAGCAATAGGCTTGTAGCCCTTGTGCGATTAAATGCAACTAAAATTCACAACAGGTATTGTATGGTAGCAAATTAACATAAACATTTGACATTCCTAGTAATCACACAGTAACATTATAATAATTGTATTATTACTTGACGAAGTGCAATGAAAGTTTTTTGAAAACTCAAACAGCATATTGAGGTCAATAAGCCTTCTAAAACTAATATATTTTAATATTACCAAACTTAGAGCACGTCCTGTATGGAGTGTAAGCAGTATTTCGTAAGCCATAGCTTATCTTAACCCTTTTGAGCCTGAGTTTACCATTGTCATCTTCATCCACTACAAGCCGCGAATTGTTGTCGCAATTCTCGACTTGTAGTGGATGAAGATGATTTGATGTGGTTTAAAAATTTGAAAAAATTGCCATGTATTGGTAAAACAGTTTTATGAAAATTTTCATTCTAAAACCCTTTGTTGTAGGAAAATAAAGTATGTTTTCAAGGATGTAAAATGATGCTTTAATGCATCGTGGGGGCTTAAAGGGTTAAAATAATTATATATTGCGATACGTGACTACGTGTAATGCAATATATAAATAACATGAAGAAGTAAACATACAATTATACAACATGTTCAATGCTGTAACTGATCTTAAACGCTTTGGACGTGAAATTATTACTCTGTCAGATAAACGTGATACTTTGGTGCAATGCTGTTCGAATCTTGGGTTGTCAACGTTGTAGGCGTTTGACATATGATTTTTGAAAAATGACTCGCCATGGATCTGATGGCACTTATTTTATCCCATGTAGCTGAATAAACCTTCCTAAAATGTGTACATGTATTTTATTTACTACATATCATAATAAGCCCCTTAGTAAATTGTACTGAGATTGTAGACCACCATATTAATTTCGCTGTTTCATACAAATTAATGTACATGTTTGAAATAACACTGCACAGGTTAATAAGAAAATATTTATTGGCCTTGGGGCGGGGGCCCTAGGGTAGTGGATAGCACTGCTGTCTTTCACGCTAGAGTCCAGGGTTCGGTTCCGGTCTCGGCGGTTTGATAGAAACGAAAATGTTTCTTCCCCATCCACGTGTGAAACTCAGTATTGTGGGGAGCCTCCGTGACCGAGAGGTAGCGTGCTCGGCCTCAGACCACCAGGGCTCGAATTTCGAATCCTGTGTCTGGAGGACAATGTTATCTCACCATACTCAGGAGGTTCTCCTGGCCCAGTTTAGCCTATATGTGCCCAAAGGTGGCCTAAAGCCCGATTCGTTTCATTTCATTTATTGGCCTTGACCAATGCAATGCTTGATTTAGTTTAGGGGAGACCGGGGCTAGTTGTTACAGGGGTAAGTTGTTACAACGGCCCTTGGCCCCAGCATTATTCATCGATTTAATCACCAGATGTCGACATAGTGTATAATGTGACCTACTATCTGTTCACGGAAATCCATCCCATAACTCCCAGATAATACTGATGGTGAACATTTTGAATGTTTTTGAAAAAATATTTTTTTATGAAGAAATCTCCTGTAAGGGTGTAATCGAAATTGATGATTTATATTTCTAGTGGTTATAGACTATTGATAACTTATCTATAAGTATGATGTGGTGCGAAACTGCTCACTGCACACGTTTTCTGAAAATGACCCAATTACTGAAGCAAGTTGTGTTGGGGCTAGTTGTGACAAAATAATTCGGGCAAGTTGTGACATGTCACAACTGGCCCCTGTGACAATGCCTAATGGTGTATCAACTTGCCCCACACTGTGACAACTTGCCCCTGTGATATTGCCACATACTGTAACAACTTGCCCCAACTGTTTTGTTAATTTCTAAAAGTGTATTTTCAAGGTGAAACGTGTCATCAATCAGCAAGCTATGAAAATGGTTGGGCTCTATTTTGACAAATTTAAATAATTTAACTCACTTGGAGATGTGGATCGCGTTTTTGTGACAAAAACACAGCTTCGAGTAGGTGAAAATTTAAATTGAATAACTTGGCACTCGAGGGGTAAAATAAAGTGATGTTTCTCATATCTTGTTTGTTTTTTTCTGTTTAAGTTTGCCAAAAAAAATGATATTATTATTGTATTACCATACACAAATTTATTCTGTGTTTGTTCTTCTTTGATTGTCAGAAAGTTATGAAATAAAAATACACCTGAATCGCAACTTACCCCCGTGGAGTCATCTGTGTCACAACTTATTCCTGCGGATGTCAACTGTGTCACAACTTACTCCTGCGATTGTCACAATTTACCCTGGTCTGGGGCAACTTGTGACAAGTTGACCACCTCTATATTTGGCGCTCTCAAAGTGAAAATTTAAAACATATACATTTGTCTATGTCACTAAAATGTGGCCTAAATATGTCCGTATTGATGGATATATATATTACTTTCATGACAATAAAACATTATGAGAGAAGGGCACAAATGCGAAAACTGGAACAACTAGCTCCGGTCTCCCCCTATAGGCCTATGTATTCACCAGGTGACCCTCTATCCTTATTATCTCTGTAGCGAGTGTGACGCGTTCTCTCCGTACTCTTATCTCGTTACCACAATTAATTAGTGTGTTATACAGTGACTGAATGACATCATAAATTGGACTATTATTATTGAATTAACGTTCCCGTCAAACAGCAATGTGTCCCAATGACCCCCATACGCTGTCCCAATGTACAACATAAATGGGCAAAATTGGCACAGAAGTCATAAAATGGTTGAATATAGATAAATAAAATATGTGTGAATCAATCACTTCAGGTTGTGAGTGTCTATTATTTATTATAGTCAAGTTATTTTATAAAGTGTAAAAAAGAGTCCCAATGGGCACCAGTCACTCCTTTACATCAATACTTAGACAATTGTTTACTGGTTGAGTACTAACCACAGTCACCATTGAATTCAAATCTTCCATCCACACAATCACACATTCCGTCTTTACACTGGGTCCAGGGATATGTACAGGGTGCAAGTCCACACGGGGCTCCCAGGTGGCTGGATTCTGTCACTATAACAACAGCAGCACAAACAAGTTCCCATACAAATATAAGCACTAAAAATACACCCATGACGTCAGTCTATTTTTAAAACAATAGATTCGGATCTACGAATCTACTGTTATTTTGCACTGGTCAGGTCGTGCACAATATACGGGTTTAACCATTAAACTGCATTTCAAATATTTCATGGTTTAGCCATACTGACAATAAAATCGAGGTTTTCTATATCAAATCTTGGAATATTATGCACATATTCTGTGTATTGTATGTCGAAGAAAGAACTGAATTACAATAGATTCGTAGATCTGAATATACACGGGGCTTCACGCTTCGTACATTTGGATCTATCGAAATGCGTTATTTCTCCTTGACATAGCATGTGTATTTCCGTCCTTTGAGGCTCCGGGTTTGCAAGTGGGAGATGCAATATGTTGGGTTCGGGGACGGGATAGAAATGCTGTAATTCACGGGAGAGCATAGAATGTAATCTGAACATATTTTAAATGTGATTCGAAATCAATATATCTTAAATAATGTTAGTTTTGTCTCGCTACAGCGACATACCGCTTCATCTTGGTAAAAATACTCGAATTTGCTAACCTAACATTTGACCTACAAAACTTGTTATTTATTTGATGTGGATATTGAAAAGATTAGCGGACAGAGGGGGAGGGGATTGGGTGAATTTTGTGAACTTACCTTCCACATATTTATCTTCATATTCTCTTCTCCCGGCAATACACTGACATATCCCAAGTTCACATATAGAAAAATCTTGAAAACAGTGATGACCACTGCCACAAAATCCTCCTAGTTTGCTGGGCAGAGCTAAGGACAAAATAAAAACAAGTACCACTCTAAATAGCAATATATCCCAACACCATTTACCAGTGACACATATTTATATTGGTTTTAAATATAATCTAGCTAGCCATTGCAACACCGAGTATGTGGTATTAACTACGTTGTGATTGAAAATGGCATTAATTAATCACTAATTAAAACAAGCTGCAATGTTTTTGTGTGAGCATCATTTCATGTGTGAATGGCACAACTGTTTTTTTCCGTTTTGTTTTTGTTTTTATGTAATGTTTTATCTTGAACAATCACACGTCACCATATCCCAAATGTATAATGCTCTTATGATCTGACTAAGGTTATCACCACATATCAGAACAACTGTTGCTCTCAGGAAAAAAAATATTTGCGATTAGTTTTCTCTATGACGTCGGGAATGTTTTTGTTTGAGTGTGTGGTATTAACTAGGTCATAATTGAAAATAAAATGAATTAATCACTAATTATTATCACTTGAGTGGGCGCTTATAGTGGGATATTGTCGTTTATGTGGGCCTAATATCTGTCTATCAGCCCTACTTGCAGGGCTGATAGACTCTCTGTGTGTACGCTCTGTTACCTGCCTAGTCGGCTGCTAGCCCTATGTACGCGAGTTGCCATGGAGGTACAGATGCACGTCTGTTCTATGCTGGTATTGCTGATGGACCTGGGGGGGGGGGGGGGAGGGTCACAGGTTTACTGGCCTACTATGCAGGCTGACACCTGGCTAAAAAAGGGTGAGCTGTGATGTTTAGCAAGGTGGTTAGTTTGCGTAGACATGTAGGCCTATGCTGTAGCCTAATTGTAGACAAATGATAAATGTGTTTTCAAGATTTGGTGGATAAGTGATAATAACAGTAATATCATTTGTTTTATGGGAAAGGCATTTTTATTGGCTCTTCACATATGCCAGCAACCCCCGGCTCTGGCTTGACCTGCTGGCATCTGCGTCGAGCCAATAAAAATGCCTATCGCCCTTAAAAATCATGTTATTGCAATAATAAAATAAGCAGCAATGTTTTTGGGTGAGTTCCATGTCTTGCACGAATGGCTTTATCTTTAATTT
>OZ024907.1:10297880-10352880 GCA_964017125.1 Flabesymbios commensalis
AAATAAACAGAAGAATTGCATTGTCTTGAAATTTACAATTTATGCTACAAAATTTTAACTAGAACCTGACAGCACTGAAGTAGAGCTTGTGCCAGGCTTCAGCGTCATTTTTTTAAGGAAAGCTAAGATGCAGCTGTTTCACAATTGAGCAACAAATATATTGGTCTAAATAAGGTGTTGAATCCGACAGTAGCTATGCTGTATCTCGTGTCTGACTGTCGTCAGCTTAATGTTTTTTCAATGTTTAGTCGGGGAGGGAGGGTGGGTGTTTGGTGGTCATGCGTTGCACGTGTAATGTTGTGAATTCCGGCGAAACGAGCCATAGCGTGTACAGGGTCAGCCTTGATCTGTCACATCTATTTTTTACACATCAAGTCGACAACTGTATTGATAGACTGCACACTGATTTCAGTGCACATAATAAACTCCTGATAAATACGCCCCCAACTGTGTTTATTAGTATATCCAGTTTATTGGGGATAATCGGGTAGGCCTACCCTAATGGAAATAGGCCGCTCAGGCTACTCCCTGTGTGACCCTGGGCTGGGACTGTGGTGCAGTTCATTATTCAAAGCCAATCTATTTAACAGAAACTGTTTATATTAACCATGTTAGCCTGACAGTTTGAGTGGTATAGGCATATATGTAACTAGGCATACCCCAGTCAATGACAGGTAGGGGAAGGTACTGCATGCTAATAGCCTAGGCACATTGCATACTAGTAGGCCTACTGCTATTTGCAGATGTGATCGCAGTGTGTAGTGTTCAGAATTAAAATAACTGAGTCAGGAGACAGATTAACTACTTCCACCGCCACAGTTGATGAGCCAATGTTGATTTAATGATAGGTCAGCGTAATAACAGTGTGAGACTGCAGGACAACATTAAATAGACCTGGGAGAATCTCTTTTGTTTTCTGCGCCTTGGCACCACATGTTGTGTAAACCTACTTTGGTTGTCTTCTTCCGGAAAATTAGACCGTTAGCCGGACCATATCAGTCCAACAAGGATTTCAAAAGGCATATTCTATCAGCATATGCCCTTGACAATCAGTTTTCATCGTGATTTATGTGTAACGTTGGGCCCTAATTTATTCATGTCAATGACTATTTTAAATTTACTACTCCTAAAAAAATATTAATTGTTCATAATTTATGTGGCAGAGCACAAACAGACAAACCGTGTTATTTTGACAGTTTATGTATTGTAGGTGCTTTCCACTCCCTTCATTGAATACACTTTACATTATTCTACATATTTTACATCGCAGATGACATACATGTACTTTAATACAGACAGACTTCTGTCAAAGTTACAAAATTATATATTTAAATGTAATTATTCCATGGTTGCTCATGAATGATGTCCCAAACATCAAATTGCAATATGTAGAAATATGTTGTTCGCTCAGCTGATACTCTTTTTCACAACAGCAACCACAACATGGATTGTGAAAATAAGTTAACACTTATCCTGCTGATCTGTTCAATTAGTCGACCAAATGACTGTTATTGGGAATGAAATGTGTGTCTAAACATCAAGATTTGCAAATATTTGTGCTAAAATAAACTAAACAAATATGAGTAATTTTCAGCCACTTGAAGTTGTGAGTCGCGGTAGCGAGACACAACTTAACGAGGGTGGAAATTTAAATAAATTTACTCACAAGAATGAGGGTTAATTTGTGTATAAAGATGTAATTTATACATCGATTGTGAAAATATAAGATGTTAATTTGTGTATAAAGAGAACATTAATTTTATAAAGGTCTTTGAAAGCATTCCATAATATATATAGTTATCTTGAATTAAACAGCAAATACAGAGTCATACCAATATTGTTTTAATGTTGGCCAGCCTCGAAGAAATTGATCCAACATCAAAACATTATTGTCTCATTATTGAGCCCTACAAGGAAACAACATGTTGGCTCAGCAATGCAATGTTCATTATAATCTGCAAATATGTTCACAGCTACGCATTGTTAATCTGTTAGTATGCATGTTACACTGCAATGTTTGTTGGAAAAAATAATGCGGCTTTCAATTTAACCTGGTTTTAAAAACAGTGGTTTTCACTCCGTATTCAGATGGTGGGCCATTCGTTGTTTCAACCACCTCCACAGTCTAAGGTGACGTAATTGACGTTAAACCATGGTAGTTTTCCTTGCATATTTATTATTTGACGCGACGTTAGTTAGACAGCCCAGCCATAACGGGTAAGTTATTTTTGGTAAATTTTGTAATAATCATGATGATTCACGTTAGACCATGGTATTTTTCAATGAAATTATATATGGCAGAGCTACAACATTTTACTCAATTGTTTTTTGCTGATAATTAATTATTTAATCTGGTCAACTTATGCAATTCTTTGATTACCCAGTTATTATCATTATTATTTGAACCACCTCGTGGGAAATCCATTTTTTACGATAACCACGGATATATCAGCTCTGAATACGGATTATTATTTAAAATTTCGCTCCCGGTCTCGGCGGTTTGAAAGAAACAAAAATAATTCTTCCCCATCCACGTGTGAAAGTCATTATTGTGGGGAGCCTCCGTGACCGAGAGGTAGCGTGCTCGGCCTCAGACCGCCAGGGCTCGAATTTCGAATCCTGTGTCTGGAGGACAGTGTCATCTCATTCATCTCACAATCCTCAGGAGGTTCTCCTGGCCCAGTTTAACCTATATGTGCACAAAGGTGGCCTAAAGCCCGATTCATTTCATTTACACGTACATCTTTCGTTAGCGTTTCAGTCTGTTAATGCTAAATTATTTCACTAGTTCGTGTGAATATTTCGCACAAGCGCGAATAGGCATAGTGATGCTAAAGACTCCTTTGCACTGAAGCGAATGTTTGTGTGAAATAACCTGTGTTTGGCTTGTGCAACCACTAGCTGTTTCTTGAGATTTGCCAGTGACACTCTTGTGACTGACATGTGTTGGGTTGATTTTCGCAATATCAGTCTGGCTGTGCACTAAGGTTGGGTTGAATTGTTGTGGCTGAAGGGACCCAGTTTGCTTCAACCATTCAGAAAAAAATAACTATGACACAGACGTGTCTGGACGAGGAGCAGGACTAGGCTTGTTGGTGGTCATTTTAATCTAGATTTGAAGTTCGGCAACTTACCTTCCACACATTCATCCTCATACTCTCTTCTCCCGGCAACACACAGACATACTCCATGTTGACATGAAGAAAAATCATGAAAACAGTGATAACCACCACCACAATATCCTCCTAGCTTGCTGGGCAGCACTAAATACAAACACATTCACCATTATATATTTATATGTCTAATTACATAAACTTAAAAGTGCTAATTACTTCAACAGTTCAAAAGCATTTGGGTGACTGTAGGCTACTTTAACCTGGGATCATTGTGTCAGGGCTAATTCCATATTCTTTTTGACCATCATAAGCCACTATGTTTTTTTCTAATGTTTATGATAGAGGGTGAAAGAAAATTTCAGAAAGAAAACAAGATTTTCACCTATTTCTGGGAAAATTAGTGAAGGCACAAAAACAACCTTTGTACCTATTTCTTTAGTTAATGTGTGCGTTGCAGATATCCACTATAATGATAGTTCCATGTTTTCTTCAGCACTTGTGTACTTAATGTTTTAAAGTGAAATAACTTTCAAATATGTGGCATTGTTGGTTCAATGTTGGTCCACCGTCTACGACGCTGCATGCCAACATTAAACCAACAATGGTTCAACGTCTCATGTTTGCTGGTAATAATATTTCACTTTTTTCTTCAGCCCTTGTTTACATAGCTTTTTAAAGTGAAATATATCTCAAGTCGGTGGCACAGATATTTTTCGTAGCTTCAACTTAAAAATCCAAAGTAATTTTTAGTAACTTAAAATTGTGGACCCCGCTAGCGATACACAATTTTGCATAAGTAGTCGTCAAATTCGACTTTATAGCTCTGGGCGTTCAGCTAATTTGGCAAGCATCAATCTCTATGTCTGTTGCTGCTGTTGACTATGAAGGGATATTAGACACTGATGAAGGGCTGCTAAAGCAGCTAAACGTCCGACTTAAATCATGTTATTACTATTATCACCACATGATTCTAGTTTCACTGTCCCGTCGTATAGTCGGAGACAGTATAGGCCTAACACTGAGAATGAGTGTATATTCTAGTCAAATCTGGTTTGCATTAACTGTGAAATTATACCATATAGTTTACCATTATAGTCAGGGGTAATTTTTCAAAAAAGGCATTCTCAAAGTTTGTAAGGCATTTCTTAGTAGAATTTGTCATGCAGCTGTTTTTACACAATTTGGATATGCTGATTCCAAATCTTGACCATGCCAAGCTATATTTTTCAGTTTCTTCCTTTAAAAATTGAATAACAAAATGGCCGCCAAAATAGTAGATAAAGTCACAATTAGCATGATTATACATCATGTCTGGGTGCACAGTAGACACACAAATTTGACTTTCGTGTTCAAAATATCCGTTTTGTTTTGAGGAATTTCATGTTCAAAGACCTGGTCAACTATCACGCAATTAATGTTAAAATCCAAGATGGCCGCCAATAATACAGAAAGTACCATAACTTTTTTCTAACAGACAGTCATAGAAAGTTGTTTTTGGTGGCTAAATATAGGTTTTTAATACCAATAATACCAATAAATCTAGTGTACAGAACAGTAAAAACCTCTAACTTCTATATTACATGTAGTTTCAGGAAAAAATCCAAGATGGCCTCCAATTATACAGCAAGTACCATAACCATTTTTCTCAATGTGGTAGGAAGTTCTTTTGGCGCCTAAATAGTTTACTGATACAAAAAAATTACACAACATAAAAAAACTCAATTTTCATGTTACATGTAGTTACGGGGAATGCAAAAATATGATTATTTAAAACAACACATTATCTATGGGGAAATTGTACAAAACTATCATGTGTTACTTTTATCACTGTAGCTACATAGGCTTGATGTGTATATCTCAGAATTGCATGAATGCCATCATCTTGCATAATGATAATGCTAGAATAATCACCCTCATCAATATATATTGATCACATCTGTGCAGCTTCGGCATTGATGTAGCGACTCCTTGATAGGAGTGACACCATTGGATACTTTCTCGTGATCCTAATTCACACCTAATCAAACTAAATGTGATAGTTTTTCAGGTGCAGCAGGAAGCTCATACATGAGAACTGGTTGCAGATTTCCATCAATGAAGCTCCAACCACAATCTCATAGATGTTAATAATCTTGTTATCTGTGAAGAGCTGTATTTATTGCTAAACAGGCCTAAAATACAACTGAAACAATATCCACTTTTTGTGGCAGGGGTTATTGACGAAGAGGACACATTGAAATATTCCAATAGGCTTATGTTATAGTTCTGGATGTTTATGAACTAATTTAAATGTATTCTTTTTAGAATTGATGTGCTGGCGTTGTGGAAGGCTTTGAGACGGTTGAATGGTACGATAAATATAACCAGCTCAGTGTTTTTCACACTTATACCAGTGTTTATTGAATGGTTGAATGACATTATTCTTTACCAAAAGTGGCGAATTTGAACATTGAATGTATTATATTTCTGCAAACTGAAACTGTATTGCCCTAATACCAGATTCTGTACTTTATCTGCTATATATCCATCTGAGATAACATCACAGTGTGCATGGAAATGTTTTTGGATGTAGGATACATGTGTCTTGCATAGATTATTAGATGATCGATGTTTATTACAAAAGAATAATACTCTATAATTGATAAGTAATAGCTACTCTATATGAATGATGATTAATCTGCTTTGTCTGGAGGAGACATATAGTTATTAGGGACCTAAATATCTTCACGTCCCTAATATGATTTCATCACTTTATATATGGTAAGTCTTTAACATTGATACCCCCTCCTGCAAAATAGGGTGGTTGCTCCCATACCACTTCAAACACAACTGAACCTGTTGGGTAACTATCATGTGAGAGTTGGAGCTTACATCTGATTAGAACTATGCATGACCAGAACCTACTGATTCCATATACATTCTACAATATCACGACAACATCTAGAAAGTGTCTGTATTTTATGTTAATCTTCATGAAAACATCCTGATCGTGCTACGAACGGTATCAACGTATATTGCCCAAATTACCATATATTCTGCATCGTATCTTGTTGCAATAGTGTACCCAATAATCTTTGGTGACTTGTTTATGACACTCTATAGCATTTAGTTGCCAAGACAAGGATAGTTACTAACATAGTCTGAAAATGGTGTATGTTCAGACTATATATGTTTGAAATAAATTCATCGTCAGTATTTTCAACATTACCCTAGCAAATGAGCATTACCCTAGGAGCTGATATTTTGTAAATAGCTGCATTTTACCGCTCTGTTTGGAACTCGGGTGTCCTCAACCATCAATCTTACGAGGTAAGGTAACAAGATAATTTATTCAAGATCCCGTAGGACACAACATATAGGCCCACAACATGTATGCCAGCTTCTGCACCAACTTATAGATTCCCGATATTCGTGTAAGTGTATGTTATCTAATAGTTATTGACGGTGATATTATCATTCAAGTAAAGTTATCTCATTCAAGTTAGGGGAGTAGAAATATGTGTACATTACGTTTTTGTGTGGATCTATGTACCGGTGGTTGGGACTTTATTCGTTCAATTATGTCTGAAACTGTGTTATCAGCGCATTTCCAGGTTTTTCTATATAATTATCTATTCTGGTCAAAAATATAAAAAAATGAAGATGATACCATTATCATGATTATGTAAATTGTCAATCCGATTGAGAAACATATTTTTTATGTCATGTGCAGGTTTTAACCAGCACAATATACCTAGTTTCTGCAATTATAAATTGTTAAATTTAAACGACTACTTATCTCAATTGGAACGCAACAGCAGTCTTTCACCTAGAATTCAAAAGGGGCATGGCGCCACCTATCATTAGGGGCACCTTATCATGCACGCCGGGCACACAGTTAGGCGTTTACAACTCTCACCCTCCCCAATTAAGTGTATAAACAGAATCAGTTAAGTATGTAAACATCGCCAATTATTACCACTTTGTACACTAGCCGTTATCAGGTAGTCCTATTGCGTCATAGGCTTGAAAGCGCGACATCTGTGACTGGGGTGTTTTTCATGTTTTTCACAGTCACAACACTTAAAAGAGGAATTTCACTATCTGAATATTAGAAGGGCAATATGGCGCACATGAAGGGCAACATGACACTCAAGAAGGGCAACATGACACTCATGAAGGGCAACATGGCGCACATGAAGGGCAACATGGCACTGCCCCATGTTAGAAAGAGCTAGATGAAACACCGACTGTTCAACATGTATGTGTGTCATTATTGCCATGGTTATGCAGACCACCTTGATGGATCAACTTCATGTTTTGTCTAACCCTAGTACAGGGTTTGGCCAGAAGTGTGCTATCCGTGGCCAACGCACATTTAAATTATTGCTTTCTTCCTTCACTTTAAAAGCACGATGCAGGTGGATATCACATAGGCCACATACTAATATGACTAGAACGGATATATGTTGAGCGACAGGTTATCTAGTACCGGACAGTGATCAACAATCATAAAATATTTTTTGTCAATACTCTAAACATTTTTACAACATGCATTTTTACTACATGATACGTAGGTTTCCCTCGGCTTCTGAATGTGAAATAATTGCTTTATTAAATAAATTATTACACGGGACTACGATGTGTCGTTTTCCTGGCGCAACATTTGTTTTCCCCCCATAACTTTGTGAAATATTGATATTAGATGTTATCACGGCACTAAATTGGTTTCCGGGGTATTCTAGCGGCAAACGCACAAGGTGAAATTCAGGGGACTTTTAGTATGTTGCACAGGTGGGTTTTAAGACACCTAAATGATTTTTTTATGTTCATTGTAAGCCAAGCCGTGATGTAAACTTGTGACATTTTAACTAATTTTGACGGACATTTTGTTTTTGAATTGTGGGTAGGATAAAAAAAAATAGAGCTTGACATGGGGCAGATTTGTATTCAGCGTTCCCAAATTGTGTAAGAACAACTACATGCCAAATTCTACTTAAAAATGCCTTAACAAGTCAGAAATTTCGAAAATAGGCCCTGACTATTATAAATTAATCATCGATTAGGCCTACTCTTAGGCCTACAAGTAAGTTGTAGGCCCCTATAACTAAATAGGCCCACCAAAATATTTTTTTTTTTTTAGTCTACTCTGCATAGTCTACATCATGTAGTCTATCATGTAGTTTATCTAGACTACATGAGCTGTGTGATTCTACGCTCAAATAGAACATCTTCTATAGCCTTGATGGGGTTATCTTATTTATTGATTCAGTACGTACCTCTGAGGAGCAATACGGGGACGGCACTCAGGCGCGTAGCCAGCCGTACGCCAGTACGCACGTGCGTACACATTGTGAGGGAGAGTAAAAAAAAATATGACCCATCAAAAAAAGAAGCAACAAGTTAGCAGACTAGCCTAGTCTACATGTACATGCGCACTTAGCAGTCTATTCTTTATGTGGTGTTGCATAAAACGCCGGAAAAGTAGGATACAAATGCAATAGGCCTAAATGTTTCTCTTCACAATGACAGTCACAAATTCAAGACATGTATGACTATAGTGCCGCTAAACTTACCGTGGACGAGCCCACACCGTAAAGATGTGGGACCGTGGATTACTACATTCATTTTACCCGGGGAAATCAATTTTTTTCAACCAGGCAGTCAATGAGATCGATATCCACCCCAAGGTGGAAAAATGCTAATAACATTTTACTGAGCGTACGATGTATACAAAATAACCTTTTATTGACCTGATTAATCGAGACAAGTCTTAGATATGAGCGTCCAAAGAAATGTCCCACTTTTTTACCCTTGAGTATGTTGAGTGGGCATTAAAATCTGTGGCAGTTCTGTTTCAGCAACGTTATGGGGCTAATTCACTCTGGGGCTAATTCTAAACGATCTATTTCTGTACCTGCACTGCACTGTGTTAAACAAATGATAGGCTGCACAATGACATGTATACATGCATAAATAGCATGCTACACTGACTAGCTTCTCAGACGTGAAGACACTGGTGACAAGAGTGAAATCCCATGCAGGCATTCAACCAATGTTATACTGATGTTGGTTCATTGTCTACGACACTGGCCCAACATTAAAACAATTTTGTTTCAACATCTCATGTTTGCTCAGGGCTGATTTATGCCTATCACAGCGAATCATGTAACCAGGTAATAATGATCAAATAACGTTTTCGTATAGTGTATATATAGTGTATATATAGTGTATAGTTTCGTTTTCGTGTAAGGTTATCTGTTTTGTATACTGTCTGGCAGTTAGCATAGTAATACAAATCATGGATATAGATCTGTATGCCTAAAAATAATAGTTATTTCATCTTTTAACCCCTCCACATACTAGCCTCTAATTATGTATGACTAAAAAAATTGCGGGCCATTAAATATTTTATTTACAACATGTCCTTCAGACAATTATTTATTTCATGAAAATTCAATCTCAAAATATTTACTTCAAAAACACTCCACCCCCCCCCCCTGGCGATTGAGTGGTGGCCCCCTTATGACCAATCACAGAATGTCCAGCTTAGCTATTATTCGTGCACACAAAGACACTACGTGGACTACATAGTCAAATGCTGAATCCGCCATGTCTGTTTTAAAAAAAGTTGAGGCTATCTTTGGATAATCGTACTTGACCGAAAATAATCAGTAAATTTCAATATGTAATCACTGAGTAAAATGATTTAAATTATATTATAACTTCATATAATTCTATTTTTAATTTTGTTGCTGTATTCAATTTTAAAAATTTTACAAAAAATATTAAAAAAACTCAAAATTTATAAATCAATATCTTTACCATCAGATGCCACCATTTGCTATCTTTTTTTCAAATTTTCCTCGGGGGAGGCCCCCCGGACCCCCCACCGTGTCCGCTAGGCTGCGCGCAGCGGGTATGGGGGTTGCCCCCATAAAATAGCAGCCATGAATTAGGGAAAATCCACTCCCTCCCCGTTTCGGAAAAGCTCTGTAAATCCGTACCCCTAGCGTTGTGCGTACACATGTTCATAACCCTGGCTACGTCCCTGGCACTCTAGTCCTACGGGCCATTGGTCCTACTCTACGGGCCATTGGTCCTACGGGCCATTAGTCCTACTGCTTGTTGCAGAACACTAATTTTATCTGGCAAGTCCGCTTTTGAAACAACTCTAATTTTACCTGGCTAGCTTGTTATAGGGGCCTATTTAACCAGGGGTCTGGCCGGACGAATGGTTGCCAACTGGTGGCTTCGTCACTCTCAGACCAGGTAATTTCTGATCATCCAGCGTGGTGACGTTTTTTCAAACACTGCTAAATGCAATGATAGTGTATTTACAGTGTCATCACAAACCTAATCATGCATAATATATATTTTACTTTACCTTTATTCAATTTGTCAGTATAATAATTATATTATTATCCGTGAAAAACACTTTTAATTTCCGAAACACACCTGTTTCACGAAGATGTCATGGATGTTGTGGCTAGCGTCTCCCATTCGTGACCCGTTGAATTCTGGGTAGACCAGATCAACTAATTTTAATGAGGCCCCGGTTTGTGCCCTTTGGGAACAACAGGGGAAGTGGACGGCATCACTTGCTGTATGCTAAATCTGCGCTGAAAAACAGCTCCGATACCAGCGTGTCACATATAGCATGATGATCTGTATCCAGTATGAAAACATGAACACGTGTGTGATGGTCTTGCACAAGTAATTACAATCACATTCCGGAATCCCATAGACTTGCATGTATTATCGCCCACACGCTCAGAGGCCACAGGCCTATCAGGGACCCCTCAGATCCACTGGCAATTTTATAGATGGGAAGTTAAAGTGTTGTGAATTCAAAATGTGTTTTGTAATAATCCAATATAGCCACAATTTGACCTTATTTGCAACATATTTCATCATTTGTTGGCATGCGGTGAGATCTGTTTTACATTTAGCCCAAATTAGACTATAGTTCGGGATGATCATACAGAATGTAAATAAAAGTTGAATGTAGGCCACACATGTTTAAACTCATTTGCATAAATCCCAAATGGATGCTGTTTTACCTTATTTGGTTATAATTTTTTGGCATATATTGACCTTATTTTAACATGTTTGGCTACAGGCCCGTAGCCAGGATTTTTGTGTGGGGGGTCGTTTTAGGCCAGAAGTTGGACCTTTTTTCCACTCTCGGCAGCCGCCAGTCATGCCAGTAGGGTGGTGCGAGGGAATTATGCCTCTCCTAATTTGTTTTAAATATAAAACCCCCATATTTCGCACTATCTGCTTTTAAACACAATTTCCCCTCCCCCTCCCCTATGCTAAATTAAATAGGCTACACCTTAAAGTCATTACGATCATGTGTCATTTTGAATTTATGTGTATTTTTTAGGCCTTTGAGTTGAATATATGAGCCATTCTTTGCAAGCTGTGAACTTTAGTATCCTGTATATAGAACACCTAGATGAAAGGCTGTTAAATGTAGCTGCCCATGCCAGCAGCTCACTATCAATGTGAACAGTGTTGGCGAAAAAAATCACTCTCCTAAGTGCATCCATTATATTATTTTTTGTAATCCGAGTTTGACAATTGTCAGCACCGTAACGTGTCCGAAAGGTGATTTTCTGTGTTTAATAACATTTTGCAACGTAGATAGGTGCCAGGTATCTGGACATGTATTTCCTAGTTGTAACCTCAGGGAATACCAATCAGATACTTCATAGAAAAAGTCTGTCATATGGTGCATGTTGCTACAAGTAACACTCACACATGTGGCCATCAAAGTAATGTCAACACCATAACACAGCATGTTCATGTGGCTAGCTGTGTTTGTTGCAATTGGTATGTTGTGATGATCATTGCATACGACTGACCTTTTGCTGGTCTAGCATGGGATACACGAGGTTGGTGAAAGTTTCATATTTTGTCCTTCAAAAATACCACTCTAAGGAAGATTTTTAAAATGTATGTTTATTGTAAGTCAGCACCGTAACGGCCAACATATAGCCACAGTTGAAAGTAAAAATCAAAAGTCAATGTCGTTAGTTTGACTTGAATAACCCAAATATATGAGATAGTTTGGGTGATAAAAGGTTGATATTTTTCAGGGGAAATCTTCAATAAACATACAATTTGTCATCACCGTAACAGTCATCAACATATTTCTGTTATGGAGCTGACAAATTTTGTTATGGTGTTGACAGATTGTGTTTGAATGCTCTACTATACATCCACATTACATTTTATAAGCTCAAACAGCTGAACTGCAAATTTAACAGTTGACCTTTAATCCCATTCCAGTGTGCCGGTATAACACCTTTGCGCATCAGACGTTTGACCCGAGCGGAGCGACGAAATTTTTGCCTTTCTTTGGCAGTTTCCAGCAGATTTGGAAAGATCTGCTGGCTGTCAACATCTTTTTCTTAAACATAACTGAACAAATTATTTTTTTCCCACACACTATAGAGCAAACTATTTTTTTACGAAAAAACCATACCCCCCCTGGTATTAAATGGTCGACCCCTTAGATGGTTTAGCATTTTTTCTAGTCACAATAGGCTTATGCTAATACGGCTACAAGCGTCAACCACATTGCAAAACATGAGACAATGACTTGGTAAAATGTTTATTCATATTCTTCAAACTTTAAGCCAACGTTTTTCAAGTTGGCCAAAAATCGACGACAAGGGATGGCCAAATTGTGGACCTCCAGCTTGCATGGGGGGGGGGGGGGTCGTACGACTCCTCCGGGGGGGAGGGGAAGGATCGTACGACTCCTCCGACCCCCCCCCCCCCGGCTACGGGCCTGGGCTATAATATTATGCTTTGTTGTTAGCTAGGCTACTAATGATTACACAAAAGGTTTAACATGAGAACAAACCGGTATTGTACAAAAATCAATCAATTCATGTATATAAGAACACTGTATAATATTGTCATTAAAGGGACTGGCCCAGGCTGAAATCATCAAAAAATCGGTGATTTTATTTTGACTTCTTAATATGACCATATGATGTAAACATGTCCATAGACTAGAACTGCAAAATGTTTTAATTTTTGTGCTGCGCATTCACCAGTTAGGCTAGATATAGAAACGAAATTCCTGATTTTTAATTATTGACAACCATGTCAAAAATAGGAAATACGGGAATTTCGTCTCTATATCTAGCCTAACTGGCGAATGCGCAGCAGAAAAATTTAAAAACTTTGAAGTTCTAGTCTATGTACATGTTTACATCATATGGTCATATTAAGAACCCGAAATAAAATCACCGATTTTTTGATGATTTTAGCCTGGGCCAGTCCCTTTAAATTTAATTTAAGATCAAAATTATACATTTACAGGACATATGTGATGCGGGGAAGGTGGAAATGAATTGTACAATTCGCGGTGACACGCAACTGAAAAACAACGTCTTAGGCCTACATGCCGTATTACCTCGCACGTTTTCAAAAAAAAACGTCACGCCATGGTAACAATTTAGTAAAATAAACTAAAATGCTTCACTTATTGAGAACAGATATATAATAAATAGGGCCTAGCTACAACGTCTCTAATATAAACGAGGTTGTTGTGAACGACATAATGTTGTGTCCGCTTTATTACTAGTAGGCCTGATGTGTATCATTTAATTTGCTATGTGTGTAACACGAAAAAGAACAATTTATTATTGACATTGTAATAAGCTGAATGGTTTATAAATATTCCTAAAATATTTTGTAACCTTTTTTAAAGTTATCTATGTTAGCAGAGTTAGGTTCCATCTAGTGTTATGATTAAACCAGCTCTGATAAATGGTTCTGTCTACTAGATGGCCTGTTGCTCACAATATGTTCGCTCCTCGGGAGGCTTGTGGCCTAAGTGGCCATCTTCACGCCCTCCCTTCCAGCTTTTTGATATGCATAACACTACTTAGCGAGCACAATATGATGTGCCAGCGTTGTTTTGATGTTGGACAGGTCTCGCAGACGGCGGATCGGCATTAGAACAGCATTATGTCAACCCCGTATGATTGCTGGGTATTCTAATTTATCACAACAATGATATCACTCCAATGCAACTCCTAAAGACAAGCCATTTTTTACAAAAAATATGTGATAACCACTGAGGGAAAATTTGGATGTCTTAATAGCCAGTACATGTCGCTGTATGGTATGGGGCTGTCACAATAAAGCGTATGAGGCAGCCGCGTATGCCGACGTGTAAAAACAAGAGGCCTGAAGTCCTACATCATCCCCCGCCATAAATTAGATTAGAGTTTTTGCGGTCCCAAATATTTAAAAAGTCGACTTGTGGTGGCCATTTTAAATTTCAGCAAAATCACCTGCTCATTTTCAAATGGTGAGTAATGTTATTGTAAAATGTGAATTATTTCTCACCTCAATTTTTCAGTTTTTGTGCCCACCAAAAATTATGAAGTTCATCTATGGCGGCCATTTTGAATTTCAGTATAACCTTGAAAAAAATCACGTGCACATCTCCGTATCGTGGGGAATGTGATTGTAAAATATGAATAATTTCCTATATAATTTTGTGAATTTTTGCGCCCACAAAAAGTGAAGGTGAAATGAGGCGGCCATTTTGAATTCTGTAAACATTGAAAAAATCACCTGCACATCTCCATATCGTGGGGAATGTGATAGTCAAATTTTAATAATTTCTGACTAAGTTTTTAGAGTTTTTGCGCCCACAAAAAAAATTGGAGCTGACCTCTGGCGGCCATTTTGAATTTGGATAGCATCTTTAAAAAATCATTTGCAAATCCCCATGTTGCTAAGAATGTCATGTTAAAATTTCAAAAAAATTGATCAGTAGTTTTTGAGTTTTGCGCCCACAAGAAAACGTGACACTGGACGCCGGACGCTATAGACAGAATCCATCGGCATAAATTGGCGTACGTTTAACTTGCCCTTAACGTTTGCGTAACGTGTAGTATCGTGTTCCAACGAATGACATAGCGTTTGTATAGCGTCAGTGTTGTGTAACGTACTACATTGTACTAGACGTACTAGACGTACACAATGGAATAAACACAATGGTTTCTTTTTTTTGGCAAGGAAAATATAATCTGATTCTATTTATGTGGTATTATTAGCGGTGACATAAAATATTTGACGCATAAAAAAATAATTTTAACGCTTTTAGATGATTGTCTAGTAAATATGTCAGGAATTATTTTGACCTTGAGTTTTAGCTTGAAATAACTATGAAATAGCCCTGATAATGAAGCACATTTAAGACTCTAAATTTTAAGTTTCAATAATGCGCATAGATATATATAATAAATAATTGACTAGACCATTATACATTCTGGCTTCTGGGGGTTGTTTTCAAGGGTGGGGATAGGTGAAAGAATATATAATGCTTGTCAATTGTTTACGACGTCGGTCCAACATCAACCCAACATTAGTTCAACGTCCCGACCTTTTGTTTCCAACAGGGCGATAATATAACACTGAGTAGTGAACACAATATGCTGAGTCAGCATTCTTTTAATGTTGGACAAAACAATATTAAAACAGCATTAGGTCAACCCATCCATGCCCAGACAAATTATTCCCTGCCTTACCCGTAGCACCCCCCCCCCCCCCCCCATAAGTATCTGCTCTGGATCCGGCACTGATAATATAACAATAACATGATTTAAGAGGACATTGAGCTATTTTAGCAGGTCACATCAATGTCTAACATTCCCCCGTAGTCAACAGCATCTCAAGGCGTAAACAGAGGGCTGCTACTGACTATGAAGGGCAGATGTACATTGATAAAGGGCTGCTAAAATAGCTCAATGCCACACCTCTGGGAGGTACCCTAATAAGGCTGGGGACGGGCTATCTGTACAGCTAGCCCCCTTCCCTATAGCGTCTACATATTTGTAATAGCTCTTTCCAAATCAGGTTGTAAAAGTATGCATAGCTATGATGCTACCGTTGATCTGTCTGACCGGGGCACCATCAAAGCCGTGCGCGGGTGGATCGCGTTACGGGTTGGCGTATAAAAGACTGGACTGGCCAGTTACAATGAGTTACAATGAATTACTCATTTGTAATCCAGGCTGTAATCCAGGTTGTAATACAGGCGGTCCCGACAGAGTCTGCCAGAGGTCAGCGAGGCCATCAATATAGGCTGTCCACTCAGAGTGACTGGCGTCCGCAGGCCTGGTTCTCAAGACCTGGGTGGTCTGTCGCGTGGACCGGACAAAGGGAGGCCTAAGCATGTGTAGATGTATGTTAAATCAATGTTCCGATTATGATGCTGCCTAATTCTATATTAAATCAATGTTGTGAATATGATAATGTAAAGTGTATATAAGGGACGAACGTCAGTGAGAACACTGGTGCGTGCTTAACTTGTGAATCAAGCTATAAATCCACGGTTGTGTTTCTCTGCCATGTTTAGGCAGAATAAACTGACTATTTAACTGTATTATCTATTATATATGTACTACACAGTGGAGACGAAATAAATACGATGTTTGACCCAGAAGAATGGAATCTGTTATTGAGAACCTGAAGTCTTGAGTTTATAATCAGTCCGTCGCCGTCTGCCTTGTCGTGTTGCCGTCACGATGGCGTCTAGGGCTGACGTTATAAGGTGTACTCTATATTCATTAGCAGCCCACGGCCCCCAAGGGTATAAATCTATATTGAGGTTAGATCTATAAGTCTATGACCCCTATCTAAAATGAGATGCCTGTATAGTTAAGAGCTCAGGATCTGATATGATTGTGGTCTTTACCGTACCAGTAAAATCCCGCCAACCTACTAGAGAATGTCCTATGATGTGGTAATAATGAGTGTTAACAAAATAAATCCATTTATACCTACATTGATTTTCTAAAATATTGTTTTTTGTAAAAGTGCCACATTTGTTTATAAATGCAAAATATAATGTTATGTGATAAAATAAAGTAAATAATAACTACCACACTCGTTATTAAGCTCCCGTCTGTCAGGTAAACATTGACATCGCCCATTATCACATACTGTCCATGGCTGTGTGCAGGGCATTATCATACATGTGTCACCAATGTTACCGCCAGTTGCTAACAGGTGAAATATAACACATACATACAAGATATATTATTCACCGGTGATACGGAAGTAAAATAAAACAGAAAGGCGCAAAACGGCTACATACGTGGTTATAACTTTAATAAACCTTTAACCGCCGCTGCCGCATATATTCGGGTTTTCATTTTTGATTAGCACCACATTTTAAATATGTTAAAGATAAAATATGACATCAACCAACAAGATTTGAAAACAGTTGACCGCCATTTTGTTAAATCTGAATAATTTTCACTCACTTGAAGTTGTGGATCGCGTCAGCGAGACACAATTTCAAGTGGGTGAAAATTCAGATTGCATAATTTTGCGGTTAAAGGTGCCGCATATATTCGGGTTTTCATTTTTTATTAGCCCCACATTTTAAATATGTTAAAGATAAAATATGACATCAACCAGCAAGATTTGAAAACAGTTGACCTCCATTTTGTTAAATCTGAATAATTTTCACTCACTTGGAGTTGTGGATCGCGTCAGCGAGACACAATTTCAAGGGGGTGAAAATTCAAATTGCATAATTTTGCGGTTAAAGGTGCCGCATATATTCGGGTTTTCATTTTTTATTAGCACCACATTTTAAATATGTTAAAGATAAAATATGACATCAACCAGCAAGATTTGAAAAAAACAGTTGACCTCCATTTTGTTAAATCTGAATAATTTTCACTCACTTGAAGTTGTGGATCGCGTCAGCGAGACACAATTTCAAGTGGGTGAAAATTCAGCTTGCATAATTTTGCGGTTAAAGGTGCCGCACCACATTTTAAATATGTTAATGATAAAATAAGACATCAACCAGCAAGATTTGAAAACAGTTGACCTCCATTTTGTTAAATCTGAATAATTTTCACTCACTTGAAGTTGTGGATCGCGTCGGCGAGACACAATTTCAAGTGAGTGAAAATTCAGATTGCATAATTTTGCGGTTAAAGTACATTGTACTTACAAAGAAAACAAAAATAATAGCTTTACACTCACCATCAACTACAAAGTTCTTGACTGATATCAGAAATCACCTATGAAATACAACACAAGCAATATTAATTGTTTAGCACGACAAAATTATCCTTCAATGATTTGTTTAGCATATGTTCAGTATATTATCTATAAAACGTTAGAAAGTATTTAACGACAAATAAGGAGGGTTAGCTTTCATTTAATAATTACTTACATTTAAGAATTACATTAACATAAACTGTTACCACTCTATTATCTTCCTTCGCAACCACAATATTGTTTTCAAGTGCCACATTAATTTCAAAATCAATTATCAGTTGCTTTGTAATAAATCTATTTCACCAATAATATGTGTTAGTGTTGGAAATAAAAATAACTGATAGTTGGAATACGTATTAAGTAAACAGACAGACAGACAGACAGATATTTTATTGACAGAAAAGAAAAGTCATTACAGACTTATTTGTCATAGAAATGAAAGAGATATATGTACATGTATATACAAGATTGTTAGTTTGTTAAAATCATATGATAATATACATGGTATGACATACACAGCTAAAATCATGTTAAGTGGCATTGCCAAAATAAAAACTGGGTATTTCGATAATATAAATGACTACTACTAAAAATGAAATAAAAGGCATTGCCAAGATAACATAGAGGTCTATCATTTCAGAAACTGCCATATGTTTGTTCTTATATCACAGAACCTATTTATAGCGTTGAGCAAGGTAATGCCTTTTATTCAATTTAAATGTTTTTTTAATCAATGAGACTTAAAGGTGATCTATCACCCCTTATATGGTATGAATAATTATGTCCTCATATGGGGTGATTGGCAATCATGTGACCCTTTGAGATGGTCACTTTGTGAGGGTCACATGATAGCCAATCACCCCATATAAGGAAACACTTGTGCCCCATCTTGTGTCAACTTTGATTTTTTTGTCACAAATTTATTCATACTATATAAGGGGTGATATATCACCTTTACCTAAAATCAGTGTAAATCGTCTCCACTAGCCCAAACCCTTTCAACCCTTTCAAGCATGGAATATCACCCCTTCTTCCACTAATTTATTCAATTTATTTTTTTCACACAATTGAAGTTGCGTCTCGTCACTGCGATCCACAACTTCAAGTGGGTGAAACTTACTCATATTTGTTTGATTTCAGACCAAACATTTGCAAATCTTAATGCTACAGGAATGAAGTTTGGACATTGGAGTGTGTTGGATTCGTGGCCCTGGTCGCCCAGGACTGAGGCCAAGAACATATGAATCCAGCACATTCCAATAACCAAACTTGATTCCTATATTATGACAGACCAACATTAATTACCTTATAAATTTTATATTGATTTAAAGTCACTATGAGTCGGAAAGGATTGAGCTAATAGATTAAATTCCAAGGTCATAAAGAACACAACCTAGGTGGACAACCTTGCAAATTTTATACAGAAAATGCACAAAAAGCAAAAATCCAAGATGGCCACCATAACTATCTGATACATATAACTTTTTAGCTGTTTCTTTGAAATTTCACATGTGACATATAGTTCATAATGGTTTAGGCATGGCAAATCCATTTCCAGCACTATATCATTGGATATATTTAGCTTGCTAGGGTACTTGGACAAAATGTCTCACCTGAGATATTCCGCAAAGGTGAAAAATATACCATGATTATCATCGGACAGATGTGTGTACGCTGTTAAATTGTGACTTGTGTATGCGGATGGAGTCAATTCTACCAGTGCCAATGCTACAATGCACAGCTTAGTTATCCCAATCATATTTTGATCAATTCGTGGACGGTATAGCTGCTCAACAAATAGAGAAACAGTTGATTTGGCGCTTGCTGGGTAGTGCGTGCTTGCTGGGTGGTGTGGCAAATTCTCCTTTATTAGCTAAGTACACTAAACTTAATGTTTCACACATATTTTATCATTTTTTGCAGGAGGTCAATCAACTTCACATTGGACACGTCCAATATTGCATCCAACTGTAAACATAGTAAACAGTATTTGTGTACAGACAATTCTCAAACAGATCTTGTTGATGTCATTATTCGTATGTGTAATGTGCCTCAGTGTCAGTGGTGAGCATGTCGATGGAAAAATTGCACAACCTCCTATCTTTTATGAAAAACAAATCCAGTTTAAGCGAGTTTTTATAGTAAATAATAGTAACATAGGAGTGGTACATTATAATATTCTGTAGCGCTAAACTGGATCATAGTTTAAAATCGCTTTATGGTCATGTGACAAATTATACTTGCGTTAGAAAATAACATAATGCCCCACTATCATTATACACTTAACAAAAAAAAAACACAACACCACTTCATGGATATACTGTTCAAAATATTTCATATATTTCAAGAAACTGAAATATACCACTCATTACTAGGTTATAGAAGATGAGTATCTGCCAGTTGTTGTGACGTGGGTCACCCTCAGTAGTGCGTATGACCCATTTATGTATAGGATAAAGCCCGAGGAGCACTACATTCTTAGCTGTGGAACAGGTCGAGGCAGAAGGCCGAGGCCTATTCCACAGCTAAGAATGTAGAGCTACGAGGGTTTTAACTGACTTAAAACACATCTGACCATAATGAGGATCCCTCATAATCAACAACTCGCTCACACCTGACTGATTATAGAACCATAGGCCTACCATGATAATGGTCTGTACTCGATCAACAATGGCTTTCCATTCTCGGCTTAGAATGTAGTGGTCGGACAAAGAAAATAATGTATTGGTATGTTTCAAGCATGTTGCACTGCCGGAAGCACACGTTTTTGTACCGAACAGGGATCTTCAGTGCCTTATTTGTCCTTATCGTTCCTGTTGTGGGCAATCAGAGGTTAATAGGTGTTTTGAAATATGGTGTTAAATCTCTGTAGGCCCCCTATTGCTAACCTGTTTATGGCGATTTGAGCCGTAGCCAAACCACCTTCTGCTATAGCAATACATGGAGAAATGAAGGGATGGTAAATGCTATTTGCTTTTTCGACCTGAAAAAATGTTTCGATTCTATTGATCACAAACTCCTTATTCTGAAACTTGAAAAATATGGTATTTTAGACAGAGAAATGTTATGGTTCACTGATTATCTATATGACCGAACTCAGTCTGTTTTTGTTAATGGCTCTTCTTCTTTGTTCAATGACATTAATGTTGGAGTCCCACAGGGATCAGTATTGGGTCCGCTTTTATTTCTGGTCTTTATTAATGACTTACCCTGTTGTCTAACCAATACTTTTTTGAATATTTACGCAGACGATACTGTCATACACGCATGTGGTAGCGACATTAATAACGTTCAACAACTTTTACAGAGGGATGTTGATATTGTTTCCCAATGGTTTTTTCATAATAAGCTGTTAGTTAATGAACTTAAAACACATTGTATGATTGTAACATCTAATCGGAAACTTTTGTCTCATAGACTGAATATAAATTTAAATGGCACTCAAATTGAACAAGTTAAGGTCACTAAATATCTAGGTTTCTGTCTAGATACAAAATTATGCTGGTCTGATCATATCAACAAATTAGTAAAAAAAATTGCACCTAAAATTGGATTATTAAGACGTTTAAGATATATTGTTTCTTTTGATTGCCTCTCTAAATACTACATGGCCACCGTCCAGTCTCACATGGATTATTGCTTGACAGTCTGGGGCTTCACATCTTCTCACAATTTACATCTAATACAGAAAATGCAAAATCGTGCCGCCAGGCTTATTACCAACAATTTTGATTTTAACACTAGGGGGATTGACATTGTGAGGGATCTGGGGTGGCTCAATATTACCCAGCGTAGGGATTATTTCACTGCGCTCTTAGTTTTTAAATCTTTAAGTGGGAATTTACCTGATCATATTTTAGATAATTTTACATTTAAGCGTGATATTGCCATCAGGCAAACTAGATCGTGCGATACTAATGTTTTATATGTGCCTAAAATCAACAGATCTTCATTTAAGAGTGCATTACAAGTTAATGGGCCTATGATATGGAATAATCTTCCTATTCATATACGAAATTGTAACTCCATACACTCATTCAAGAGGCTTTTAAAAACATTTTTACTGCAGCAGAGTTAAAATACTTTGTTTTGATTAATATTGTTAAATGCATGATGTCTATATGTATATGTTATATTTGTATTTTATAGTAACGTCAATATTACCTTGTCTTTGAGGTACATCAGGGCAACTATGTAAAATAGCACCTTCTGCTAATCAGTTTTACCCTGAATAAATATATTTTATTATTATTATTATTATTATTATTATTATTATTATTATTAAACAGGCTGACGCTACACAATTGTCAGACGAGGCATTTTCATTAACCCATCATTTTTGAAATGAAATGAATCGGGCTTTAGGCCACCTTTGTGCACATATAGGCTAAACTGGGCCAGGAGAACCTCCTGAGGATGGTTCGATGATTGAGATGTCACTGTCCTCCAGACACAGGATTCGAAATTCGGCGGTCTGAGGCCGAGCACGCTACCACTCGGTCACGGAGGCTCCCCACAATACTGACTTTCACACGTGGATGGGGAAGAAACATTTTTTGTTTCTTTCAAACCGCCGAGACCGGGAACAAAACCCAAACTCTGGCGTGAAAGGCAGCGGTACTAACCACTACCCTAGGGACCCCGCCCCCCCCCCCATCATTTTTGAACAAATGAACTTAAACTTAATCTGAAAAGGGAATTGTTGTTCCCCCACCCCTGCCCGCATAGTTGCTTTATTTCGGATGACCAGCATATTGGGATCATGGTCAGCTGGCCCATTACCTTGAAAGTTGACTTTCTTCAATTTGAAGGTCATTTCTCCGTTATTGAGGTCAAAACACAAAATGCGGACAAGGACTATACACACCAATATTATTTCCATCAATCGAACGGTTTTGCCTAAATGACAAAAATAAGAGCATTTTTAATTTGTTGCGTTTCTTTTTGTGCCAAGTATATTTCAGTCATTCGGAAACAGTAGGGCAGTCCCGCCTTCGGGCTTTTTTCTGTCATCATATATCATTGTCATTATCGGACAGAAAGCCACGGAAATCAATACTCACTCACTCACTCACTCACTATATTTCACCGCTGTAAAACACTTCATAAACATGATAAAACATGATGAAAGATAAGAGATTTTACACTTTTTCCCCATCGATGTATATACCCTGCATAGAATGAATGAAAGTTTTAGGCCACCTTTGTGCACATATAGGCTAAACTAAACACATATAGGTCCAAGAGAACCTCCTGAGGATGGTGAGATGAATGAGACTTCTCGGTTACGGAGGCTCCCCACAATGTTGATTCCTTATAACTGAGCAAAGAAGAAAAAAAAATCTTTTCTTTGAAACTTCAATTTCAGAGCGGAGCTCGAACCCTGTATAGAACAAACGGAAAGCAGCCCCCTAGAGTGAATGGTGTTAACCAACACGCACAAGACGTATTAGATAATTAGTGAAGAACACGGTATTATTAGAAAGAAGCCTCAGAAGGCGGAGCCCGAAGAGGCTTCTTTCTAATAATACAGTGTTCTGAACTGATTATCGGACATAGTCGTTACCAGAACCCCTCCCCTGTGTCTACCCCACCCTACCCTTAAATACCAAAAAAATCTCATGAATCTATGTTTTATTTACTGTTAAAATTTGGACACGCCCATTTACATGATTTATAGAAGAGGGGTTGTGTGCGCATAGAAACTGATGACAAAAGTAAACCTGCTGTCATTTAAATAAATGAATAGTTGCTGGTGAGACGTGCTTCATCATAATAACTTCAATCTTGATTTTTCCCAGTCCTTAATAAATATTTGGTATGTACAATATAAACTTTTTTTGTAATTTATTAAACAATGTATGTTAATTTGAAATTGACATTTCTCAATATAATATTTAAGTTATATTTATTTATTTATCATGTTTATATTCATGCTTATATCTTTTTGACATTTACCCAAGATCATAAACAAATCAAGAGAATAAAATATAATTTCTGGTATTGCTCAGCATGACAAGCAATACTGGATCAGTATTATATCCCAACAAACAGAATACATTCAAATTATGTCGGTTTAATGTTGGGCCAGCATTGCATCAATACACCAACATTGTTTTGATGTAAATAAGCGCCATTTTTTTCTAAAAAGTTATATTCTTACAACTTAGAAAAATTAGAAATATAAAGCTTCAAAAGGGCGAATTATAATAATACATATGCCTTATATGTTCGTGTTTTTGTTTGGGTACGTGAACAGAAGGGGGGGGGGGGTGTACAGCCGTCGACCCCTCTTTCGATCCGTCACACAGCGGGTTCGCTGTTCAAGTGCCTGAGATGCTTTCAAACATAGGGGTACCAAGCATTATTAGCCAAAAAAACACGCAACATTGACCCGTAGCTGTTTAAATTCTGGCCAACGTCGAAAACGTTGGAAATACATTACACTCATGCTGGACCGATGCAGCCTATTTGTCGCTTCCAGATAGTGCTTAGTAGACACATAGTAGACGGCCAGATAGAGCTCAGTATACAGTCAGAACAATAGTCTGGGCGTCTAATAATACCTAGGTCAAATCAAATAATGCTGTTTGAATTGAATCAAGACGGCCTTATTCCAGAGAATGCTCAGTAAACACAATAGAAAAACAACCCTGGTAATGACTATGTTGATATAATGCTGGTCCAGCTTCGTAGACGGTGGGCCAGCTTTAAAATCATTAGGCTAGTTAATTTTAATTTCATCCACACATGACTGTGCAGGCAGAACAACGTTTATGCATAAATATAATGTTATTTGTGAAATCCTACTAATTATTACTATTGCAAGATTAAAATCAATCAATCAATCAATCAAACTAAAATCAATCAGTCAATCAATCAGTCAATCAATCAGTCAATCGAACAATCAATCAATCAATCAATCAATCAATCAATCAATCAATCAATCAATCAATCAATCAATCAATCAATCAATCAATCAATCAATCAATCAAATAATCAATCAGTTAAATGAAGTGTGCGAATGCTATAAATAATTATAAAAAGTAAAACATATAACAGCCGAACCTGATACAGCTGGAATTGTCAGGATCTTGAATAGAAGAGGTAATGGTGAGAAACACGTTTTAGTGGAAATGTAATTTACTCTCCACACAGGTCGATCGTGCAGATTATGATAGCCCTAGCTGTTCACAAACACTGTATTTTATAAAAACAGGTCACACATGCATTGCTAGTCACTCTCCATATTGATAAAAAGTAAAAACACATAGCAACTTAACAACAGTGGTGCACAACACGGGCATGTATTAATGAATTATTGACAGCATGGGCGTATGCATGCAGACATAGTGCATGATTTGCACAGACAGCCAGCAATAATATATTGTTGTGCATAGTCAGTTTGCCAGTGGACAAGAGGAGGGGGGGGGGGGGTCGTAGACACTTGAGCGTGTACACCTAAAACCTTCTAGCAAGTCAATTTGACCTCTGGGCATTATACTAGCGCTCGGTTGTCAGAGTTTTTGACGGCCAAAATCGAATTATTGGGGTCAGTTCGTTATTCCGACAGGTCTATATTCCGACAGGTCTATATTCCGACAGGTCGTTATTCCGACAGGTCGTTATTCCGACAGGTCGTTATTCCGACAGGTCTATATTCCGACAGGTCGATATTCCGACAGGTCGTTATTCCGACAGGTCTATAGGCCTATTCTGACAGGTCTATATTCCAGCAGGTCTATATTCCAGCAGGTCTATATTCCGACAGGTCGATATTCCGACAGGTCGATATTCCAACGACACGTCGTTATTCCGAGTGTTTCTAGTCAGAATTTCATGCTGATTCTGAAATTCCATTTCTTAAATGCCTCAGACGCTGCATTTTTTCAGAATATAGCATTTTGCGTGTTTTTTTTCATACAAAAATGGTAAAATCGCTATTTTAACCAGTGACACTGTTTAAATGTATCTACATAAAAACATGTGATGCCAAATTAGACTGTCTAATACATGTGATCCAATAATAAGACAACAAATTCAGCGCTGAGACCGATTTTATACGTAAGAATCTGACGTCTAAAGTCAGTCTCAGCGCTGAAAGATTTAAAAATATTTATAATGGTGTCAGACCCATGGCATAAGTATTCAAATCAGGGGGCTTAACTGATTTACCTCCGAATTGTTAAAATCGTCCAAAAAGCACCAAATTTGGACCACGTATGGTCAAGGCCATAATATTTTTGATTTATCGCGGGTACCAAGCTGAACTCTCACCGTGGGCGCTTTATTTGACAAATCCAAGATGGCCGCCATTCAAATTAGGGTCATTTCATAACTTGTAAACTAATAGACGTAGAGACGCATGTGATACCACTTTTCTATGGTTTTCGAATATGTAGGATTGATTTATGATGTTTTGTAGTTGATTTGGGAATTATTTAAAAAACACAAATATTTGTAAAGTTATTTCGTCAATATATATACGACATGATAACGGTTTAAACGACGCAGATCAGCAACACAATCGTCTGTATCAGGCATTGAAAACGACCTATCCATAAGATTTGCTACCAGAGCCAGTATTTGGAGTTCCTGTGTATCAGCCATATTAAATAAATTCAAAATGGCCGCTGTTCATAACAAGCCCACGTCATAACTTGCCAACTAATAGCAGTAGAGAAACACTTAATAGCATTTTTCTACGGTTTCATAAACGATTTTAAATATATATTATTTTATGTGTTTGTAAGAGCCCGTTTCCAGCCAGGACGAAAGGGTTTTTTGAAAGGTTTTTTAACCGTCCACATGTCAACTTTGACATTTTTATTTCTTTTTTTTTTGTACTTTTTTTTAGGCGGCGCGAATCGGTTATACGTTCGGTTGCTATTATTATACCACGAATTTGAACAGTTTGGGTCACTGCATATGTATACATCAAGGAAACATTTCGGCCGCAGCGGGACTCGAACCAGGTACCCCCAGACTCTTGAGTCCACCACGCGACCAATGAGCTATCCTGCCGTCACGAACATGAACAAGATAATAAGTAATAGTATTTATAATAAGAATATTATAGATATAATATTATAATTGTGACTCAAGGCACAACAACATAATTATATTTTCATATCACTGTCTACTGTCTATACGCAACGCAGCTATAAAACTTCAATTGTTCCATCACTGCTAATACATCCATCCTCATAGGAAGGGCAAAGGAAATTTTAAGATGATCAATATTAGTTCTGAATTGTATTCATTCTGACTGTATACTTTTACCTCGAAAATAGTATTATTAGATTCAGTACTGATGTTGAGATTGCTAATTTGTAACAGCATTTTGGACGGCATTAGAGCACTATGGGGGTCGCTCAATAATATTTTGCTCAATTTAATAGTTGGTGATGTATTTTCTGGGCAGTCAGACGAAAATCAGGGGAATGTGTGGGAATAATAATTAAATCTATTTATTTATCAGTGTTTATTAGTCTGGAATATACATAAATATATACAATAATTGTATACATCTGCAATTGGAAAAACAACTTTTGATATCAAATACGTTGACATAAATGTAGTTATTCCATTGGTTGGCACATTAAGCTTAACAATGGATCTGAACGTATCTATATATCACAGCTGTACAAAGAAGTGTGGGCCTATATACACTACGCTCAAAAACACCCCCCAAAGGCTCCCATAAACTCAGGGTAGAGAAGGTTAACCCTTTTAATGCAGGCAAATGCGTTCAGATCTCAAAAAAGCACCGATTGTAAATTATTAGTCCTAGCTGGTCCACTTTTAAACGCCCATGTTAAGGTAACATTTGCATCACCACTGCAAGCTTCAAATGAATAATACATGTCAAAGAATGATGCAGCACGAAAAGAGTTAACAAGTAGGCCTACAGTAACAATCTTAGTATTTCAGATATAGGTCTTCATCGCTATTCATCACCACAGTAGCTGTTAATAGTGGTTGATTAACCACTCTCATCACTATTATTTTTTTGTCGGAATAACGACCTGTCGGAATAAAGACCTTTCAGAATATCGACCTGTTTGTCGGAATATAGAACTCTCGGAATATCGATCTGTTTGTCGGACTATCGACCTGTCGGAATAACGACCTGTCGGAATAACGACCTGTTTGTCGGAATATCGACCTGTCGGAATAACGACCTGTCGGAATATCGACCTGTCGGAATAACGACCTGTCGGAATAACGACCTGTTTGTCGGAATATCGACCTGTCGGAATAACGACCTGTCGGAATATCGACCTGTCGGAATAACGACCTGTCGGAATAACGACCTGTCGGAATAACGACCCGGACCCGAATTATTCACGGAAACGGAAACTAAAGAATCACAAAAGTAATACAAAATATCATAAAAAAGATTATGACAGTAATGTATTTGGGCACTACAACTAAATAAACGTACCTGAGATATATACATGTTACATAAGTTTTCAGGTCTCTGGTAATTCTCAATGCCTCTGACAAGTTTCAGATTTTTGGGTTCAAGAAGCAAAAGGAATTTGTCCCATGTCACACCCTCTTCATGATAGGAATTTTCAGGATATTTTCAGAATTTCATAAATTGCGGGTGCGACAGCGTTTTTCAATCAGTTCCAGGAGGTATGTCTGTGCTAAATTATTAGGAATTTTTAAAAGTATGAATTGCGATGTTCATTTGTCTCCCAGCTTCCAGAGATGGCAGGCGAGCTTTATTCAAGAGGGACTCATATGAGGCGGTATGATTGGAATAAGCACACTTTAGAGCCCTCTCTTGAATCTTTGCCATACATCGATATGATGAGGTGGAATTGATTGTATATGTGCTAAACGCTGGCGAGTGTTTCAAATTATTGCTTGCACAAACCAAAATGAATAATTGATGTGGTGTGAATCGCTCTAGTGTGAATGAAAATTCTTGTCATAAATATATGATTTGTCATACAAGCGACAGTAATATAGGCATATACATAGTAGCTTAACGAATCAGTAATGGTGTACCTGTAGAAACAACTGTTGAGGGACGAGATCTAAATGAGGGCATCTAATTGGAATGTAAAACAGGTTGTCAATAATTTAGGAGGTATAAATACATAGCAACATGACAAAAGTGGTGCAGAATGGCATGTGTTGATGACAGCATGTGTGTATGTGTGTTAGGAATTTTGAAAGTCTGAATTGCGATGTTCATCTGTGATTCGAGTGTGTATCAGTTTTCTAAAAGCTATTCGTATTGCTTTATTTTGTTCTTTTTGTAGTTTTTCTAAGTGAACTTGGGCCGCGGATAGCATAACTATTGCGCCGTATTCTAGTACTGGTTTCACATATGTTTTGTAAATCCTCATTATTGTTTTCTGGTTGCATCCCCAGTCTGTACCACTAGGTAATTTTAAAAGGTTAATTCTTCTGTTTGATTTAGCAATGGCAATGTCGATATGTTGACCATAGTTCATTGTTTTTGTGATGGTGACCCCAAATAGTTTAGCTTCTGCAACGTGTTCTATTTCTTCACCAGAATGTTTTATTTAATTTTATTTTGCCGTGTTTTCTTCCGTTTCTTTTTAATATAACTAGTTGCGTCCATTTTTAGCACCATGCTTCTAGGTCTTTTAATGTCTTCGATATTCTATATTGTACATATACATTAATTGAACCAAATGTCCACATGCCTAAGTCGTCTGCAAATTGTGCAATCTTACTTGTTTATTAAGAGGATCAATAGTCATTGACACATATTAAAAAGAGTAGTGGGCTGAGGACCGAGCCTTGTGGCGTTCCGGCGTTTAACTGGACATTGTCTGAGGCTTCGGCATATATATTTACTGATATCGTTCTATTGGTGATAAAAGAGGACATGATTCTAAATATTTTTCTGGGTAGGTCGCCCGTGATTAGTTTGTGTCTTAAGCCATTGTGTCATACAGAGTCAAATGCTTTTTCTACATCGATGAACACAGCAGCGCCTACTCTATTTGCTTCGTGGGCTATTAAAGTGACGTCTGTAAGTCTGAGTATATGTTCCATCGCGCATCGTTTATTTCTGTATCCTAACTGCAGATATTAAAGAATGTTTTTTCTTCCAGTTCACCTCTGATCCTATTCGCCAATATTTTTTCGAATAATTTACCTATGCAGCTCAATAAACTTATGGGTCTGTAATTTGTAGTTATTTTTGGGTCTTTATAGGGTTTTGCTTCCATGCTTTTGGAAAATAACCTATTTTTAAGCAGTTGTTATATATATATTCCAAGTATTCGAAAACGATAACTGGGCATTGTTTTAAAACTGGGTACCTAATCCCATCAGCTCCTGGCGCTGTGCGTCATCTGGCTTTACTTAGTTGGATTTTGATTTCCGCAAAAGTTATTTCTCTCATTGTTGGACTATCATCGCCAATTTCTTCTTTTTCATGATCTAATGTATTGCAGAGTTGGTGGTTTGATGTGATTGTATCGTCTACTTCTTTCTTAAATTTGTCGTTGAAAATGGGTCCCTGGTGGGTATTGTGGATTTTTCCTAGTGTTTTAGCAAACGCGTTTGCTTTTTCTTTATCATTTTCAGTTGATTTCCCATTTGAGTTAATCACAAGGTTATTGTTGGTCGTTTGGGATTTCTTACCACTAATTCTGTTGAACGTATTCCAGAGCATTCTACTATCTTTGGTCTCGTCAAGGTATTTTGTGTTTTTTTCGCCACCAGGTGTCCTTATAGTTTTTTACTGCTTTGGCGACTATTATTTTTAGTTGGTTGGCAAGTCTTTTATGTATTGGGTCCTGGGTTGTTTGTGCTATTCGTCTGATTTGTCTTTTTAATTTAATTAGTTTGCTAGTCTCCTTGGAAAAAGAAATCCATATCTTTAACTTTACTTTTGGGACACGATTTATCTAAAGCTGCCTTGATTATTTTTGCCAGGGTGTCACAGGCTACGTCTATCTCAGACGGCCATTCAGCTTCAGTCATAATTAGATTATTAATGATATATATTTTTTAATCTGGACCAATCTGGGGATTTTTTCGTGTTGGAGTATTTCTTTCTTATTTTGTCTGATAATTTTTGATGAATTGATCGTCAGGTGTACAGGGTGGTGGTCGCTTCCTACGTCTAGACCAATTTCACATGTAGCCACTCTTGTCGCCGTGCTGCGACTCACTGGTATGTCACCTGGAGCGGTGGTATTTTCATAGAATGTTGGTGAATCGTCATTTATTACTAGTAAATTTAGTTCTTCTACAATGTTGAATAGATAATCTCCTTCTTTATTAGATTTTCTGCATTTAAAATATTAATGTTTTGAGTTGTAATCTCCCATAAAAATCGAACGCGGAAACCTAGTTAGTATATGTTTAAAATTATCTATGTTTGGTTTTATATTTGGGGGATTATATATAGTGGCTAGAGCTATTTTGCGTTTCTCTGAGATGAACGAAATTGCTAAAAATTCTTCATTAAATTCTGATGTATCAATCTGATCAAATTTAATATCTTTTCTGACCAAAATGGCCACTCCACCTCCTAAACCGCAAGCATTTTCTCTATTTTTTCTAATTATGTGATGTAATTGTCTCTTGCCTTTTACATCAACTGAAATACACTACCAGTGTAATTGGTCGTTTTGTTTGTGTAGTGGTAGATACCCAGTTAATCAAATAAGTCAATTTAGACGTTAACGTTTAGGTAGATACATTTTTTATGGTTGAAAAGTGCAGTAGGAATTACCGCTATTTACTGACAACTGGGCAGTACAAGGGTTATGTTGACTAGATTGTATTGTACAAGGAGTGTGGCGTTAATAATTCCAGCATCAACTAATCTTTACAACGCTGAAATATGTTTGTATAAACCATGGAGACCAAAGGGGTTTTTCAACTTGAAATCATTGAAAAATTCTTAGTTAGCTCTTTCCGCTTCATTTGAATACCTATGCCATGGGTCTCAGACCATTATAAATATTTGATTCTGTCAGTCCGGAGATCGACTTTAGACGTCAGGATGATTCTAAAGTCGATAGACTACACGCGCTGAAAGGGATAAAGGCAACATATTAACTGTTAACTTAGCAGACAAGGGTTATATTGACAGAATCAGAGCCTTCAAGGAGTGTCAGGTGAGTAAGTATGTTTGATTGGTTAACAGCTTGGACCAGTTGTCGATATCTTAGTAGCTTATGTTTCACGAGTGTAATCTATACATTAGCATATCTTTAGAAATTATTATAGCCTAGACTTAGTAAGGAAATCAAAAGCCTTTAAATCGATGTGATTTCAAAGTTGTAAGCGCAGTGTATGTCAATGAACTACGGCACACACTCAAATCATCAACCCAATGCTAGGACAATGTCTGCGACGCTGGCCCAACACTGATTCAATGGTGGGTCGCTGCAGGCAACGCTGTTATTCAAGTCAACAAATGGCCATACTGGCCGAAAAGTGAAGTAAAGCAGACATTGTACTTACTTACTATTCAAGTCAACATATTCCTCCTCTTTGAACCCCTTATATGCCAGCGCACACAAATATTTCACATTAACAAATATACTGCGATTTTATTTTTTTCTGACAATTTTGCATCCAACGAGTTGGCTGACCTCCCGATGATCCTGTCCTCTAGATACATGACTCGAAGCTCAATCTTTGGCGTGCTGATAGCTTGCACGCTACCACTTGGTCACGGAGGCTCCTCACAGTACTGGATCTTTAGGAGTGGTGAGAAATAAGACACCTGTTTCTTTGAAATCTGAATATCAGACTCGAACCAGTGGGCTCCGGCTCTGCAAAAGTTTTTTTTTAAATTTTTGTGCTGCACACTTACCAGTTAGACTAGATATAGAGACGAAATTCCCGTATTTCTAATTTTTGACATGGTTGTCAATAATTAGAAATCAGGAATGTCGTCTCTATATCTAGCCTAACTGGTGGATGCGCAGCACAAACAATAAAAAACTTTTGCAGTTCTAGTCTATGGACATGTTTACATCATATGTTCATATTAATAAGCCAAAATAAAATCACAGATTTGTTGATGATTTCAGACCTGGGCCTGTCCCTTTAACCCTTTCAGGCCTGAATTTATCATTGTCATCTTCATTCACTACAAGCCGCGAATTGCTGTCGCAATTCTCGACTTGTAGTGAATGAAGATGATTTGATGTGGTGTAGACATTATAGAAAATTGCCATTTATTGGTAAAGCAGTTTCATGGAAATTGTCATTTTAAAACCCCTAGTTGTAGGAAAATTACGTCTGTTTTCAGGGATGTAAAACGATGCTTTAATGCATCGTGAGGGCTTAAAGGGTTAATCATGTTTTGAAAAAAAAAATTGGTTTTCATGGTTTATACAAGAATAGTTCAGCGGTGTAAGGGTCAAGTCTGGCTTTATACTAGGCCTATACATCTTGAGATTATTATTACAGCGGCTGCTTCAGAATGTGCCGAGGGAGAGGAGTGTAATGGAGAGGCAAGAGGTGGTGATGGTGAGCCCACTACTACTGTAATGGCATGTAAGTTAATAAATATAAATAAAGTGATAAAAAATGGATTGTCTAAATCAATGTTAGGTCATCTTAATCAGGCAAGGTATTCCAGCAAGTATGAGACGTTAAGCCAATAGCGTTTTAATGTTGATGCATCGTTGCGACGCTGGCGTAGCATTGAAACAACCTTGGTTCAATGCCTGGTGTTTATTATTGTACGTTTATGATTATACTGGTCTGGTTAGCTTGAGAGCTGATCATATGTTCACTGCATGTAGATCTGTCAAGATTCAGACAGGTGAATGAATAAGTGAATGAATGAATGAATCAAGGAATGCATGAATGAATGAATGAATGAATGAATGAATGAATGAATGAATGAATGAATGAATGAATAAATGAATGAAGAAATGCATGAATGAATAAATGAATGAATGAATGAATGAATGAATGAATGAATGAATGAATGAATGAATGAATGAATGAATGAATACATTTGTGAATAAATGAATACATGAAATCACATAAATCAAAGCACGAATGTATAAATGAATATATGAATTATTGAACTTATGTATGAATGAATGAATAAATTAATTAAATAAATAATTAATGAAGATTAAGAATGAATGTATGAATTTATGAATGAATGAATGAATGAATAAAAGTATAAATGTATGCAATTATGAAGTAATTAATGATTGGGTAAATGAATGAATGAAATAATGAATGAATGCATACATGAATGAATGAAATAATGTATGAGTGAATGGATGAATAAGTGAATGAATGAATTATTGAATAAATGTATGCATGAATAAATCAAAGTATGAACCAGCGAGTTATTGAATGAGTGAATGAATACATTATTGATTGAGTGAGTGTATAAATGAATGGGTGAATGAATGATTAAATGGATGTATGAATGAAAGAAAGAATGAATGAAAGAATGATTGAACAAATAAATGAGTTATCGAGTGAATGAATGTATGATTGAATGAATGAATAAATTAATGAATGAGTTAATGCGATTCTGTCAATAGTTGTTGATATCCAAATAAGCTACGGATCTGTTTCTGTGCTTAATCTAGCTATGTCTATCGTTGTCTGGGGCGAGGGTTACCATTGACGTTGCCGAATATTCGACAAGTCAATGGACGCGACCAACGCCTCAGGCCTCGATCTTAATCGTGGTGTCTTGCCCGGTCAGCAAGCTGTGGTTCGCTGCAGAAACTCAGTCAAAGTAGAAGATTTTCTTGATTAATTCTTTCCCTTCATTCCATATTCGTGCAGACATTGTCAGATATGAGCGTGCTACTTAGTCCCGTGCGAAAGGGGCGGCTATCCAGCCACGCGGCTGAATGCGTGTGACGCGTCTGACTTCCGAGAAGGCCAGTGATAGAGCTACTCTGGTTACCAGAGCCACACTACGCGGCGTGGCTGAGCTTCATGTAGACTCTGGTATGGCCCAGTGGCGAATGTTTGTGACTAGCTGCTATATTTAGATGAAAATAGGGTAATCCCCGAATTCAGGCATTTTTGAAAGGTCACTTCCCCGGATGAAGAGTTGTTCACAGTATTGTATTTCCCCTCTGGCGCTTTTCCTATGACTTGACCCAGAAAATTATTCACCGGCCTCAATAGCACAGGCATGATGGTCACGTGACTAAGAACCGTGGCCAATACCCGACCATAAATGAAATTGGCCGGGCTCGCCAGGCAATGATAGAGTGAGCGGGCGCAGCTGTGCCGCACATGGTGTGAGCCGGGCCGAACTGCTGACCCGTCGATCAGCGATTCCGTCCGGCTCGAAATCGGCACGATGATCTGCTAGTTAGGTCGCCACATGTCCATGGACTGTATTTATAGGCGGAGAGAAATGTCCACCAAGCTATCCATTGTGCTGATGGAAAATCTGGATCTAATCTGGAGTTGATCTGGAGCTAATCTGGAGCTAATCTGGAGCAGGTCAAACCATAATAAATCTTTAAAAACAACGCTGTGTGATAAATTGTGAAAAGACCAAACCCAATATGAAAATATGATTACACTGGTAAAAACAAATAATGTTGTAGGATCCTGACATCGCTTAATCAATGTGGCAGTTATCCCCAGATTCCTGGACGCAGGCTGACAGGGATGACCGCCTCGTTGTCATACTGTGGTGACGTGCGCACGCAGAGCAGCGTGGTGCGGCCCTTAGTATTTTCCCCCCACTTGAAGCGTGATACTCAGCGACTGCGGACGTGCCGCAGCTCGCTCTCGCCAAGTCCATAGAGACGTGCCGTGCGCGGATGGTTGTGCTTTACTGTTATCGCATGTTAATCAAATAAACATGACAAGAGAGAAGATAGTTTCCTGGTTTGTTTAATACCGTCGATCAGACGGAGGAGGAAGTTATTTGAGTTTTGATGGCAAGATTGGGAGGAGTCCTTCGTCGGCCGTTGTGACCCATAACGGAACCCCGATGTAGGTTTACCACGACATTTTGGTTAATCCGACCATCTCACACGCCATATTGGGTACCCCGACGTTCACCAACTCGCCATATTGGTGACCTCGACGACTGATTGTTCACGCAACAGTGTTTTCACCTAGACGCTGGGTGAAAACTGCTGTTTTCAAGGATAGTTTCATAATTTTAGGGGATTTTTTTTCACAAGGTACGTGAAAGCTGTAGGTCAAAATATATGTATGCCAGTTTTAATTAGATAGAAAGTGTTACCAGACGAGAAGCACGTTTCTTTGCGTCAAAAACGGCGTAATTTTCTAAATTTTTGGTTGAAATTCCACGTGTTTGGCGCCTTTTCAAGATGGCGGCCTTGCCGATTCTCTAGAAGAATCTAGAAAATTACTCTTATAGACATAGTCTATCATTTTTTTATCGTAAGAGTTTGTTTAATGCCTTCATCCTACTAATGCCACTGTAGGCGAGTAGGAAGGGGGTATTTTCTATAACTTATTTTTATCGTTGATTACCATAATTGGGTAACTCGATCTTAAAGTCCACAGACGAAATCTCGTCAAATTTTTTCACGATTTTTCTAAAAATCGACAGAAATTTTTACTACCGCTTCGACTCGGGTAACCTTTAATAGGTTTAGGGCCAAAATAAATTGTTTCCCTAAATGAATGTCAATAAACGGTCTTATTTGGTCTGCTTCAAAATATTCCCAGGACCGTAGGTCAATATTTTGTACTATTATTATATGTTATTTCAGAGAATGCTGAATATTGTATTTGTATTTGGTAGGTGAGCGCCATCTTGGTCGCTGGTTTCCCTAACTTAGCTCAAAGCTCGCCGTGGGCACCCACGTGCTCCCCCCTACCCGGCATGCATCGGGACAGTGAACCTGTGTCGCCGCAACACATTAGCATAAAGTAAGCCGCCATTTTGATTTGGTGGAGATTATTAGTCACGTGTTCCAAATTTTACACGGACAGTTTGTAATAAAAAAATTTTTTTTAATTGTTTGAAAATTTTCTTTTTCAACACGATTGAGGGAGAAAATGTGTAAATAAGTCGTTTCGAAAACGAAATTCTGTCACTAATTGTGTTAGATTTTTTTATTCACTTTGAAACGCTTTTTGTGTTTGTAATCGTGCTAGGCTATTCAGCGCCTTATTTGGGCATGCAGTAGCTGATGAATATGCTAATGTGAGGCGAGACAGGGATGCTGACTGTATACTATGTACGCATCGCTCAAAGCTTACCGTCACAGACTATAAGCCACATGCTGCCTGCCGTACAGGCTGTGAGCGCCGCTCATACACACCCACACCCACCACAAGCGACATAAACCAACCGCCATCGAACACAGTCGGTTTATACGTCAACCAATGAATCGATGCGAGCGATTGATTCGGACGTTTATGAAGTGATTCGGTGATGAACGTACCATTATAAAAAAAAAAAAAAACCTGGAATTTTCATCACAGATATCATTTTTCAGCGACATGATACTAATTATCATTTATCAACATAGACTACTGTCAGTCACGCTTTAGATACTATTCTTAAATCACAAATGTCACTGTTTTTCTTCGCAGTCACATTTAGTCTATCAGTTTGAGAACGAAATTTTCGCATGATAGTTATTTCTGAAGTTTATATTTTTTATAAATACAGAAATATTCGATTTGACAGTTGCGCTATCGCGAAACATTGCAAATATTTGAATGTGTTTTTCGACTTGTGTGAAATTTTTTTTTCACTCAGGTCGATTTACAAAAACTATTATCATAGCTTAGCATAGCTTCTCACAGTTATATCTGGCATATTGTTTTTATGTACCACGGCGACCTACGGTTTTCACGGTACCATTTTGCATGTGTGTGACTCAGTGAAAACGTTTTATGTCTCATATAGACCTCCAGTTTTCACTTTAATCAATACATGCCTTTTGTGAATTTGTGAACAGCACTTAGGTGAAATTTCAACGACGCATATTTCTGCAACTAATCTGCAACCCCCGTTTCTCGCACCATGCGACATAGCATGAACATTTGCTACAGTCTACACTTCTAACTTCAACATATTACAGACATTTTTCATCTGATTTTTACGGCATTGCACAACCTGTCCGCGCACGGCACGTCACGGACTTAGGCCACGGAGAGTGGCGACCGCATACCCTGGCCAAAGGCCTGGGGTGTGCACCAGCAATATGAAGGCTAGTCACTGACATGGTGGAGAGGTGCATCACTTCAACAGTAAATAGTGATGGCCAGTTTTGCATTTTTCATATATATGACATTTTAAAAGTCGCCTACCTCTCAGCCTCAGAGTTACAGGTGCTGCACTGGCGTCTTATATTGCCAATAAACCATGTTCCTGTCAACCACACAGAACACAGCGTGGGCATGTACAACGCGCATCCATAATACAGACCAGCACAGTACAGCACAGCATACGTGATTATCTGCTTCAGCCGACACGGCTAGCAATCAGCATCAGCAGTATTCTCAACAGCGTCTACTGTCCGGGGATTCCCCACATTTACTGGTACGGCACAGTAGGCCTATAACCAGATCAGCATCGACTTCAGAACATTATACAATGTCAGCAGTCATTTTAATTATACCTACCTGCATCAGCCTTACGGAACATAATAATTTCATATCATGAATATTTTCTCAGATCACTCATTATTCAACTTAATATTGAATGTTTTATTAATAGTGAATTTTTTAATAATTCCAGTTTAATATTTTCGTGCCTTATATCGCCTCCGATTTTTCACGATACATCGCTAACGATTTTTTACGACGATGCATAGGTCTGTTTCTGTTCACCGCACGTCCGTTGATCTGACGCAGACATGTGCGTTTTTCAACTTTGATGTTTTTAATGTTTTGCCAACGCAAGAGGGCGGCTTTTGCATTTGGCGCGCCAACAACTAGCTGGTCATGTCCCACACGTGACATTTCGTGGAACAACTAGTTCCACTGTACATTGTTCGATACATGTTATCATGTCTTTTTGCGACCAAATCGCAGAATCATTATTTTAAAACCTGTGGTAGGGCACGCGCCCGAATCAGGTACGTCATAGCGTTACCGCATAATGCAACTCAAGGCTATCACACGGTGAGACGCCAGCTGTGATCGCTCATAATAAAGGCCAACTAGGCCCGAGCACGATCATTCAGTTTTTTACTCCTCGCGCTAATGGGGATTTGAGTACTTGCATTCGAATCGACGCTACGATACGCACAATCGACACTACAAACGAACTGACAATGCGAACACTTGTTCGATACAGTACTAGAGTACTGCCCCCCAACTACCACCGAATCGCAATTGCACCGCCTCTGACCGCTCCTTACGACGGACCATACAAGGTCGTCGCGAGGAGTGGCAGAGTTATGAAAATCCTAGTTAAAGGTATGGTTGAGACGGTCTCCTTAGATCGCGGTAAACCCGCTCACATGGAGTGCGAGCCTACAACAGGTACGACAACACAGCGTAAAACGCCAAGCAACTCACGGAAGTCGACGGCTACCAGGACATCTAGTAGGAATCCACAGGGTCCACCTAGACCTGGTAGTGCGGACACTCCGACGTCCAACGGGACGAGAGTTAATACAAACAAGTCGACGGCAGTCAGAAGCAATCAAAAGTCGGCCACAGTCCCAAAGCAAATAGATGTTCAAGTAAACTTGTCCAACAGAGACAATGCTTACGTAGCGCCGCATTCGCGAACCCCTGCCGCGTCCCGCGCTAACGGGAACGGCGGTGGTTTACGAATGTATTCCCGCATACCTTTACATCTACGGGGTAAAACCCCGGGTGCTGCTGACGCCGCAATCGACACGACAAAAAGCAAACATGCGAATATCGATAAACGCGAAAAAATTTCGACCGACCAAACAGTGCGAAAAACTAGAGTCAGACGCACAATCCAGACTCCTGCTCGATTTGTGCAGATGGTTCACGCCATAGTCGCGCCCAATGACGACTATGGCGGGCCCAAACGCATACATCGTAATAATAATGTTGTTAAATTGTAAATGAATATGCCAGGCCTGGCAGAATTGTGTACAGATATGTAAATGTAAAGACATTTTCTTTTAGCAAGTTCATTGCTAAAGCATTAATAGCAATTCTGTTAATTAAATGAATAGGTTGATAGAAGATTGCAGCACGTGAATAATATATCAAGGACAGTTGGAGTTAAGAGGATCGGACAATTCACGTATAATGCTGCGCTTTCAACCGCCCACAATGTAACCACACCCGCTATATTTTTTTTTAAAGAATCATATGCTTAGTATAAGAGGTTACATAATTGACAACCCCGCTATTGCACGAAGCAGTCTCCTACACGTCAGTTTGGTCCTACGTTGTCACTCAGCCGGGGGTTATGTAGGATCCTGACATCGCTTAATCAATGTGGCAGTTATCCCCAGATTCCTGGACGCAGGCTGACAGGGATGACCGCCTCGTTGTCATACTGTGGTGACGTGCGCACGCAGAGCAGCGTGGTGCGGCCCTTAGTATTTTCCCCCCACTTGAAGCGTGATACTCAGCAGCTGCGGACGTGCCGCAGCTCGCTCTCGCCAAGTCCATAGAGACGTGCCGTGCGCGGATGGTTGTGCTTTACTGTTATCGCATGTTAATCAAATAAACATGACAAGAGAGAAGATAGTTTCCTGGTTTGTTTAATACCGTCGATCAGACGGAGGAGGAAGTTATTTGAGTTTTGATGGCAAGATTGGGAGGAGTCCTTCGTCGGCCGTTGTGACCCATAACGGAACCCCGATGTAGGTTTACCACGTCATTTTGGTTAATCCGACCATCTCACACGCCATATTGGGTACCCCGACGTTCACCAACTCGCCATATTGGTGACCTCGACGACTGATTGTTCACGCAACAGTGTTTTCACCTAGACGCCGGGTGAAAACTGCTGTTTTCAAGGATAGTTTCATAATTTTAGGGGATTTTTAAAAAAAAATCATTTGCATTTTTTTTCACAAGGTACGTGAAAGCTGTAGGTCAAAATATATGTATGCCAGTTTTAATTAGATAGAAAGTGTTACCAGACGAGAAGCACGTTTCTTTGCGTCAAAAACGGCGTAATTTTCTAAATTTTTGGTTGAAATTCCACGTGTTTGGCGCCTTTTCAAGATGGCGGCCTTGCCGATTCTCTAGAAGAATCTAGAAAATTACTCTTATAGACATAGTCTATCATTTTTTTTTCGTAAGAGTTTGTTTAATGCCTTCATCCTACTAATGCCACTGTAGGCGAGTAGGAAGGGGGTATTTTCTATAACTTATTTTTATCGTTGATTACCATAATTGGGTAACTCGATCTTAAAGTCCACAGACGAAATCTCGTCAATTTTTTTCACGATTTTTCTAAAAATCGACAGAAATTTTTACTACCGCTTCGACTCGGGTAACCTTTAATAGGTTTAGGGCCAAAATAAATTGTTTCCCTAAATGAATGTCAATAAACGGTCTTATTTGGTCTGCTTAAAAATATTCCCAGGACCGTAGGTCAATATTTTGTACTATTATCATATGTTATTTCAGAGAATGCTGAATATTGTATTTGTATTTGGTAGGTGAGCGCCATCTTGGTCGCTGGTTTCCCTAACTTAGCTCAAAGCTAGCCGTGGGCACCCACGTGTTCCCCCCTACCCGGCATGCATCGGGACAGTGAACCTGTGTCGCCGCAACACATTAGCATAAAGTAAGCCGCCATTTTGATTTGGTGGAGATTATTAGTCACGTGTTCCAAATTTTACACGGACAGTTTGTAATAAAAATTTTTTTTTTAATTGTTTGAAAATTTTCTTTTTCAACACGATTGAGGGAGAAAATGTGTAAATAAGTCGTTTCGAAAACGAAATTCTGTCACTAATTGTGTTAGATTTTTTTATTCACTTTGAAACGCTTTTTGTGTTTGTAATCGTTCTAGGCTATTCAGCGCCTTATTTGGGCATGCAGTAGCTGATGAATATGCTAATGTGAGGCGAGACAGGGATGCTGACTGTATACTATGTACGCATCGCTCAAAGCTTACCGTCACAGACTATAAGCCACATGCTGCCTGCCGTACAGGCTGTGAGCGCCGCTCATACACACCCACACCCACCACAAGCGACATAAACCAACCGCCATCGAACACAGTCGGTTTATACGTCAACCAATGAATCGATGCGAGCGATTGATTCGGACGTTTATGAAGTGATTCGGTGATGAACGTACCATTATAAAAAAAAAAACACGTGGAATTTTCATCACAGATATCATTTTTCAGCGACATGATACACTTTATCATTTATCAACATAGACTACTGTCAGTCACGCTTTAGATACTATTCTTAAATCACAAATGTCACTGTTTTTCTTCGCTGTCACATTTAGTCTATCAGTTTGAGAACGAAATTTTCTCATGATAGTTATTTCTGAAGTTTATATTTTTTATAAATACAGAAATATTCGATTTGACAGTTGCGCTATCGCGAAACATTGCAAATATTTGAATGTGTTTTTCGACTTGTGTGAAAATTTTTTTTCACCCAGGTCGATTTACAAAAACTATTATCATAGGTTAGCATAGCTTATCACAGTTATATCTGGCATATTGTTTTATGTACCACGGCGACATACGGTTTTCACGGTACCATTTTGCATGTGTGTGACTCAGTGAAAACGTTTTATGTCTTATATAGACCTCCAGTTTTCACTTTAATCAATACATACCTTTTGTGAATTTGTGAACAGCACTTAGGTGAAATTTCAACGACGCATATTTCTGCAACTAATCTGCAACCCCCGTTTCTCGCACCATGCGACATAGCATGAACATTTGCTACAGTCTACACTTCTAACTTCAACATATTACAGACATTTTTCATCTGATTTTTACGGCATTGCACAGCCTGTCCGCGCACGGCACGTCACGGACTTAGGCCACGGAGAGTGGCGACCGCATACCCTGGCCAAAGGCCTGGGGTGTGCACCAGCAATATGAAGGCTAGCCACCGACATGGTGGAGAGGTGCATCACTTCAACAGTAAATAGTGATGGCCAGTTTTGCATTTTTCATATATATGACATTTTAAAAGTCGCCTACCTCTCAGCCTCAGAGTTACAGGTGCTGCACTGGCGTCTTATATTGCCAATAAACCATGTTCCTGTCAACCACACAGAACACAGCGTGGGCATGTACAACGCGCATCCATAATACAGACCAGCACAGTACAGCACAGCATACGTGATTATCTGCTTCAGCCGACACGGCTAGCAATCAGCATCAGCAGTATTCTCAACAGCGTCTACTGTCCGGGGATTCCCCACATTTACTGGTACGGCACAGTAGGCCTAAAACCAGATCAGCATCGACTTCAGAACATTTTACGTTGTCAGCAGTCATTTTAATTATACCTGTCTGCATCAGCCTTACGGAACATAATAATTTCATATCATGAATATTTTCTCAGATCACTCATTATTCAACTTAATATTGAATGTTTTATTAATAGTGAATTTTTAAATAATTCCAGTTTAATATTTTCGTGCCTTATATCGCCTCCGATTTTTTACGATACATCGCTAACGATTTTTTACGACGATGCATAGGTCTATTTCTGTTCACCGCACGTCTGGTGATCTGACGCAGACATGTGCGTTTTTCAACTTTAATGTTTTTAATGTTTTGCCAACGCAAGAGGGCGGCTTTTGCATTTGGCGCGCCAGCAACTAGCTGGTCATGTCCCACACGTGACATTTCGTGGAACAACTAGTTCCACTGTACATTGTTCGATACATGTTATCATGTCTTTTTGCGACCAAATTGCAGAATCATTATTTTAAAACCTGTGGTAGGGCACGCGCCCGAATCAGGTACGTCATAGCGTTACCGCATAATGCAACTCAAGGCTATCACACGGTGAGACGCCAGCTGTGATCGCTCATAATAAAGGCCAACTAGGCCCGAGCACGATCATTCAGTTTTTTACTCCTCGCGCTAATGGGGATTTGAGTATGTGCATTCGAATCGACGCTACGATACGCACAATCGACACTACAAACGAACTGACAATGCGAACACTTGTTCGATACAGTACTAGAGTACTGCCCCCTAACTACCACCGAATCGCAATTGCACCGCCTCTGACCGCTCCTTACGACGGACCATACAAGGTCGTCGCGAGGAGTGGCAGAGATATGAAAATCCTAGTTAAAGGTAAGGTTGAGACGGTCTCCTTAGATCGCGGTGAACCCGCTCACATGGAGTGCGAGCCTACAACAGGTACGACAACACAGCGTAAAACGCCAAGCAACTCACGGAAGTCGACGGCTACCAGGACATCTAGTAGGAATCCACAGGGTCCACCTAGACCTGGTAGTGCGGACACTCCGACGTCCAACGGGACGAGAGTTAATACAAACAAGTCGACGGCAGTCAGAAGCAATCAAAAGTCGGCCACAGTCCCAAAGCAAATAGATGTTCAAGTAAACTTGTCCAACAGAGACAATGCTTACGTAGCGCCGCATTCGCGAACCCCTGCCGCGTCCCGCGCTAACGGGAACGGCGGTGGTTTACGAACGTATTCCCGCATACCTTTACATCTACGGGGTAAAACCCCGGGTGCTGCTGACGCCGCAATCGACTCGACAAAAAGCAAACATGCGAATATCGCTAAACGCGAAAAAATTTTGACCGACCAAACAGTGCGAAAAACTAGAGTCGGACGCACAATCCAGACTCCTGCTCGATTTGTGCAGATGGTTCACGCCATAGTCGCGCCCAATGACGTCTATGGCGGGCCCAAACGCATACATCGTAATAATAATGTTGTTAAATTGTAAATGAATATGCCAGGCCTGGCAGAATTGTGTACAGATATGTCAATGTAAAGACATTTTCTTTTAGCAAATTCATTGCTAAAGCATTAATAGCAATTCTGGTAATTAAATGAATAGGTTGATAGAAGATTGCAGCACGTGAATAATATATCAAGGACAGTTGGAGTTAAGAGGATCAGACAATTCACGTATAATGCTGCGCTTTCAACCGCCCACAATGTAACCACACCCGCTATATTTTTTTTTAAAGAATCATATGCTTAGTATAAGAGGTTACATAATTGACAACCCCGCTATTGCACGAAGCAGTCTCCTACACGTCAGTTTGGTCCTACGTTGTCACTCAGCCGGGGGTAATGTAGGATCCTGACATCGCTTAATCAATGTGGCAGTTATCCCCAGATTCCTGGACGCAGGCTGACAGGGATGACCGCCTCGTTGTCATACTGTGGTGACGTGCGCACGCAGAGCAGCGTGGTGCGGCCCTTAGTATTTTTCCCCCACTTGAAGCGTGATACTCAGCGACTGCGGACGTGCCGCAGCTCGCTCTCGCCAAGTCCATAGAGACGTGCCGTGCGCGGATGGTTGTGCTTTACTGTCATCGCATGTTAATCAAATAAACATGACAAGAGAGAAGATAGTTTCCTGGTTTGTTTAATACCGTCGATCAGACGGAGGAGGAAGTTATTTGAGTTTTGATGGCAAGATTGGGAGGAGTCCTTCGTCGGCCGTTGTGACCCATAACGGAACCCCGGTGTAGGTTTACCACGACATTTTGGTTAATCCGACCATCTCACACGCCATAATGTTTCTGATGTCAAATATAATTTATTTTTGCAAAGATGTCAACTAAAACGACAATGATTGTGTCGGGAAATTTGTAATAATCATAAAATCATAATTGCCCTAATATTTTTATATGTATTTAATAAACATCATTTGTTCTGTAGTTTTTGTGTTTAGTATATTTATAATGTAATGATGAATTCTCAAGTATGTATTATTTTCTGATAACTAGTTTAAAATAATTTAAGCATAAGCATGTCGTGACAATAATGTTGATTTACTGTGTATGCGTTCGTATATCAATAGTTGAATGAATATATTGAATGACCTGAGCTATCATGATTATTGTCTGTTTATATTGAGGGCACCACCACTTATTGTTTATCTCTGGATGTGTCTGTTTAAGTGTTGTGATGGGCGGGGGCCCTAGGGTAGTGGTTAGCACCGCTGCGTTTCGCGCAAGAGTTCGGGGTTCGGTTCCCGGTCTCGGCGGTTTGAAAGAAACAAAAATGTTTTTTCCCCATCCACGTGTGAAAGTCAGTATTGTGGGGAGCCTCCGTGACCGAGAGGTGGCGTGATCGGCCTCAGACCGCCAGGGCTCGAATTTCGAATCCTGTGTCTGGAGGACAGTGTCATCTCATTCATCTCACCATCCTCAGGAGGTTCTCCTGGCCCAGTTTAGCCTATATGTGCACAAAGGTGGCCTAAAGCCCGATTCATTTCATTTAAGTGTTGTGATTTCACGAAACGTTAGCAATTTAACCATTGAGACATTAGTTTGCTTGGAGTTAAGAATATTATATTTAATAAACGCCTGCTAAGTTTACTATATTTTGAACAAATATGTTGAGGCGACACAATCAGGCCAAAATCATCATTTTTATTTTGGATCCTTGATATGTCCGTGATATGTCAACATGTCTATATACTAGAATTGCGTAAGTTTGTTTCAATTTTGGCTTGCGCATTTTCGCGTTAAAACGGAAATAAGCACGACATTTAATTTCAGACAAGCATGTCTAAAATAAGAAATACAGGAATAACTGATAAATAGGGTTTTGCGGTACACTTGTTACGTTGCCACAGCAATCCTAAATTTTAAAGACTTCTGCAATGGTAGTCTATGGACATGTTCACATATTCTGGACATATTAAGGAGCCAAAATAAAAAAGATGATGCTTCATTATTGTTGTCCTGTCGACGCTTGTATGGCGTCGATATTAAATGAGGGATTTGATGCAATGGTAATTCAAATCTGGGATTCAGTTTCAATGTGTATGTTTTTTGAAACTGTGTTCAAGAGTATGCTGAATAACCTGATGACCCAAGAAGTGAGCGGTACCTACATTTTAGATATGGGACATATAGAGTTGACATAAATTTAGATTTTGTACCCTTGTGATATGCTTTCATTAGATAGAAGGCAATATGTTTTGTGAATGCGATAGTCGAAAATAGATCTTAATGCGATTATATCCAGCTTTGATATCTAATGTAGCTATTGGGATATTATCATGTACGATGAGGAATGCAAACCAACAAAAGGGCGGCGATCACTTCGACAGCTTCTAAAATATGTAAATTGTTTTTGCCACCCACAAGACAGTTTGCCCCAGAAAATACTCATGTATTAGTATTAGTGACAAAAACTTGAATTTATTATATTTTTATGTGGGTTACGGTTATAGGGTTGGCGCTGGGGGGGGGGGGGGGATGTGGTGGAGGGGATCGTCTGCATGTATACTTTAGAACAAAACCTTAAATATAAATTTCCATATACCAAGACTGTCACGATAAGTTTGGCTGACACTTTCAGATCAAGTACGTTTTTTTCTTCAGAAGACGATTTTTTTTACTACAAACAACTTTATGCGTGGGAATGAATAAAGAACAGTTTCAAGTAAGAATGCTACATATGTTACTGTAACATTATTTGTTTTACTGCTTTTCAATAGCTTGGGAGCTAATAATTCCATTGTAGAGTATTTTGTGTAACTATATTTTTGTTTTTTGGAGTATTTTAATTTGTTTTCCTTTTTTTTTTTATAAAATATGGTAATTTATCATAAAAGGAAAACAATGCCTTTATGGCTACAAGGTCAAATAGGAATGTTTATTAAAGCTAGGAACAAGTGTAATAACTTATTTTCATATAATTTTACTGGACAATCCATTTCTGAAATTATTTTGTTGATTCAAGGTCATCTTCAAGGTCAAAAGGTCAATTTCAAGGAAAATATCATTTTTCAACAAATAAAGCTAATAATGTGTGTAAGACCTCCTTTTCATGGGATTCTGACTGAAAAATTCAAATTATGACATTATTTTAGTGATTCAAGGTCATCTTTAATGTCATTTTTACTCCAAGATCATCAAAAAGTCCATTCCGAGTTCAAAAATGCGAAAATATGATTTCTAACAAACATAAATAGCAAAAGAAGTGTAGTAAGTATTTTTAATGTAATTTTGATTAGTAATCTATTTACGCTACTATATTGATGATTAAAGCTTATTTTCAAGTGCAGTGTGTCAATTTCAAGGTCAGGTAAAGGAAAATATGATTTTTAACAAATAAAGCTAAGAACAAGTGTAATACCTCATTTTCGTGTGATTTTGTCTGGAAATGATATTTATGGTATTATTTTTGTCATTTGAGGTGATCCTCAAGGTTAAATGGTCAATTTCAAGGTCAAATATGATTTTATCATATATGTTACAAATCAGATCACATATACTACATTGTTTCGGTGTGAATTAATGCCTTTTCACTGTCCTTTACCGCCTTCTCATTGCCCTTTAATGCCTTCTCTTTCCTTGGTATGTTCACATTGAGAATGTTTGATCATTTAAATAAAAAAAAATTAGAGTACCCAGTCAAAATCACACTTCACTATACTCCATTTTCTAGCATATATGTTAAAAATCATATTTGATCTAGAAATTGACCTTTTGACCATGAGGATCACCTCAAATCACAAAAATAATATCAGAAATAGATTTTTCAGACAAAATCTTTTCACATTTTTGACTTCGGAATTGACTTTTTGATCATCTTGAAGTAAAATGAACCTTGAAGATGACCTTGATTTAAGAAAATAAGGCCACAGTTTAATTTTTAAGTCAAAATCCCATGAAAAGGAGGTATTACATAGTTCCTAGCTGTATTTGTAAAAAATGATATTTTCTCTTACTTGACTTTGAAATTGACCTTTTGACCTTGAAGTACTACACTTGTTCCTAGCTTCATTTGTTCAACAATTCCCATTTAACCTTGTAGCTTTGTAATTTGACATTGTGGCTTAAAATATGTGCACTGTACGCTGTCATTGCTTTCTCAGATTCTGACAAAAATCTCTGTGCAAATAATAGGCTAAATTGGACCAGGAGAACTTGAAGATGGTGAGATGAATGAGTTGACACCTCCACACACATGATTCGAAATTCGAGTCCTGGGATTCTCAGGTCGAGCACGCTACCTCGCGGTCACAGATGCTCCCCACTATTTTTAATCTTTACGAGGGGGCGGGGAAGAAACATTGAATGCCAGAGCAAGGGCCGAACCCGCGATTCCAAACAGGCAGCTTTATCCACTGCAACAGAGCTCCCGACCTCCTGGATTCTGACAGAACAAATAACAATACATTGTACATTGTGTCTGTGAGGGGGGGGGGGGATACTATTCAATTATCAGGGGGACCTGGTGAGAAACAATTTGAGAAATAATCATGGTGCTATCTTGCTTTTACTTTGGAACTGGCCAACCACGTAATTTTAGTCATGGTTGTCAAAAAGTCTAAGCTTTGTAGATACATTGGCAGTTGGCTAATTAAATTTTTTGTTGTTAAAATATTATTATACTAAATATTAGACCAATGGAAGTTAAAATCTAATGACTGTTGAAGCACAAAACGGCCGTCAAGTTGTATATTAATTTTGACTTGCTTGAAAGCTGGTATATTATGTAGGCCCTACTAATAAAAACTATAAAAAAAACCCGGTGGTTATAAGGTTAATTAAATGAAGACATGGAATTTCAAATAACAATCTCACTGTTTCACGTCTCCTCTTCACAAGCACAAAACATTCACCCAATGCTGCCGTAATGTTGGGCCAGCGTCGCAGACGGTGAACTAACATTACAGCTACATTGGGTGAACATCCAGTGTTTGCTGGGCCTGCGCTGTCGGCACTTGTAAGATCCGTATAGTTATAGTAGGCCTAATCTAGGGTACTTTAAGACCAAAAACACACCAGCGCGAGCGCGATTAGGCACGCGACGACAGAGGCGACAATCACGTGACTGTCCATACATCAACGGGACGACCGACGCGACGTCCAATGCAATATATGTGGCGCGACGCGCTGGTATGTAGTCCCAATATAGTGTGTTTGAAAAACTGACGCGACGTGACGTCGCGCGGGACGTCGCTCGGGCCATCGCGTTGGTGTGTTTTACATTAATGTGTTCGTATGCTGGTATGTTTGGGCTACTTTTATCATGAAGGAAACAATGAAATAAAGGTGTGTGGGGGAATTTCATTTTGAGTGCCACCTATATTTTAATCAGCTCACCTTTTGATTTAAATTCTGCATCTGCCATTAACCAGTTAACCCTTTAACCGCCAAATTATTCAATCTGAATTTTCACTCACTTGAAGTTGTGTCTCGCTGACGCGATCCACAACTTCAAGTGAGTGAAAATTATTCAGATTAGGCAAAATAGAGGTCAACTGTTTTCAAATATTGCTGATTAACGTCACATTTTATTTTTGTCACATGTTTAAAAGGTGGTACTAAACCCTTTCAGACCTGAATTTACCACTGCATCCTCATCTACTGCAAGCCGCGAATTGCTCTCGCAATTCTCGACTTGTTGTGGATGAAGATGATTCGAAATGGTTGAGAAAATTAAAGAAAATTGCAATGTATTGCTAAGCCAGTTTCATAGAAATTTTCATTCTAAACCCCTAGTTGTAGGAAAATTAAGTCTGTTTTCAGGATAGAAAATGATGCTTCAATGCATCGTGAGGACTTAAAGTGTTAATATGCTAATAAAAAATGAAAACCCGTATATATGCGGCACCGGCGGTTAAAGGGTTAAGCGTTAAGCACGATCATAGTAGTTTGAATCCGTCGTATTCGCCGAGTAAGGAGGTTCTCCTGGCCCAGTTTAGCCTATATGTGCACAAAGGTGGCCTAAAGCCCGATTCATTTCATTTTCATTTCATTAGCCGAGTGAAATGAGTGGTTAGACAAGAAAACGTTTTATTATATGGCTGGGGTACCCTCTCTAAGATCAACGATAACGCTATCGCGAGGGCCATCCAAAATTTGTTTTACACAATTTATACAATCACTTATCACATACCAATCTCTAAACGCAGCAGACCGGCTATGCCGACCCGATGTTAGCCCGATGCCAGCGTCTACGACATCGGACCAACATCAAACCAACACAAGCCACATATCTCGATTCCCGCGAGTGTTTAAACATCAATATTTGCAAATGTTATGTCTCAAATTAAAGAAATATGACAAATTTTCAACCTCTTGAAGTTGTATGGCGTGGTAGCGAGACACACCTCCAATGAACATTAGATGATAATTTAGATCATTTAGCGGGTTATAGGATAATTCAAACGTTATTGTCCACAAAGACCAAAATGCTTACTACGAAGGTTTATTAAGATTGAAGCTTTGTTAATTTTCCAATCATTCTACCTTCACAACTAATGCTACTTGAAATTTACATGTAGACTATAAGTAAGGTTCTATATTGACGACTGCTCAGACAATAATTAGCCTAATTAGCCGAACTGCTGACCCGTCGATCAGCGATTCCGTCCGGCTCGAACTCGGCACGATGATCTGCTAGTTAGGTCGCCACATATCCATGGACTGTATTTATAGGCGGAGAAGAATGTCCACCAAGCTATCCATTGTGCTGATGGAAAATCTGGATCTAATCTGGAGTTGATCTGGAGCTAATCTGGAGCAGGTCAAACCATAATAAATCTTTAAAAACAACGCTGTGTGATAAATTGTAAAAAGACCAAACCCAATATGAAAATATGATTACACTGGTAAAAACAAAGAATGTTTCTGATGTCAAATATAATTTATATTTGCAAAGATGTCAACTAAAACGACAATGATTGTGTCGGGAAATTTGTAATAACCATAAAATCATAATTGCCCTAATAGTTTTATATGTATTTAATAAACATCACTTGTTCTGTAGTTTTTGTGTTTAGTATATTTATAATGTAATGATGGATTCTCAAGTATGTATTATTTTCTGATAACTAGTTTAGAATAATTTAAGCATAAGCATGTCGTGACAATAATGTTGATTTACTGTGTATGCGTTCGTATATCAATAGTTGAATGAATATATTGAATGACCTGAGCTATCATGATTATTGTCTGTTTATATTGAGGGCACCACCACTTATTGTTTATCTCTGGATGTGTCTGTTTTAAGTGTTGTGATGGGCGGGGGCCCTAGGGTAGTGGTTAGCACCGCTGCGTTTCACGCCAGAGTTCGGGGTTCGGTTCCCGGTCTCGGCGGTTTGGAAGAAACAAAAATGTTTCTTCCCCATCCACGTGTGAAAGTCAGTATTGTGGGGAGCCTCCGTGACCGAGAGGTAGCGTGATCGGCCTCAGACCGCCAGGGCTCGAATTTCGAATCCTGTGTCTGGAGGACAGTGTCATCTCATTCATCTCACCATCCTCAGGAGGTTCTCCTGGCCCAGTTTAACCTATATGTGCACAAAGGTGGCCTAAAGCCCGATTCATTTCATTTAAGTGTTGTGATTTCACAAAACATTAGCAATTTAACCATTGAGACATTAGTTTGCTTGGAGTTAAGAGTATTATATTTAATAAACGCCTGCTAAGTTTACTATATTTTGAACAAATATGTTGAGGCGACACAATCAGGCCAAAATCATCATTTTTATTTTGGATCCTTGATATGTCCGTGATATGTCAACATGTCTATATACTAGAATTGCGTAAGTTTGTTTCAATTTTGGCTTGCGCATTGCGCAATGGTAATTCGAATCTGGGATTTAGTTTCAATGTGTATGTTTTTTGTAACTGTGTTCAAGAGTATGCTGAATAACCTGACCACCCAAGAAGTGAGCGGTATCTTTATTTTAGATATGGATGATATAGAGTTGACATAAATTTAGATTTTGTACCCTTGTGATATGCTTTCATTAGATAGAAGTCAATATGTTTGTGAATGCGATAGTCGAAAATAAATCCTTATGCTATTATATCCTGCTTTGATATCTAATGTAGCTATTGGGATATCATCATGTACGATGAGGAATGCAAACCAACAAAAGGGCGGCGATCACTTCGACAGCTTCTGCTAAAATATGTAAATTGTTTTTGCCACCGACAAGACAGTTTGCCCCAGAAAATACTTATGTATTAGTATTAGTGACAAAAACTTGAATTTATTCCATTTTTATGTGGGTTAGGGTAATTGGGTTGGCGCTGGGGGGGGGGGGGGGTCGTCTGCATGTATTTTTTAGAACAAAACCTTAAATATAGTTTTCTATATACCAAGACTGTCACGATAAGTTTGGCTGACACTTTCAGATCAAGTACGTTTTTTTCTTCAGAGGACGATTTTTTTTTACTACAAACAACTTTATGCGTGGGAATGAATAAAGAACAGTTTCAAGTATGAATACTACATATGTTACTGTAACATTATTTGTTTTACTGCTTTTCAATAGCCTGGGAGCTAATAATTCCATTGTAGGGTATTTTGTGTAATTATATTTTTTGTTTTTTGGAGTATTTCAATTTGTTTTCCTTTTTTTTGATAAAATATGGTAATTTATCATAAAAGGAAAACAATGCCTTTATGGCTACAAGGTCAAATAGGAATGTTTAATAAAGCTAGTAGCAAGTGTAATAACTTATTTTCATGTAATTTTACTGGACAATCCATTTCTGAAATTATTTTGTTGATTCAAGGTCATCTTCAAGGTCAAAAGGGCAATTTCAGGGAAAATATCATTTTTCAACAAATAAAGCTAAGAATGTGTGTAAGACCTCCTTTTCATGGGATTCTGACTGAAAAATTCAAATTATGCCATTATTTTTGTGATTCAAGGTCATCTTTATTGTCATTTTTACTCCAAGATAATCAAAAAGTCCATTCCGAGTTCAAATATGCGAAAATAAGATTTCTAACAAACATAAATAGCAAAAGAAGTATAGTAAGTCTTTTTAATGTAATTTTGATTAGTAATCTATTTACGCTACTATTTTGATGAATCAAGCTTATTTTCAAGTGCAGTGTGTCAATTTCAAGGTCAGGTAAAGGAAAATATGATTTTTAACAAATAAAGCTAGGAACAAGTGTGATTTTGTCTGGAAATGATATTTATGGTATTATTTTTGTCATTTGAGGTGATCCTCAAGGTTAAATGGTCAATTTCAAGGTCAAATATGATTTTATCATATATGTTACAAATCAGATCACATATACTACATTGTTTCGGTGTGAATTAATGCCTTTTCATTGTCCTTTACCGCCTTCTCATTGCCCTTTAATGCCTTCTCTTTCCTTGGTATGTTCACATTGAGAATGTTTGATCATTTAAATAAAAAAAAATTAGAGTACCCAGTCAAAATCACACTTCACTATACTCCATTTACTAGCATTTTTAAAAATCATATTTGATCTAGAAATTGACCTTTTGACCATGAGGATCACCTCAAATCACAAAAATATTATCAGAAATAGATTTTTCAGACAAAATCTTTTCACATTTTTGACTTCGGAATTGACTTTTTGATCATCTTGAAGTAAAATGAACCTTGAAGATGACCTTGACTTAAGAAAATAAGGCCACAGTTTATTTTTTTAGTCAAAATCCCATGAAAAGGAGGTATTACATAGTTCCTTGCTGTATTTGTAAAAAATGTTATTTTCTCTTACTTGACTTTGAAATTGACCTTTTGACCTTGAAGTACTACACTTGTTCCTAGCTTCATTTGTTCAACAATTCCTATTTAACCTTGTAGCTTTGTAATTTGACATTGTGGCTTAAAATATGTGCACTGTACGCTGTCATTGCTTTCTCAGATTCTGACAAAAATCTTTGTGCAAATAATAGGCTAAATTGGACCAGGAGAACCTCCTGAAGATGGTGAGATGAATGAGTTGACACCTCCACACACATGATTCGAAATTCGAGCCCTGGGATTCTCA
>OZ024907.1:10360380-10407199 GCA_964017125.1 Flabesymbios commensalis
TAAATACTTAAATTAATATAATAGTGGGGTAGCAGTGACCAAGCTCGATCGTATGAAGCAGTGCAGGATTGTTACTGTTTATATTATGCTAAATACAATAATAATTAAATTTATCAAAAAGAAAAGTAGCATAAGGAGCTCATAGAAGTTGATAACGTATTTGACATTCGACATTGAATATTTAAGACGTAAAGTATATGCATGACTTTGGACATCTCAAAATTTAAAATAAGACCAACGTTAGTCCAATGTTATGTAGGTTGACCCTGGTATGTCAATAACCAACCCTAACGTGTATGTGGAGAATACTCAGCTGAAATTAAACAGTATATAAATATACTAATGTCCAACGTTTAGACATAACGCTGAAACGACGTCGGATAACACAAATCTTACGTTTGCACGAAGTCGGGCGTACATTTGATTTGTGTCACATTTACGCAAAACATATGAAGCCTACGTCAAAACTATTGCGGCAACAACATGTCACGCTTACGCCTTTAGGAAAAACAACTTTTTGTTTTAGCTATACATAATTGACAAACCAATTCATTTTTTTCAGATGGACCAATGTGTAAGTAAATATATTGATTTAAAATAAGTAACTGTTATCACTTTAAACTTTATATGCTTTACTTGAAACATTACTGAGATTTCTGATTTTGACGATAACATAATAAATACCTAACTCTTACCACTTAACTTTGGTTTGGTTTGGTTTATGAATTTAACATAGCATATTTTCATGTTAACGTTTGACTTTGTTTTCTGATGGCACTCATAACATTATCATGATAATAGAGTTATATTACAGCTTCAATATTTTAATTTGTTGTCGGATATCAAACATAGCATACTAATTATATATATTATAGCACTAACACATTTTAGGCTGATAATAACCATAAGACATCACTCCTAACAAATAATATGTTTCTTGATATACGCTTCCATGACATAATTCATGACATTCTGTTTTTATTTCTCTGTTTTAGATCAGAGAAAATTAAAATCTAATGCGGCAAAAAAATACATTTAAGAAAAACAAACATTGAGCCTATTTTTGGAAAAGTTATTGAGGGCGACCAAATAAAAAAACATTGGACAAATTTATGGGCAAGTTAGTGTCTTTTTGACATATTTTAAATAAAGTTAATGAGGGCGACGAAAAAAACAAGCAAAACAAAAACATTGTTGGGAAAATGTTTTTTTTATTTCCTGAAATGAAGTTGTTTTTTTCTGAATGTTTTTGTTATCTCCCGAAATTAACTGGGTTTTTTCGGAAATCGGCAAAAATCCAATGCGCGCGCTGGGCAGAAAAAAACACATGTTTTTTTGGTAATGCGCGGCCTAAATCTAATGCGCGCGCTCATATAAAACAGAGAGAAAAACATAGTGGCCTAAAACGTATTAGCGGTATATTTGATAGTATATTTGATAATCCATTTTGCATAACATTTTATTCGGTTTATGTATTTTTGAAAAAAAAGTATACAAAATTTGAAGTTTTCACTTAAGCTCAACTAAATACAGATGTATAATATATAAAATAAATCAAATAATTTAAAAAAAATGTTACGTAATAACAGTGTATTGAACGATATGTTTGAGATCACCGATAGAGATGTCAAAGCAATATATAAACTACGCAAAGTGTGATAATAATAATAAAAGCAGCTCCACATTTGAGTTATAGACATCATAACTATGCTATTGATTACGATTACTGTATTCATATACAAGGGATGACATTAATTGCTATCTAAAAGTAAACATGGAGACATCTTGATTAAAATGAATTGGCTGAGTATATTTAGTTTACGATGTAAAAGATATCGTTATATTTCTTTCCAGGTGGAACGACATATGTACGATGGGGCAGAACAATATGCGCCCAAGAGTCCGAGCTTGTGTACGAAGGTAAGTTATTATGATGTACAAATGATGCACATTTGTCATGTGGTATGGTGACATACAGCCCTTCACCAACGAATAAAGTCAGTCTGACCTAAATTAACAAAACTTATTTCGGACTTATTGTCGCAATCGCGTGGTTTGTCAACAATCCCACACTTGTGCTAAAACATCATGGCTGGAGTTTTTTTTAAATAAAATAATTTCGGGGGGACTCTGCGTGAAAAAAAAAATTTACTTCAAGAACTGTTCTATATAAAAACGCAATAAATTAGAAATTTTCAGTGCGACTCCGAGCCGGGCCGATCCCACCACCCCCCCCCCCCCCACCCCCTCCTCCTGGAGATTGAATGGTGGCCCCCTAGCATGTGACAAGGGTGATGTTACACAGTTTGACTTGTCGGATCATTTAACCCTTAAAGGTGATCTATCACCCCTTATATAGTCTGAATAAATTTATGACAAATAAATCAAAGTTGCCACAAGATGGGGCACAAGTATTTCCTTATATGGGGTGATTGGCTATCATGTGACCCTCTGAGAGGGTCACATGATAGCCAATCACCTCATATAAGGACATAATTATTCATACCATATAAGGGGTGATAGATCACCTTTAAAGCACTAAAATATTTGTAAAAAAAAAATGGAGACGAAAGGTGTTTATTGAATATGACATCATTTAGCTATTTCCGCTTCTCAATCAACCGTAATAAAACAATATCGCATTCTTACTTCTTTCTCTCCCTCCGCGTTTTAATCGCTGTGTTCCTTTAATTATATACTTTGACTTTGTATCCCTTTTTCAATATAAACTATAATATTTAGAATCCTAAAACACAGCCAAACTACATATCTCACGGACTCATTCTTAACAACGAAATAATCAAAACGTCTACACTTTACAAATTTAAGTACACTTCTCCCACGTATCAAAACTAAGATCGGGTGCAGAGCTTTTATTTATCTACATAATGGTTCAACTATGTGTAATGTTGTCTATAATGTATAAACAAACAATTTTATTTGTTCAGGTTTTCCCGCCTGAGTTTCTCGTCAGTACGTCTCCCTGTTTGTGACATTGCATTTATCTGGATTATGACATATGACTATTCTGAGGATGTGTGTGTCTCTGATTTTGATCCTCTGGAGGCATAGGCGCTGTAGAGCTCTTATTGATTGATTGATTGATTGATTGATTGATTGATTGATTGATTGATTGATTGATTGATTGATTGATTGATTGATTGATTGATTGATTGATTGATTGATTGATTGATTGATTGATTGATTTATTTATTTATTGATTGATTGATTGATTGATTGATTGATTGATTGATTGATTGATTGATTGATTGATTGATTGATTGATTGATTGATTGATTGATTGATTGATTGATTGATTGATTAATTGATTGATGGATTGATTGATTGATTGATTGATTGATTGATTGATATAATTACAAAATATATTGGACAAAATAGAAATTGTACACATTTTGTAATTATATTGGAGCCCTAGGCTGCTGCACATTACACCATCCATATGCCATGCTTCTTCACAGCTCATATTATTGCATGTTTTTTCTTGTAGGATTCGCTGCCGGGGCGCGTTACTCTCATGCAGGTGGTGGTGCTAACTACCTCTGCCTCCCGCGGGATCCCATCTTCAGACCTAATGGACCAAGTGGCACAAGAGGATACCTGTACGGAGCAGAATATCAAAAACCACCGCTCCCAGCTCGTCAAGAATACGATGTCCCGTGCGCTGTCTGTAAGGCTCCTAGATGTGCCGTGTTCATGCTGCCAGGGCGAGATGAATGTTACAGTGGCTGGATCACTGAGTATTCCGGGTGGCTGGCTTCATCTCACTACTCAAGTGATCGCCATCGCACTGAGTACGTGTGCGTAGATCGTGAAGCTCAAAATGAGGGGTCAAACTCCAACCACGATGGTTCTCTGTTTTATCCCGTTCAGACCACGTGCGGCTCTCTGCCGTGTGACATCTATCCGAATGGTCGCGATACAAAATGCGCTGTATGTTCACAGTAAACAACAATAATTCGAAATGAAGGCCTAATTCCAATGGAAATTGAGTTCCAATTGCAATCAAAGTTATTTTAAAACGAAATTGACCAATTCATTTTCTTGTAAGGTATTTTGACTGACAAATAGCTGACCGCGTTGACTGTAATAAGAATATAATGTGAAGCTTAAAAATATGATGACGTCTAATTGACATCAAAATGTAATGATTTTCACTTTGTCATAATTCGGTTCTGTGAGAACTTTATCTTTTAATTGAAATCTTATCTCGCTTTGTATCATTTTTTTGTTATTTTGGTTGCATAATTCTCATTGTTTATGAAAAGTTTTTGCTTCTCTTTTAAATAGAAGTCACATTAGAATTACTTCTTGTTATGACTTATTATTTATGGATTAACCCTTTCAGCCCGGGTTACCGTCTGTCTTTAGACGTCAGAATCTGACGTCTGTATAGACGGTCACCGCGCTGAAAGAAGTAAAAATGCCTGTGATCTCCACCGTTTATACATAAATATTTCAGCGTTGTAATCAGTTCAGGTCATGCAAAATTATATGAACTGAAGGTAGATGAATTACATCACTTTTGAGGCCTAAGTCCAGTTCTAAGCTAATATTATCAGCCGTACAATCAAGTCAATTAGAGTTCATACACATATATATTTGTTTGAGAAAAATGTAAATCCACTGATCTAAATTAGTATTGGATAAAAATATTCAATTTCATATAGATTAGGAAGATCAAGGATAAATAAACTGCAGAGTGCTTGCAGTTGGCAAAGTAGGCTACTGATGGAATAACAGTAATTGTCAATTTGAGCTAATACTTCAGTAGCCAAAGTGAAATTTTATGCTCGACCTTGCAAACATACCCCCCAAATAGGTTATATTTGATTTTGAATAAGCAGCGTAGATTCGGGGTCTGCGTGATGTCCTGCTGACAACATTCAGCATTTGTGTAAAATAAAGATGGCGTCGAAGATGGCCGCCAATTCACCGCAAATAAATGAGAATCGCATAAAATATTAGGTTTTTAAATATTTATTAATTTAATACATCTAGCTATGACTATTTTGAGGCGATAGGATTGATCTGAGGGTATATTTATTTCGAAAAAAATATATTTAAAATATGCCATTTTTTTGCAAATCGGTCAGTTCGGACGCCATCTTGAATTTGCAAAAACATAAATGATTCCAGTAGATTCCAGCATCATTCAGATTCTAATTCTACAGGATTTGCTTTACAAAATCAGTCAAAACCATTGAAGTGATTCTACAAAGGGCATACTTCAGGTCTCCCTCGGTCGCGATATTGCCATGGCTGTGTAGAAAGCCACTTGATGCAATATTTACTGACTCACGGATTATCGACAAATACGAGGCGTTGACCATAGGCTGGTTTAATGTTGAGCCAACGTCGCAAACGTTTGCCACACTGGCTCAACATTAACCCTTTCATCGACCGACTATATTTGTCAGAATCTGACGTCTGTATACGTCAGATTCTGACAAATAAAGTCGGTACCCGCGCAGAGAGAATTAAAATAGTTATAATGTAGTTATAACGTAGACTCATAACATAGGTATTCAAATGAATTAGAAAGAGCTAGCTAAGACATTTTTTTAAATTAAAATTAACCCTTTGGCTCCATGGTTTATAAAAAATAATCCAGCGTTGTTAGGGTTGAAAAATCAGAGATTAATTGTTTCGTTTTTGCTGGATCACAGCGTTCTTAAGGACCTGTCTAACAAAGCCACACGGCGCTACGAATGGTGCGCATGATCCGAACGAAAATATATACGCACAATACTGTAGACCTGGAATTTACGCATGTTTAAATTTTCGCGAATTTCTGATTTTGTGATTTTCATGAAGTTTAGAATTCGCGAATTTCCATTTTTTTTGGTAGTGCTGATATAGGCCTAATATTGATAATTTATGCGTGATTCTTGAACTCGCGAATTTTTCCTCCTCGTGAAATTCGCGAAAATTGAAAACTCGCGAATATCACCAGATCTACAGTAGGCCTACTGTATTACATTTTTTCGTACACAGTTGCTTGAATAAACTTTACAATATGCATGGCGTTACGCACGTTACGATCCAAGTACCAGTACAATCCGCACACGAGTGTTCGATACGAATCCATTACGTATCATGCAAAAAACATTAATTTGATGACAAAAAAAAAGAGAGAAGAACAAGCCAGAAGACGATTGCAAATAGGAAAAAAAAGGGAAGGAATGGTTGAATAAAAGAGAACAACTGGGCCACAATCGCACTTTGTTGCAATGAGCTGGATGTAGACGATTTTGCCAGCTTCATGGATGGCGATACGCTCGATACGAATCTATTGCGTATCATGCGAGCTACATTACGTACCAACCGTATTAATACGTATCTAATCAGTATAATCTGAATTGAGATACGCACCAAACGAATCTCAAGCCATAGGGAGTGGCTCGCGGGGTTCCGCAAAATTCTCCAACATGGTAGACAATTCCCCGTACCCTCCCGCACCGTCCCGTACCCTTCCGAACCGCCACGCACCATACACACAATACAAATCACAGTCCCCGAATTTTCCCGAATCGATTCGGAAAGGTGATTCGTAGATATTCGTATCCTGCTAGACAGGGATTTGAGATAACATAATGCGAACATGGTCAACTGCAGGTCTGTAGCTAGTGGGAAAGGGGGAGGGGGTCGAACCCTTCTTCTTCTGTCCACCTTTCCAAATATGAAAATAACGGAACAGAAAGCATGAAATTAACCCATTTCTCCCATCTGTAACTCGGGGAGCCATCTCTCCAAGCCCCGTGAGAGTAGGCTGCATTTGGCACCTACCCTTTTTTCGAACCAATAAAACGTATTCCACCAGCAGCTAAGGTAATAAATTTATTTATCTTGAATTAAAAATAACGTATTCGGTGCAAATTGTCTACTTCACTATCTGACAGTCGCACAACATACTACATGACACTAAACCAATTTCATATTGCCATTCAGTTTTTCGTTAAACTGAAGTATACATATGTTCTATTTGAATTTTGAAAATGGTGTATTACCATGAAAAACCTCAAATGACTGTGTTTTGGTGTATTTTTTTAAAATTATTAAATCGATTACAATCGAAATCAGAGTTACGGTGGTGACCCGGTTGTAGAAGTACATTGGTGACCCAGTTATAGAGTTATTACATATGTGACCCAGTTATGGAGATACGGTGGTGACCCAGTTAAAGAGCTACACTGGTGACCCAGTTATAGAGTTACAATCGTGACCCAGATATAGAGTTACAGTGGTGACCCAGTTATAGATTTATTACATATGTGACCCAGTTATGGAGATACAGTGGTGACCCAGTTAAAGAGCTACAGTGGTGACCCAGATATAGATTTACAGTGGTGACCCAGTTATAGAGTTACAGTGGTGACCCAGTTATAGAGTTACAGTGGTGACCCAGTTATAGAGTTACAGTGGTGACCGTGATCCAGTTATAGAGTTACAGTGGTGACCCAGTTATAGAGTTACAGTGGTGACCCAGTTATAGAGTTACAGTGGTGACCCAGTTATGGAGTTACGGTGGTGACCCAGTTATAGAGCTACATATGTGACCCAGTTATAGAATTACGGTGGTGACCCAGTTATAGAGCTACATATGTGACCCAGTTATAGAATTACGGTAGTGACCCAGTTATAGAGCTACATATGTGACCCAGTTATAGAGCTACATATGTGACCCAGTTTTAGAGTTACGGTGGTGACCCAGTTATAATGTTAGTAGCACAGAAAACACCACACGTTGACATAATGTCAGTTTAGTGTTTAACCGGCGACTGACGAGGTATGGCTAACATTAAATAACATTGATTCAATGACCCGTGTTTGTTGAGGATATACTTATTCCCGTTTCCTACTAGCGCTTATCACACCTGGTGTTCTCACAGTATTTATTATCATGGATGAGTGAACACAGGAATCTGGCAATTGAATTGTCTCTAGACAACTGTGATTTGCATCTTTTGACATTTTCTAATTAACTTTACAATCTGTGTAATTAAAAATAATCATCGTATCTAAGCCAAACATCGTCCAGCGTCTAATTGAACTGTCAAGGCATAATTAATGATATACTAAGGTGTGAGTGCTGTTGGGGTGACTTTATGCGGCATAGCAATAAAATTTGCACTATTCGCTGTTTTTTGTTTATAAAACGTATTTTTCTTTTGAGTTGTTATTGGTAATACAGATAAACCCCAGTTTTATATATTTATTACCAGTATAACATTTCAAATGGAAGGATACCAAGGGGAATAAAGATAGGTAGGTACGTAGGTATATGTGTCTTTGAATCACAAAATTTTGTCTTGGCCTAATTATTGTACTTTTTGTAGGAACATATACATAAATAAAACAATATAAATCTATAAATCTATAAATCTATAAATCTATACATATATCAATATATATAAATACATAAATATATAAGTAATACATTTACAAGTAATAAATACATAAGTAAATAGATATATCTACTTGACTTTTTAAATATATACATACATATATAAATATAGTTATACATCACTTGACATTTTTGTAATCAGACTCACATTCTGTATAATTAAGATATTATCTTACTACGCTTCACTCACTCCAATCAGTAAGCTGTAAACTCATTATGAGAACCTAGTTATCCATTATGCATGTGGGAAAGGGGGGTTACACAGGTGTTAGTGTTGCGCCCAAAAATAACGGGAAGTGGTTATTTTCAATCTACACATATATTCAACTGTCCTAAAATAATCACGAAAATTAAGATTAATAATTATTATGAATCAAATCTTTAATATTTCGTACAGTACGGTCAACCATTATTCTTGAATTTCCATATACATATAGGTACACGTCTTCAAATGTTTATTCCCTTAAAAGTACATTTTTTTCCTAAAATTAAAGCTGGAAAATGCGTAAGCTTTTCCATCTTAAAATTGCGAAAGTACTCACAAATGAACGATATTTTTAAACTGGCTCCAATTGAATCCAGATCAATATCACGCATTAAAAAGCCAATTAAGATATTGTAATATGAGTAGCATCTGTGATTCTCTGTGATCGCTATCCGCTATACAAGCTAGGTAGATGTTCCGAACAGTAGTAGGTAGAAATTATTTATTTCCAAATTACATGGTTAGAGTGTACGTTTAAGTAATTATATTATTACGCTGTCACAATGAGCTGATTATCTCCAAAATCTTTATCACTTGAAACAAATTTTTTTTGTAGATTTTAATTGATGCTACAGACAAAACATTACGCAGTCAAGGGGTAATTATTTTAATCTCTTACAATTATATTTTGCCTGTAATCTTTATAACTAAGTTTTACAATAATTCGTGATGTCCTGCCACGAATTAGGTTATCAAATAATAGAAACGACAGCATAAAAAGCTCATACTTTATTTCCTTGTCTTGAGCTTGTGCATATTTATGTGTGATTTGACATGTTTCGGATAATGAGAATGGTACTTTGCTGGTGGAAAGAAAGAGCATTATCATGCCAAGAGTGAAGCTTCAGACTTCCTTCCATAAAATACCCTGAAATATGCCCCCCTCCCCCCCCCCCCTGATGTAGGAGGGGTTGGACCCCACCTTCCCGAATGCAGCATTCTATAGGCTATGAATGACATATTTTCTCTGGTTCCTAGAGGGACACTTTTATATCACTTCACAATACCTCTTCTACGCACGATATAGGACTAGTAAGCAAGTTGTTATTATCAGAACCTGTCTTCCACGATGTTAGCTCCACCCCCTGCCACAAAGACCAATCAGAACATGATATGTTGATATCTGACAATTCTTTGTCATCATTAGAGTATGCAAATATCCCGGTCACATCACAAAGATACACAGACATCAGGAAGTGAGACGGTAGATCCAGATACATTGTTGACAGCACCGTAAGAGAAACTACAACCAGAGAAACAAGAAGATGCTGAAGATGCTACTGATCACATTGGTGATATTAACGCTCAGCAATGTAGAGGGCTGGGAGGGTATGTATGGATTTTATCTTAAGGTGGTTTTATATAGTTTATAGCCACTACAGTATGGGTTGTGCTACGTGTATTTATGCTATACATTCACTCTAATGTCACATACAGACAAAACAATGTAGCTATTAGATGTTTAAAAATGTGTAAATACAATTTAAATCTACCACCTTATAAATAGCAAATATCTTTCGTGTTTACTTTATATTAAATCAGAGAACAAAGAGAGGTATGAGATAAGTAGCTAAGCTCTTACAATCATTGTACATGCTCCTAGTATAGGCTGCACCTTCAAAATATCATTCACTAATATTATTGGCTAATAGAATTCTACCGTGCACTTTCACTCATAATCCTTACTGCATATCTTGCATTCTGTAACTATGTTTAATTGTTTAATGTTAACTTTATAGTTCAAAAATTAGATCTACTTGTCAATGATAAGCGATAATCAAATAGTTTTACTGTCAAGTTACAGTTATATTTATATATATTATATTTACATTGTGCCTATTCATAAATGTTATGCTTCATATAAAAGTTATCTTTCTCAATACAATACGTTATCGATACACGAAGGTGTTTTAACACACGCCAGATGACATATTTCATTAGCATTTAATATATATTTTATTATCATAAGGTGCAGCTTCTAAACAAATCCAATCAATAATGTCCATGAAGGTAATTTAATCAAAATTAGATTTCATTTAGATGATATATCAGGTTTGCGTATTTATTCTCCCATGCTTGACAGACAATACATTGGTTGTTTTCAGATGGGCAAACATGTAAGTTGATGCATTGATACAACACAATTATCTGTTAATTATGAATAGTTTATGATAAGTATCTTAAACAATAAAATAATCTATAAACTATAGCATAATATTACACCATAACTCTGTTCAGTCTTGTTAAATATTGAGCATAATATAACTTCATTTTATCCTCTGTTATTTGATAGTAAACATAACACAACATTAACATTTTATAGTCTGTTATCTGATAGTAAACATCGCAAAATATTCAGCTCTTTAACATTTTATACTCTGGTATCATCTGAAAGTAAACATATAATATTCAGCTCTTTAACACTTAGAACTCCGTTATCTGATAGTAAATATAGCTTTTATTCAGCTCTTTACCATTTCACACTCTGTTGTCTGATAGTAAATATAACCTAATATTCCACCGCATTTTTGCATGATACATGATCCCCTTACCAGAACAAAGTATTTTATTTTGGTGTCATATATTTAATAGTACAACATAATATTGCAACATTAACAACGATATCAACCATAATATTTGTTAACATTTGTGCTATCTAATATATACTACAACGTATGTTTTCACACACTCAACAAACAGTTAAAACGATTGATAAATAAACTATATTTGAGCAGCATAATTGTGTAAATATTTGTTAGGTTAATGCATTTTTAGACGCTAAATTTTGAATGTGGCCATGTGCTTAAATCAGATACATCTGGTAAAACATAACTAAAACAATGTTATAATGGATAACATTGCTTAATCTATGTTTTGCGGTAATCGTTTTCGGTTATTTTATGGATAGCGACGGGGTGCGGTGTTTAGTAAAAATTTAGCTTAGATAGCTCAGCTAAATCACCTTGGGTCACCACACTAACTCAACAGAATGTACTAACACTTCTATTTACTATTTACTATCACCAATATCTACAAAACAAAAATGTGATGCTATTCAGAACTCAGCAGCAAATTTGAATTCTAACCATCATGTAATTAATTGCCTTAATGAATATTGCTACATATGACTTTTTGTTATTAATTTAAACATATTTTATGATTAAATAGCAAGGTGCTACCAAATAAACAAAAGATACCATTTGTTTAGTTTTTAGTGGGATGAGTCATTTGTGATATTGGTGCTGACAGCATAGTATTCAGCGCTGTTTTGTTGATTGGTCATGACAATAATATGAGGTAATAAAACATGGCAGAGCTATGATAGCAATTATTACCCACTGCTAAAATTTAATTATTAAACAAACACAAGAATAATATTGCAGTTTGTGGAGAGAATTAAGACGATGAGAATATGTCGCCAAAACGTTAATTGTATTGCGCTATTTTTTCCTTAGGTCGCACAACTTATACACGGTGGGGTAAAAGATAATGTCCACAAGGGTCCAAGTTTGTGTACGCAGGTACGTTAGCTTTTGTTTAACACAAACAAGACTGTGTAAATATGTGTTATTATAGAGGGCCACACTTCATGAAATGAGATGAATGAGATGACACTGCCTTCAGACACAGAATTCGAACTTCGAGCCTTGGCGGTCTGAGGCCGAGCACGCTACTTCTCGGTCACAGAGGCTCCCCACAATATTGAATCCTTATGAGTGAGCGGGGAAGAAATATTTTAATTCTTTGAAACTTGAATGCCTAAGTGAGATTCGAGCCCGCGATTACCGAATTTCTGAATTTCCAAGCAGGCAGCTTTAACCACTGCACCTGCTTTCTTTTTAAGTGAATAGATATAACCGCTTGACTTTGCTGTGTACAATAATGCAACACGTGACTGAAGTTATTGTACAAAAGTACACTGTGTTTCATGACACAATTTTTTTTTCAACCAATCACCACTGCCTTAACTGCAAATAACGCTTAAATGCTACTAAATATAGCATTATGCTGATGGGAGATGTCGAGTAATAGTTCTCTCTATAAGTCATGAAGGGGGGCCATTTCAAACCTTGTTATAATACTACATGGACTGTAGGATGCCTGTGGTTGATATATTGTAGATCTTGTAATATTCGCGTGTTTAAATTTTCGGGAATTTTTGCTTTTTTGATTTTTATAGAAGTTTAGAATTTGCGAATTTTCATTTTTCTTTGGTAGCGCTATTATAGTAATAATGTTCGCGAGATTCTTGAACTCGCAACTTTGTCCTCCTCGCGAAATGCGCGAAAATTAAAACCTTGAGATGATTATACGACCTAATATTGTTGTTTTAGGTTTCGCTGCAGGATCGTTTTTCAGTCAATCAGGAGGTGGATCCAACTACCTCTGTATGGTACCAACCCCCATCTACAAAGGTAATGCTCGCAGCACTCACAGAGCACTCCTATATGGAGCAGAGTACCAGAACCCATTCTCCCCCGCTTATGATAATTACGATGTGCCGTGTGCAGTGTGTGAAGCCCCCAGGTGTGCCGTGTTCATGTCACCAGGCAGTGATGTGTGTCCACCAGGCTGGGTCACTGAGTACGCAGGATGGCTCGCTGCACAACATTCTCAATATAAACGCACAGAATTTGTTTGTGTTGATCGTTATGCTGACAATGGAGGTTCTAATGCAGACATGAATGGCGCCCTGTTTGCTCCTGTGGCCTCCGTGTGTGGAGCTCTACCTTGCCCACCGTACAAAAATCGTCAGGATTTGATATGCGCTGTCTGCTCTAAGTAAAAAACAGGCAATTGCCAAATTGAAAAAAACAAATATTTTTAATGTGTACTAACACGGTGCCGGGGACTAAACAGACAATAAACTGGATACCAAATGATCATATTACCAACGTATTGAATACCAAATCATAACATTGGCAACACCATTCAGACTACATGATTTCAAAATATACAGTAATTACAATCCGATTTTGTAGACACAATTGCACATATATTGTACGTAACATTTGATGGAGGGGTTTTTATTTCACATTTTATTGTCAAAACTAATGCTGCCAAAACATCGCATTTTCTAAATTTTCCCGAATCTCACTAATTCACTTTATCGAAGAATTCATTTATCAATTTCAATTGATCCATATTTATAAACGTATATCTAAACAGTATATTTTATAAACTAATTTTGTAGATCAGTCCGTCTAGAAGACTAAATACAATTATTTACATTCATTAATAATATAAATGTGACAATCGTGTTTTTTTCAACAGATTACTACAATCATATAAAATGCGAAAATTACTTTGTTATATTTGAGTGTTTACATTTTGTCTTCTTTCAATCCTATTTCGACAAAATATATTTTCTTGTTGTACTTGCTTTGTAAACTTAGATGCAATTTTAAACGACGAAGTGTTTGTGTTTTCTTCATAATTAAACTATTGTGTATAAGATTTCTTAATAAAAAAAAATGATTTTATTAAATTCTTAAAAGTGAGAAAAAATCAAATATTGATATTTAATCTGGATATGCAAATATTATCTCCTGTTAGCTTTTACTTATTCAATATTCTGGTTAAATTAAAATAAAAATAGCATGTGAATCTATTTGTGTTATGGCTTCTTATTTATTGATTAAGTTGCGAAGAGATCACCGTCGTGATTGATGTAAACTCGACCAAGAAAATATACAGACCCGTTTTTTCTCTTTGTCGAATAAAGGGATGTCTGCCAGCGATACACACCATTTAATGACACTGTACAATGATCTTGGTCAAATAAATTAAACGTTTTCATGTTTTTTTTTTTAAGATTTAGTGACCTAGGCTAATTTGGTAATATCTGCTGTTGAATGAATGAATGAATGAATGAATGAATGAATGAATGAATGAATGAATGAATGAATGAATAAATGAATGAATGGATGAATGGATGAATGGATGAATAAATGAATGAATGAATGATTGAAGAATGAATGAATGAATGAATGAATGAATGAATGAATGAATGAATGAATGAATGAATGAATAAATGAATGAATGAATGAATGGATGAACCAATCAATGAATGAATGGAGCTTCGCACTCGCCCCAGCCAGCAAACACGAGACATTCACCCAATGCTAGTTTAATATTGGCCCAGCGTCGCAGACGATGGACCAGCATTAATCCAGCATTGGGTGAATGTCTCGCCTGTGCTTTGCTGATCTTTGTACGCATTTAGGCTAAACTGGATCAGGAAAATCTCCTGAGGATGGTGAGATGAATAAGATGACACTGCCGTCTGGAGGGCAGAAAATTCGAACCTTGACGGTCTGAGTTCACAACACGATATAATATTTGTGTTTCCTCGATATTTTGAGTTTACAACTCTATATATTGAGTTTACAGCCACATATTACAATGAGTTGACAACTCAATATATCGAGTTGAGAGCTCAATATATCGAGTTCTTAGCTCAATATCGAGTTATTAACTCAATATGTCGAGTTGTAAACTCAATATATCGAGTTGTGAACTCAATATATTGAGTTTAAAAAATAATAATAGAACCACAAATGTTCCTTCTGGGGCTTCTTACAATGCAGTGTTCACTTAGACATTCTACAGGGTTGGGTGACAAACAAAACATATATCAAAACGTTTTTCATCAATTAGCCGCACTGAACTTTAGCATTAATAATATGTATTTTCTAAATTATTCAGTACTATTATCATAACTATTCTGTATCTTTATCACCCTTACACTTTCACCATGACACCAATTTAGTAACAGTGGAATAGATACCCATCGGATTATCAGCTATGGTTGTTGTTTGCTTTCGCGATCTTTTTGTAACCACATTGAACTGGATCACAGAGATACATCATATAAATATGGCCGTTTCAGTACAAGCTTCATCATGACATATTATAAGAACTCGTCAACTCTATAACGGAAGACGGGGGAGGGGGTATCATGTTTTATTTTCAATGATAAGACTGTGTCTTCTATGTATGGCTGGGATATCATCAACACATGAGAGTTTATTGTCTATTGACATGTGAGCTCATTGTCTGAAACTGTTTTATAGAGGGGCTATGCGGTGCAATATGGGAAACAGGAGATTAATTAAAATAATGTTTATTCAATTATACATTTTGGTGACTATGTAAATATACAACCATTGTTGTATCTGTCACACTTAGTGATCTAACCCTTTCAACCCAAAATTTACCATTTAAATCTTCATCCATTACACGCCGCGAATCGCGGTCGCTATTCTCGGCTTGTAGTGGATGAAGATGAGATAGAGTGGAAGACAAATACATTTTATCTAACCATTTTCCTAAAAAATTGTCAGGGATGTAAACTCATACTCTGCGGTAGTACCGGGATTTAAAGGTTTGCATAGATCGAGTTATACTTCAGTACTGTACATTTCGGTTGACTTGGAGAAGTGGAAACTGGTTGGGCTGATGTGTCAGAGCGAGAGGTAAGAACAGATACGTTAAAGCTAGGGAACTAACATAATTAAAAAGGATCAAATACCGTTTGAATCTGCGGCCATATATTTCTATGCTTTGGTCACAGATTACAATTTAAAATCATACATGATTGGGGCGAACTCGTGGAAATAGATTGAAACTATTTGAGGATGGTGGGATTATATGAGGTTGGTACATGTAGGTTGGTAGTATAATTTGAGGTTGGTACATAAAGGTTGGTAGGATTATTTGAGGTTGGTACATGTAGGTTGGTGGGATCATATGAGGTTGATACATGTAGGTTGGTGGGATTATATGAGGTTGGTAGGTTGGTAGGATTATTTGAGGTTGGCACATGTAGGTTGGTGGGATTATTTGAAGTTGGTACATGTAGGTTGGTGGGATTATTTGAGGTTGGCACATGTAGGTTAATGGGATTATTTGAGGTTGGTACATGTAGGTTGGTAGGATTATTTGAGGTTGGTACATGTAGGTTGGTAGGATTATTTGGAGTTGACACATATAGGTTGGTAGTATTATTTGAGGTTGGTACATGTAGGTTGGTAGGATTATTTGAGGTTGGCACATATAGGTTGGTGGGATTATTTGAGGTTGGTACATGTAGATTGGTAGGATTATTTGAGGTTGGCATATATAGGTTGGTAGGATTGTTTGAGGTTGGTACATGTAAGTTGGTGGGATTATTTGAGGTTGGTACATGTAGATTGGTAGGATTATTTGAGGTTGGCATATATAGGTTGGTAGGATTATTTGAGGTTGGTACATGTAAGTTGGTGGGATTATTTGCTATTAAATCACCACATAATCAGGCTATCATATGACTTGAAGTTGTGTGTCGCTGACGATATTCACAACTTCAAGTTATTGACAACTTCAAATTATTCAGATTTGCAAAATGGAGGTCAACGTTTTTGAAATCTTACTGATTTATGTCAAGTTTTGTCTTTACCATATTTGAAAGATGGTATTTAATATAAGAATAAAAATAAATAAAAAAACGAGTACAATAGTGACCGACGGTTGAAAGGTTGATTAAAGTCCTCTATTCCACTGCAAATTAAACGATGTCTGTACGAAAAATAAACGATATGTCGCATCATTTTTGACAGGAATTTACAATGAGGTTTATTGTGGCTGCTGCGAGTGTGTGGATGCTGTCTTTGGCGTTACAAGGTAACTACATATGAGCAAAATAGAATAACTTGACTTAAAATATAAACCATATTAGAAAATAACGTAACCCTTGTACTGTTTAAACCAGTAACAATATGTTTTAAAGATATTTTCTGAAGTTTATAAAGGATACTTCTGCCATTTAGAGTTTGATATTGCTTTGACAATATCAGCTTAAAATGAATGAAGAAGTGTAAGAAGTAATTCAGCAAAACTTGAGGTAAAAAAATAGATTACACCAATCATATCAAATCTAACCCAATAAATAGCTGCATTTCTTATTAGGAAACGTTATTTCTTTTGCTGCCAAGATAAACATAATTATAATAAAAACATGTGTTGTAATTTTTAAAAATCACACGGTGACCGATCTGTAGCTTGCGTCTGAGATCATCCATAGAGCGTAATATTGTCATTGACTGCCTTTGGGCCACATTGAGATATACAGATACAGACTTCACCCTTACAGCACAGGGATCGACTTTAGACTTCTGATTCTCACGTCTAAAGTCGATCCCCGCACAGTAAGAGTAAACATATTTCTAATGACCGTAGACCCATAACATTTATGATGATTTCAAATTAATAAAAAAAAACTTTTTAAAAAAAGACAGTGCTTAAAACGTTAAGCACCTTGAGGCTACAAGGTGTTGTCGCTGTACCGTACAAATATACGTACATCATCCCAGCAAACACAAGACGTTGACTCAATGTAGGCTCAACGTCGTTCCAACGTCTACAAAATGCTGGGGCGAGGTAGCAAGACACAGCTTCAACTGATAGAAAATTTACATTTTTTAATAATGGGTTCATGTACAAATACTCCGCCAAAGCCTGTCATGAAATTATAACACATAGAAGAATACTTGTAGTACAGTGTTTATATTTAATATGTGTGAAATAGTATTTTTATAAAATCTTTATATGAATCTCGTGTATTCAGATTGAAGCAGGACGTCTTGATGGTGCATATATAAATATTTCATTTATTTTAATATGTATTTGCGTACTTTCTATATACTCATAATTATTATTCCACATATGGCTGGCCAACTGTATGTACCTTTACCATTTAATGTAAATTTATTTTTTATTCTGTATATGTGTATAGTCGAGTGAGACGATAATACAGAAATCTGAATCTTTATTCCACAGATAAAGCGAATGTTTGCTACAGGTGCGCCTCTACTTGGCTACTCGGCGACAAACCAACTGAAATTGACTGCATCACTGGGTCATTTGTGAATAAGGCAAGAGGGTGTCCCGAAGGCTGTATGTCAGCAATTTTTAAAATATCATCTTCTTCCGGTAAGAATACACGTGATGTTATGGTAATTGATGTGTATAATATACAACCTACTTGGACATTACTCATTCAGTGCACGAGTCGTCTATTGGCGTCAGATTCTGACGTGAAAGTCGATCCCCGCACTGAAAGAATTAAATGTATAATGGGTGTATAGACCTTTAAAGAAGTATGCAAAAAATATTAAACATATTGCGCTGATTATGCACATAGTGCACTCATGCTGTAATTTGAACTGTAATTTATGGCAAGTATGTCATGTTTGACATGATTGTTGTTAATTTTTAGTGGCATATTGATAAATATTGTACATGCCCTATATTAACAGGTGTTCGCTTAAACACTGCTAAAGGCTCACATCTTATTTATTTGACGCGTGCTGTTTTTTCCCCGTTTGCATATCTTATTGCTTGTTCCAATGTTTATTATTTTGTTATTTTTACCAGTGTCTTAGTTACATAATTATGTTTCAGGGCCTTTAATGGTCTTCATCAGAAGTTGTAACAATTTAGCAGGGCGTGACTTCAGATGTGGCTCGGAAGGTGCTGTCATACGTAAAGTGATGGGAATGAGGAAAATGCCTGTGAAAATAGATCTGGATTCCAGTAAAGGTAAATACTGTCTGTGTCAGCAAGATGAATGTAATGGACACACTCTGAAAAACCTACTTCTTCCTGAACATGAATCTATGTTGTCAGACATATGGTCGAGTATCTATGGAGAGGGCTGGCGACCAATGACGACAGGTGTCACTAGAGATCTAACCACTGTCACTGAACCAACTGAAATTATATATTCTACGACAGAATCTAGTCAGGCATCCACATGCACACACTGTGAGACGACTCGACATGGATTTATATTTATTTTATTGTTGTTATTCTGTTAGGGAGGGACTTTGCGTGACGGTTAGAAGTTGACGCTTTGCTATTGTCACAGGCTTCCGTGTGGTTTAACCCTTTGAAGCCTGAATTTACTAATGTCATCTTCATCCACCACAAGCCGCGAATTGCTATCGCAATTCTCGACTTGTAATGCATGAAGATGATTTGATGTGGTTTGAAAATTAAAGAAAATTGCCATGTATTGGTAAACCAGTTTCATAGAAATTTCCGTTCTAAAAGCCTTGGTTGTAGGAAAATGAAGTATGTTTTAAGGGATGTAAAATGATGCTTTAATGCATCATGGGGGCTTAAAGGGTTAAAAGCCTGCTTTGTGCAGGATTTTCAGAGAAATATCATGTTTGTCCCCTCTCAATATTGGGACACTGTTTCGATGTTGTGTCCTTTGGCAAGACCCTTTATCCACTTGCGTCACTTGACTCAGGTGTAAATGAGTACCTGGAGGATAGACGTGGTAATATGTACGATAAGTTAAATGCGCTAATATGGCTGAAGGGATGTATGCTCTCCATGGAGTTGAAATGCCACACAAATGAACAGGTCCAGTGATCAGGGGATACAGTGTTAAGTTGACTGATGAATCTTCCGACTTGATATCAGACTATAAACCTTCACCCTTACATTTTACCTTTATTAGTGTGGCTTTCTATTTGCTTTGTCATTTTGTCAATAAATAGATCCAATATACATTTGTTGCATAATGTGTTGTGAAGTTAAGTTTTAGGATGACTTAAAATTATATATTAATCATAGCTAAATAGACCATTCTGTTTTTTATACTGCAACATAATGCAAGTGCTTTTTAAGTAGCTGAGTCGTCTTAACATACAATCTATGCTGACGACTGTGCTTTAGCCCTTTATCAAGTGCAAATAAAGCCCTTGAAACAACAATATGGTCGATCTCGATGGGATTAGTGAATTACATAGAATACCCCTTCATTATACCAGGTTCACAATACGGTCGACATTTAGAAGTATAGTGAATTACATAAACTATTATTTTATTTTCCAGTTTGACAATATGGTCAACATTGAGAGGTTAAGTGGATTATATCAACTATTATTTCATTATTCCTGGACAATATGGTCATCTGTGGGTTTATTGAATTACATAGACTATTTCTTCATTATACCAGGACAATATGGTCAACATCTAGGTGTCTAGTGAATCACATAAACTATTACTTCATTATACAGTTGTTGACACTCTATCTGGTCAACATACTTTATTGCAGATTAAACTGGAGAGCACCTTAAAACATCCGATTCTGTAACTACATTTTTGACAAATACATGTTTTTATATTCGACGGTATTTGGTATGAATAATGACTCACTACTAATGTTATTAGAAGCAAATTCAAAATGTACATACAAGCCATATCATTGGCGCGTGGAGATTCTTGCCAAATTTTCCAGGTAGATTTTTTGTTTTGATCTAAAATCAGACCAGAATCGTTTAGTTTGGTGTGCGCATGAGCGAAACCGACTGGACGCTGCGAAATTGGCTCAACAAAATTCTAAATTATGTCGGTAAATTGATAAACCGACATTCCGCAATTAATACCATCAGATAAGTAACACCTAAGCGGACATTACAATTTCTTTTTAGATTTAAAATAACATTTTTCAAATGTTATTCTAGGTAGAACACTGACAGTGAGCGATAATCAAAACAAAATTAGAAATCGAAAATGGCACCGTCGAGATCACGCAAAGATCACGTGACCAGAGCTTCCGGCCAAAATGGCCGCGCCCATGAAATAAACAAGGCCTTCGCAAAAAACAGACACCGCGGCTCTGGCACGGGCTCCCAGCCCTTCACGCCTGATCATGCTTTTCACTTTGCCATTTTCAAATGTTTCTTGGTCGCTATCTTGACCAGTTTAGTCCTCTCCCGAATTGGAGACGAGGCAGAAGGAAGGGAAAACGGCTTCCACAAAATTATTTTTAACTGTGGTGAACATAACATTTTGATGACACCGGGAATTATTTTTGATAAACCGGCCACTCATGTTCACCTCCTTCTAAACACAAGGAACTGCCTGGGTAGAAAATCAACCCTCGCGTTTGGCAATCGTCATTCTAGCCAACCCCCCCCCCCCCCCCAAATTAGATTTCGGTGTTTGTTTTCTCCTCATTTTATTATCCGGCCAAGTAAAATTAAATCCAGGGCCTTCAAGTCCTGGAAATCAAAATTCATCTATTTTCCCCTGTGGCTACTGCGACCTACCTGTCACATGGGACCAATGTGGAATTTGCTGTGACACCTGTGACCTGTGGTTCCACAAAAATTGTGTGGACATGGGTTCGCACACCTTTAGAGCCTTCTCGACCACGAACGTATCCTGGATTTGCTGTAATTGTGACAACCCAAATCATGAACGAAATCTCTTCCATAGTTTTCAAATAGAAACAGCAAATTCTTTTCATCCATTAGATCTCTCTGAAAGCATAGAAATTAAATCGCCAATTTCTGACTTCGTACCAGTGCTGCACAGTAGCCCAATTATCGACCGTAGACATTCAAAGAAAATTAAAAACTGGAGAACCCTTATTCTAAATTGTCAAAGTCTACGGGGCAAAGTCGAAGCTTTCCAATCATCTGTCGACTACTTTCAACCCGACTGTATTCTTGGCACGGAATCCTGGCTTGACAAAAGTGTTTCCACAAAGTAAATTTTCCCTCCCGGTTATAAGATCTTCCGGAGAGACAGAATTACATCAACTCAGGGGGGGGGGGGTTTATCGCTGTCAAAGAAAATTATGACGTATCTCTCCTCCCTGATACTGTTACAGACACGGAACTTTTATGGGCGAAAGTCCACTTTGAAAAATCAAAATCCTTAATTCTCGGATCCTTTTATCGACCTCCTGGCTCAAAAATTAAAAAAATGGAAGAATTCAGCAGATCTTTGGATCTTCTTTCAAAAAATTCAAACCAAACCATCATCCTGTGTGGAGACTTTAATCTACCGGACAAAGACTGGGAAAATAGTCTAGTTTTGCCCTCAGCCACCAACAACGGGCAGTGCGAGCACCTTTTGTCTAGCCTGGATGATCATGCCTTGACCCAAGTACAAAAAGAACCCACCAGAGACAAAAACATTCTAGACCTTTGTATAACTAATAAACCAGGATTAATAAAATCATCCCGCAGCGTACCTGGAATTTCGGACCACTGTGCAGTACTGACAGAAGCCGACATCAACCCCCCGTATCGACGTTCAACCGCTCGCCCAGTGCGTCAGTTCAAAAAAGCAAGTTGGGAAAACATCAGGCAAGAAATTAGGAGACATTGGGCCTCCTTTTCCAAAGACAGCCCCAATAATTCGGTAAATGAAAAATGGTTGAGGTTGAAGTCCATCTTGATGGACTGCCTGAATAAATTTGTATCAACAAAATTAACATCTAAACGCCAGAACTTGCCCTGGCTTAATAAATCGCTCCGCAAGGCTATTCGAAAAGACTTTATAACAGAGCGAAAACTTCAAAAAGACCTGACCTTTGGGCAAAATATAAATTACAGAAACGGGACACGCAGCGAAACCTTAGACGTGCCCGTTGGTCCTTTATTAACGACAAACTTTTAACATCTCTGGAAACTAAAAATTCAAAGCCTTTCTGGCGCTATATAAAATCACAGCGTCAGGATAGGTGTGGTGTCTCTCCTTCATTGCATGATGGCCAACTGCATTCAGACAGCAGGTACAAGGCCGAAATCCTCAACCAACAGTTTTGCTCAGTATTTACTGATGAGGACACAACTAATATGCCTAAATTAGAAGGACCACCAACAACTCCCATGAATAATATTGAAATTACAATATAATATGGTATAACTAAATTATTGAGTGAACTGAACGTCGATAAAGCACCCGGACCTGACGAGCTCCCATATTTACTCCTCAAAAATGCTGCCAAGGAGATATCTCCTCTTTTAACAGATATTTTCGAACACTCTATCCGGACCGGAAAATTACCCGATGAATGGGTCGAGGCTAATGTAGCCCCTGTTTTCAAAAAGGGAGATCGGTATACTGCTTCTAATTACAGGCCGATCTCCTTGACATGTGTTTGTGCCAAATTGCTCGAGCACATTATTTGCAAGAACATCATGACCCACTTTACCAAAAACAAAATTTTAACTTCTGTGCAACACGGTTTCCGTGCAGAGCACTCTTGTGAAAGCCAATTACTACTGACCACTGAAGATCTGGTTCAAAATTACGAGGACAAAATTCAAACTGATTTATTTGTTTTAGATTTTAGTAAGGCTTTCGATGTAGTTCCCCACCAACGTTTACTACACAAACTTGATCATTACGGAATTAGGGGACCTACACTACTTTGGATTCTGGAATGGGGGGATCAAATCTCTAAAATTGCGAGTAAGGCTAATTCCACACTGGGTTTCTTGAGGAGGAATTTAAAGGGATGTCTCTCAAAATTAAAAGAGATTGCATATTTTTCAATGGTTCGGTCACTTTTGGAATACTCTTGTCATGTATGGGATCCATACAGGCAAGGTGACATCGATAAATTAAACAAAATTCAAAGAGCTGCTGCACGTTTCGTAACTAACAACTACCAGCGTAAATCAAGTGTAACAGCTCTTATTCAAGATCTAGGCTGGACTGTCTTACAAACTAGAAGAAAGAACTTCAGGCTGACAAGCCTGTACAAAATTTTAAACGGATTAATTGCTGTACCCGTCAGTGACCTTTCAACCCCAGCAGATGAAAGAACTCGTGGTGGACATAAAAAATCATTCAAACATATTAGAGCTAACACCACGCTGGGACAAAATTATTTTTTGTACAAAACCATACCCGATTGGAATCATCTTCCACCAGCTGCTATTGAATCCAGATCAATAGCAGCTTTCAAGAGCCAACTGAGCGATTAGTCTGGTCGGCCGCTCAGCACAAACCCTTCGCCTGATACTCCGTGAGGAGGACTGCGAAGTTCAACCTTTAAAGATTAAAGATTAAAGACCTGCAATAATTGCTAAAATATTTGTTCTTACTATTTCTAAATTTATTCCAATGACGAGCTCTTAAACTTCTTAGCTTTTGTCCAAGCTCGTTTTTTTAATTTTTCGATGTCTCACTTTAGAGTCAAACCAAACCAAGGTAGTAAATTTCCGGGGGTAAATTTGACCTTTTTTGCTCAACATTTCCAGTCCAGATCAACATCTATGTTATTAGTACATTCGACTGTCTGCAGCATTTTACTTATTCCACTGTACATTTTTCCATGCACTGCACATACACTTGATCTATTCCACATACTTTTAATAAAGACAATATGAAATATTGCTATCTAATTAAAAAAACAGACCCGTTCCCATTTATCAATAGTTATATCGATAACAAAAGATTTGCATGTTGCAATTCTTAAACGTGAACATTTAGTGATAACTATCGTGCTTTGCTATTTTTGGCAGATACAATGACTTTTCTCCTGTTAATATTATTCTCTTTTTTTTTAAATACTACATTTAACGTAATTGTCTACCCAACGCTGACAAAATGTAGCGTAAATTAGCATGCCATGAGAAAATATGTCTGGTTTTGATATTGGATTATGTTTTGATATTTTTCATTACCGATTCCGTCCATCTTACATTTTGCTCTGTAAAAAAAAACCATGACAGTTGAGCGTAAACAAATTGTCAGAAGTTGGCTAAGACCCCATACTATGCAATTTTTGGTAAGAACTTTGTTTCAGGTTTTGCTCAAAAATCGCTTAAATTTTCCTGATTATCAACTAACTGTTATTGTTACTGTTCAATTCCACTAAGTGACGCGGCATTTTGAAATCCACGTCCTTTATAATTATAGTTGAGACTTTCAGCACATGCTTTATCACATTGAGAACTCATCAAAACTAACTGGAGACAGGGGTATCATATTTAATATTCAATCACATGAGACAGCATTTTCCAAAGCTTTTTATTCAGAGTGTACGCAGTGCGAGATGGAGAACGGGATATGTAATTAAAGCCGTGTTCATTTAAATTAATTATTATTTTCGTGACTTTGTAAACAGACAGCCATTGTTATGTTAGTGATCTAACCCTTTCAACCCCAAATTCGCCATTTAAATCTTCATCCATTACAAGCCGCGAATTGCTGTCGCAATTCTCGACTTGTATTGGATGAAGATGACATGACAAATTCATTTTATTAGAGAATCTTCTTGAAAATTATCAGCTGAAGGGGATTACGTCTTTGTGGATGTAAGATTATACTTCCCGGTAACACCGGTACTTAAATGTTGAATAGATCGAGTTATATTTCAATACTACGTTCAGGTTGACTTGGGGAAGTGAAAACTGGTTTTGCTGGTGTCAGAGCATGAGGTAAGAACATATTTGTTAAAGCTAGGGATCGACATAATTATAAATTATTAAATATCGTTTGAATCTGCGGCAATATATTTCAGTTTGGTCTCAGGTTACAATTTAAAATCATACATGATTGGTGTGAACTCGTGGAAATAGATTAAAACTATTTGAGTTTGGTAGGTTTGCACCATTATTTGAGGTTGGTACATGTAGGTTGGTAGGGTTATTTGAGGTTGGTACATGTACTGTAGGTTGGTAGGATTATTTGAGGTTGGTACATGTACTGTAGGTTGGTAGGATTATTTGAGGTTGGTACATGTAGGCTGGTAGGATTATTTGAGGTTTGTACATGTAGGTTGGTAGGATTATTTGAGGTTGGTACATGTACTGTAGGTTGGTGGGATTATTTGAGGTTGCTAAATGTAGGTTGGTAGGTTTATTTGATGTTGGTGCATGTAGGTTGGTAGGATTATTTGAGGTTGGTACATGTAGGTTGGTGGGATTATTTGAGGTTGGTACATGTAGGTTGGTAGGATTATTTGATGTTGGTACAAGTAGGTTGGTGGGATTATTTGAGGTTGGTACATGTAGGTTGGTAGGATTATTTGAGGTTGGTACATGTAGGTTGGTAGGATTATTTGAGGTTGGTACATGTACTGTAGGTTGGTGGGATTATTTGAGGTTGCTAAATGTAGGTTGGTAGGTTTATTTGATGTTGGTGCATGTAGGTTGGTGGGATTATTTGAGGTTGGTACATGTAGGTTGGTAGGATTATTTGATGTTGGTACAAGTGGGTTGGTGGGATTATTTGAGGTTGGTACATGTAGGTTGGTAGGATTATTTGATGTTGGTACAAGTAGGTTGGTGGGATTATTTGAGGTTGGTGCATGTAGGTTGGTAGGATTATTTGAGGTTGGTACATGTAGGTTGGTAGGATTATTTGAGGTTGGTACATGTAGGTTGGTGGGATTATTTGAGGTTGGTACAAGTAGGTTGGTGGGATTATTTGAGGTTGGTACATGTAGGTTGGTAGGATTATTTGAGGTTGGTACATGTAGGTTGGTAGGATTATTTGAGGTTGGTACATGTAGGTTGGTAGGATTATTTGAGGTTGGTACATGTAGGTTGGTAGGTTTATTTGAGGTTGGTACATGTAGGTTGGTAGGATTATTTGAGGTTGGTACATGTAGGTTGGTGGGATTATTTGAGGTTGGTACGTGTAGGCTGGTAGGATTATTTGAGGTTGGTACATGTAGGTTGGTGGGATTATTTGAGGTTGGTACATGTAGGTTTGTGGGATTATTTGAGGTTGGTACATGTAGGTTTGTGGGATTATTTGAGGTTTGTACATGTAGGTTGGTGGGAATATTTGCTTTTAAATCACCCCATAATCAGGTTTTATATGTTATATGTAGTTATGTAGTGAGAAGCAGATGAGAATCATAGAACGAATGATAAACTGAAATGTCATATGGCAGTTTGTGTGAAGAGCCTATTAAACCTTTAACCGTCAAGTTAATTAATTGGAATTTCCACCCACTTGAATTTGTGTCTCGCTGACGATATTCACAACTTCAAGTTATTGTCAACTTCTAATTATTCAGATTTATATTCAGATTTGCAAAATGGAGTTCAACGGTTTTGAAATCTTGCTGATTAGTGTTAAGTTTTGTCTTTAACTTGTTTGAAAGATGGTATGTAATTTACGATTGTAAAATATATAAACCGAATACAATAGTGGTTAAGAAGTTGATTAAAGGCCTCTATTCAACTACAAAATCAACGATGTAGGTACGAAAAAACACGATATTTCGCATCATTTTTTCAGGAATTTACAATGGGGTTTATTGTGGCTGCAGCAAGTGTGTGGATGCTCTCTTTGGCGTTACAAGGTAACTACATATGAGCAAAATAAAATAACTTGATTTACAAGATAAACCATATTGCAAATAATATAACCCTTGTACTGTTAGCACCGTTTTAAAGATATTTTCAAAGGATCAAACTGACCTGAAGTTGACAAAAGAACCTTCTTCCATTTAATGTTTGATATTTCGCTGACAAAATCAGCTTAAAATAAATGTAAAATTGTAAGAAACAATTCCGCAAAAATTGGATTACATTACATGTTAAAGCCTAACTCAATGGATAGTTGCATTTCTTATTGGGACATGTTATTTGTTTTGCGGCCATGATGGACACAATTAGCGGTCTGAGATCATCTGTAGATGGTATTATCGCCATTGACTGTATTTGGGCCACATTCAGATATCCACGTACAGACTTAGCCCTCACAGCACGGGAATCGACTTTAGACGTCAGATTCTGACGTCTAAAGTCGATCCTCGCACTGAAAGAGTAAACATATTTCTAATGGCCGTAGACCCTTAACATAGGTATTCAAACAAATCGGAAAGAGCTGACTAAGAACTTTATGATGATTTCAAATTAACAAAAACAACTTTGGCTTCCATGGTTTATTTAAAAAAAAATCGGCGCCTGAAGGGTTAAGCAACTTGAGGCTATAATCTGTTATCGCTGTACTGTACAAATATACGTCTACAAAATAGTGGGTCGAGGTAGCGAGACACAACTTCAAGTGGGTGAAAATTCACATTATGTAATTAATGGGTTAATCTGCAAATACTCCGCCAAAGACTGTCATAAAATTATTACACATCGAAGAACGCTTGTATATGTATAATTACTATTTGTGAGATAGTATTTTTATAAAAGCTCTATAAATCTCGTGTATTCATATTAAAGCAGGGTATATTGATGGTGCATATATAAATATTTGATTTATTAGGCCCGGCCGTAGGCCAGGAGCCTATTAGGTTTATTTTGCATGAGATTATGTCCTACTTAGAAGAAAGAAGGGTGCTGTGTGTGGGAAACTGTTGACATTTCTGTACACCAGTCATTGTGAGCATGTCGAATATAACGTTTGAGGTACCTAGGTTAAGTACTTTCATCTTTAAAAAGTGTTCAGAAAAAATACGTTCACGATTAATTATAGTGATTTAAGCTTAAAGGGTTTTGGTTGAAATAATGTTGGCCTTGCGTCGCAGATGATGGCCCAGCATTACATCAGCATTGGACCAATGTATCGAGGTATCTGGTGTTTCTGGTGCCAGGATGAAAAGCGTCACCCGCATAACAATACAGCAGTCAGAAAACACAGTAAAATTCCAATGCTGTTTCAATGCGGACCAGCCTCGAAGACTGTAGGTCAACATTGAAACAGCATTGGCTTAATGCCACGTGTTTGCGCAAAGTATACAGCAGACCCAGTGATGGATTAGTGTTGGCCCAGTGTCGTAGACGATTGACCAGCATTGAACCAGGAATGGGCTGCGACGCTGGCCCAACATTGAGCCGGAATTCAGGCAAGTATTGAATTAATGTTGGACAGCACCGGCGATGGTGGTGGAAGGAAGAGGCCTACACGTTGAAGATATATTTCAATTTTTCTCCTTGGTTCTTTCCTTAATTATACCCTGAACAATTAGGATTCTGAATCACGAGGAAGACCAATACAAGTAATGTTTAGAAAATATTAAGCCGATTTTTGTCCATAGCACTCAAACAGACTTAAGCCGGGCCTCCGAGTTCGGGAACTCCTGTTCTAGTTTTGTTTTGTATTTGCGTACTTTATATATACTCATAATTTTATTCCAAATATGAATGGCCAGCTGTATGTACTTATAACATTGAGTGTAAATTGATTTAATTCTCATTTTGTATATGTGTATATAGTTGAGTGAGACGATAGTAAACAAATCTGAATCTTGATTCTACAGGTAAAGCGAATATTTGCTACAATTGCGCGTATGCTTGGCTCCTCAGCGACAAACCAACTGAAATTGACTGCATCACTGGGACAGCGGTGAATAAGGCAATGCGATGTCCCGATGGCTGCATGATAGCAATTATTAAAATAGCATCTCCTGCAGGTAAAAATAAATGTAATGTTATGGTAATTGATGCATGTTTATAATACAGCCTACTTGTCACTAGCTCTTTCAGTGCGGGGTCATCTTTTGGCGTCATATTCTGACGTCTAAGTCGATCCCCTCACTGAAAAAATAAAAATGTATAATAGGTATAGACATTTAAAGAAGTATTCGATTCAAGTGAAAATAAGCTCTAACATATTGCGCTGATTATATGCCCATATCGCACGCTGATTATATGCCCATATCGCACTCTGGCTGTGATTTGAACTGCAATTTATGGCGAGTATGTCTTGTTTGACATGCTTGTTGTTCATTTTAGTGGCATATTGAAAAATACTGTACATGTCCTATAAACAGGTGCTCACTTAACCCTTTCATCCCCGAATATTCCATTATCATCTTCATCCACTACAAGCCGCGAATTGCTGTCGCAATTCTCGACTTGTAGTGGATGAAGATGATTTGATGTGGTTTAAAAATTAAAGAAAACTGCCATGTATTGGTGAACCAGTTTCATGCAAATTTCATTTTAAAACCCTCAGTTGTAGAAAAATAAGTTTGTTTTCAGGGATGTAAGATGATGCTTTAATGCATCGTGAGGGCTTAAAGGGTTAAAGTCCCACATCTTATTTATTTGAAGCGTGCTGTTTTTTTACCCGATTGCATATCTTATTGCTTGTTCCAATAAGTATTATTTTGTTATTTCTACTAGTTTTCTTCTGTTTAAATAATGTTTTAGGGCCTGTAATGGCCGTCATCAGAAGTTGTAACAATGCAATGGGGCGTTACTTCAGATGTGGCTCAGAAGCTGCTGTCATACGTAAAGTGATAGAAATGTGGGAAATGGATGTAAAAATAGATCTGGATTCCATACAAGGTACATACTGCGTGTGCCAACAAGATGAATGTAATGGACACTCTCCGGAAAACCTGCTTCGTCCTCAACATGAATCTATGTGGTCAGACATATGGTCGAGTATATTTGGAGGCTGGCGACCAATGACGACAGGTGTCACTAGAGATCTAGCCACTGTCACTGAACCAACTGTAATTATATATTTCACGACAGAATCTAGTCAGGCATCCACATACACACATTGTGAGACGACCAGACATGGATGGCTATATGTTTTAATTGTGTTGTTCTATTAGTATGGGTACTACTTAGCTCATAATATTAAGAAGTTTGCTTTGCCAAAAAATGTGAGAAAAAAACCTAACCTAATCTCACAACATAAAGCGTTGTGAGATTAGGGGTTTAGGATGATTCAGATATTTAATAATAATCTTAAATACCACTATATGCAACGTATTCCTCCATGCACAGCTTAACAGTAGTAGCTGCTGGCTTGAAAAGTAAGCAGTTACTGCATTTTCATAGTGATGGTTCTTAGGGCACCAGCTTTCTGGTGAGGTCAAATATCAGTCTTCGAGAAAATAGAATCTTCCGAAAATGACAAAAAGCGTATTATCTAATTAACTTGATCATGATCATGATTTGTGCGCTATAGACGATTGATGCTTGATTGATTGATTGATTGATTGATTGATTGATTGATTGATTGATTGATTGATTGATTGATTGATTGATTGATTGATTGATTGATTGATTGATTGATTGATTGATTGATTGATTGATTGATTGATTGATTGATTGATTGATTGATTGATTGATTGATTGATTGATTGATTGATTGATTGATTGATTGATTGATTGATTGATTGATTGATTGATTGATTGATTGATTGATTGATTGATTGATTGATTGATTGATTGATTGATTGATTGATTGATTGATTGATTGATTGATTGATTGATTGATTGATTGATTGATTGATTAAACTTGTGTATGCTGGTGTGCTACTTGACTGGAATGTATATTCTGAAAATAAAGACACTTCTTCTGATGTAATTTCATTCATTTCATTCATCTCCTTAATTTATAATGAACATTTATTGGTGTCTTTAAGATCACTGGTGTCTTTAAATCACCCATGTCGCATATGTATCAACGTCGACCCTATATCAAAACAATACAGGGTGCATGGTTTGTGTTTGCCGACGATGCACGTGTATGTATTGTGAACGATGCCATGTCTAAGTAAACATTATGTAGACTAACACTTAATTAATGATGTGAACATGGCTCACATTATGGGATGAGTACATACTGAGGTCAGAAGTGAACATGTTCAGCTTTAAGTGCACACCTCCGGCTATTATGACGCTCATTGTGGATATACCTGAATAAACAACCATTGAATTGATAGCTCTGGTTATTGAATCGTGCTCAGCACGTTAAAAAGGCGGGTAAATGGAACTGCTACTCAGCAACCATCAGACATTGAGCCTTTACTTGTTTAATGTTGAGTGAGCCTAGTTATTTATTTATTTTGTGTGTACATAATCGTATGCAAATAAATAAATGATTAAATAAATAAATTTAAAATACACCCGTGACGACAGACTATTGTTAAAACTGTAGATTCAGATTTACGAATCTACTGGTTTTTTTAATAATAGCCAGGCCGGCACAATAAACAGGTTTAATCATGACTGTATGTCTTATGTTGCATGACTTAACTATGGGACTAAAAATTGAGGGTTTCGTGTAACATATGTGCCTATTTTGTGTATTTTAAGTCGAAGAAAGAACTCAATTACAATAGATTCGTAGATCCAAATATACTCGGCGCTGCGCGCCTCGTACATTCAGATCTACGAATCTATCGAATTGCGTTCTTTCTCCTTGACAGAAGGGCTCAGACCTTGCGATTAGTGTACCTCCCGTCAGTAACCCTCACAACGCGGACATATCTTGATAAACTGTGGAGACCAAAGGGTTTTCTCAATTTGAAATCATAATAAATGCCTTGGTCAGCTCTTTCTGCTTCATTTGGATACATTTATGTTACTTGTATATTATAGGTTGTGGATCGCGGTAGCGACACACAACCTCAAGTTGTTGAAAATTTAAACAAATTACCAGGATCAGGGTTAATAGTGTACCCTTGCAGCCATGTGTGCCACCCAGAAGAGTGACCTTGTGTACAGGGATTTTTTTTTTGATTTTGTGATTTGAAAAAATAGCAAAAATTATGTCAATGTTTTCAAAGAAGTGAAATATATGTACATCTTACTTCAATAACAAACTAAAACATCTTACTTTAAAGGGACTGGCCCAGGCTAAAATCATTAAAAAATCGGTGATTTTATTTTGGCTTCTTAATATGACCATATGATGTAAACATGTCTATAGAATAGAACTGCAAATTTTTATAATTTTCGTGCTGCGCATTTACCAGTTAGGCTAGATATAGAGACGAAATTCCTGATTTCTAATTATTGACAACCATGTCAAAAATAGGAAATGCGGGAATTGCGTCTCTATATCTAGTCTAACTGATGAATGCGCAGCACAAAAATTATAAAAATTTGCAGTTCTAGTCTATGTACATGTTTACATCATATGGTTATATTAAGAACCCGAAATAAAATCACCGATTTTTTTATGATTTTAGCCTGGGCCAGTCCCTTTAATAACAAACTATTTAGGCTGTTTGAGTGCTGTAGACAAAAAAAATTGTTTAATATTTTGTAAACATAACTGTATTGGTCTTCCTCATGGGCCATAATCCTAAATGTCCAGGATATATTAAAGAAAACAACCAATGAGACAAGGTAAAATATATCTTCAACGTTTATTCCTTCCACCACCATCGCTACGATGTGCCTTGTACACACTGGGGGACAGAAGCGTGGATACAGACACATTTGCTAGGGTACATAGCAATGCTCGGACTGTACATCCTCTCTAGAGAGACAGAAGCGTGGATACAGACACATTTGCTAGGGTACATAGCAATGCTCGGACTGTACATCCTCTCTAGAGAGACAGAAGCGTGGATACAGACACATTTGCTAGGGTACATAGCAATGCTCGGACTGTACATCCTCTCTAGAGAGACAGAAGCGTGGATACAGACACATTTGCTAGGGTACATAGCAATGCTCGGACTGTACATCCTCTCTAGAGAAATGTGTCTGTATCCAGGCTTCTGTCCCCCAGTGCTTGTACACACAATGTAGACTTACGGCAGTTAGTACCCACCCGATCCCGGATCAATGCTTGGTCAGCGTCGCAGCCCTTTGATGTTTCCACCCCGACGCTGGCCCAAAACTATTCCAACACTGGGTCTGCTGTATACGTAATAGCAGCACCCTAGCAAACAAGTGCCATTTACTCAACACTGTTTCAACCTTGGCCCAACGTCTTAGACGCTGGCCCAGCTTTGAAACAGGATTGGGTGATCGTCCCGTGTTTGCAGGGCGTCTTGCGCAATTGTCATGCGGGTGACACTTTCCTCCTCCGGTCGCCAGAAAAACCACCACCCAGATAACATGATACATTGGCCCAATGCTAATGCAATGCTGGGCCACCGCCTGTGACGCTGGGCCACCATTATTCCAACCAAAACCCTTTAAGCTTTTAAACATGAATGTAATCGTGAATATACTTTTTCTTAACACTTTTTAAACATGCAAATACTTAACCTAGCGACCCCGAACGTTATAATTGACTTGCTCATAAGGACTGTTTCTCAGAAAAATCAAATGTTTCCCACACACGGCACCCCTCTTTCTGCAAATTAGGACATAAACATTTTTGCAATAAACCTAATAGGCTCCTGGCCTCCGACTGGGTCTAACAAGTTTGTATGTCAAAATATACAATTTCTACAGTAATACTGACAAGATATTCAAACAATTATCGTACGTCCTTTCAAATCAGTCACACATCAACTATATCAATACAAACTAGAAAAGCAGTTCCCGAACTCCGAAGCCCGGCTTTAGTATGTTTGAGTGCTATAGACAAACCATCAGTGTATTTATTGGTCTTCCTCATGGGCCAGAATCCCAAATGTCTTCGACGTGTATTACTTCCACCACCATCACCGGTGCTGGCCTACATTCATTTAATACTTGCCTACGATGTACCTAATACAGAGGATGTATGCCTACCCGCCAAATTCTGGTTCAATGTTGGGCCAGCGTTGCAGCCCATTGCTTATTCAATGACAGTCAATTGTCTACGACGCTGACCCAGCACCAATCTGTTGTATACTTTGCGCTACGTGGCATTCAACCAATGCTGTTTCTATGTTGACCCACAGTCTTCGACGCTGGACCGTCATTGAAACAGCATTGGGTGATTGTACCGTCATTTCTGACTGCTGCATTATGCTGGCGACCTTTAAAATCCCGGCGCCAGAACCACTAGATAACACGATACATTGCCCACTGTTGAAGTAATGCTGGGCCACCGTCTGCGACGCTGGCCAACATTATTCCAACTAAAACCCTTTAGGGTTTTAACCACAAATATAATCGTGAATATTATTATTTCTGAACACTTGTTAAAGGGACTGACCCAGGCTAAAATCATCGAAAAATCGGTGATTTTATTTTGGCTTCTTAATATGACCATATGATGTAAACATGTCCATAGACTAGAACTGCAAAAGTTGTTTTAATTTTTCTGCTGCGCATTCACCAGTTAGACTAGATATGGAGACGAAATTCCCGTATTTCAAATTTTTGACATGGTTGTCAATAATTAGAAGTTAGGAATTTCGTCTTTATATCTAGTCTAACTGGTGAATGCGCAGCAGAAAAATTAAAAAACTTCAAGTCTATGGACATGTTTACATCATATGGTCATATTAAGAAGCCAAAATGAAATCACCATTTTTTTGATGATTTTAGCCTGGGCCAGTCCCTTTAAAGAATAATGTACTTAAGCTAAGGACCTATTCGAAATATGCATAAGGACTGGTGTACAGAAATGTCAACCGTTTCCCACACACAGCACCCTTCAGTACTCCTTTTACCCCTAAATAGGACACAAACTCAAAATAAACTTAATAGGATACCGGCCTTCGGCCGGTTCTAATTAAGCTACTACTAAGCCATTTTATTTCAAACAAATGCATAGCGTGAGTTTGAAGGGAAACGTGTTCATTAAAGGCTTCATTTTGGAAATTTGATCTTTACTGGTGTCATTTGGCCCCGAGGCGAAGGCGAGAGATAAATTTACTCCTGTGGAGCTGAACCGTTAAAACGCCGACTTACAGTTATTTGATCACCTATTAAAATGGACTAAAACATACTAGTCGCGTTTGGTGGTTAAATGCTTAAAATACATAAGTGACTCAAATGAACATAGTGCTCGACCAAACGCACGTTATTTATTCTAACAATTCACATTGCTCGACTAAACACACGTCATTACTAGTATTATTAATATCTCTATTTTAAAACACTGAGATTCACCACATATACAGTACAGTGTATTTTATTTGGCGTTTTGGCGTTCAGGTATGTTTAGTCTCTACTGGAAAGGGTACCACAGGTGATCACACATATTATCCGCACAATGGTACGCCTGGAGGGCACATGTTGTGCACGGTAGCTACAAAAAAATAAAACAAAGTCACATCAATTTTGTCTGAAATTAAAAATTATTCGTAATGAAACTCGAACTTATGTGGCGATATGCCTAGCAATCTTTAAAATTAAAAGGTAGTATACAATATCCCAAGATATCGTGTGAACATAATGTAGGTTGACAAAACAGTGCGAGAAATCGTACTAAGATCAATGTTGGAAGTACAGAGTAAACGATGATAGGCATATTAGTGTTTTGCAAAACAGAGCAAACTATTGTAAATATTTTAATTACAATACAACATTTATTTGCTATAAAAATATCAGATTGATAAATAATAGCAACATATTTAATGTAGGATACAGTCATTAAGAAGCTGTAAAAAGAACCTGCGAACCACAATTATACTAGACATGGCCTACTAAAACAAGGGTTAGATCCTGAGAAACACAGTTATAATAGACATGGCCTAGTAAAACAAGCGTTAGAGCCTGAGAAACACAGTAAATAACTGTTATAATAGACATGGCCTAGTAAAACAAGAGTTAGAACCTGAGAAACACAGTTATAATAGACATGGCCTAGTAAAACAAGGGTTAGAACCCGAAAAACACAGTTATAAAAGACATGGCCTAGTAAAACAAGGGTTAGAACCTGAGAAACACAGATATAATAGACATGGCTTAGTAAAACAAGAGTTAGAACCTGAGAAACAGTTATAATAGCCATGGCCTAGTAAAACAAGGGTTAGAACATGAGAAACACAGTTATACTAGACATGGCCTAGTAAAACAAGGGTTAGAACCTGAGAAACACAGTTATAATAGACATGGCCTAGTAAAACAAGGGTTAGAGCGTGAGAAACACAGTTATTATAGACATGGCCTAGTAAAACAAGGGTTAGAGCGTGAGAAACACAGTTATAATAGACATGGCCTAGTAAAACAAGGGTTAGAACCTGAGAAACACAGTTATAATAGACATGGCCTAGTAAAACAAGGGTTAGAGCGTGAGAAACACAGTTATAATAGACATGGCCTAGTAAAACAAGGGTTAAAACCTGAGAAACACAGTCATAGTAGACATGGCCTAATAAAACGAGGGTTAACCCTTTCAGTGCGGGGATCGACTTTAACCCTGAAAACGCTGAATATTTTTATAAAAACCTTAGAGACCAAAGGGTTTTTTCAATTTGAAACCCTCATAACTGTCTTAGTTAGATCTTTCTGATTCATTTGAATACCTATGTTATGGGTCTACCGCCATTAGAAATATTTTCACTCTTACAGTGCGGGGATAGACTTTAGTCGTCAGAATCTGACGTCTACAGACGTCAGATTCTGACGAGTAAAATCGGTCCCGGCGCTGTAAAGGTTAAACGTCAGATTCTGACGTCTATAGACGTCAGAATCTGACGTCTTAAGTCGATCCCCGCAATGAAAGAGTAAAACATGTATAATGGCCGTAGACCCATAACATAGGTATTCAAATAAAACGAAAAGAGCTAACTAAGATATGTATGATGATTTCAAATTCTAAAAACCCTTTGTTCTCTTGGTTTATATAAAGGTATTTCAACCCTTAAGGGTAAAATGACCAGAATCACTGTCCATGTGTGGACTTCTACCTGTAACCAATCAAAGATCGTGTCAGATGATCACGTGACAATTAATTCAGCCAATCTCGAGCCGTCATTCTGCTCTTATGATATAACAGGTAGGTTTCTACACATGGAACAAAGTCATGTTCACTGCCTAATTAAGGATCTTGTCAAGTTAAACAAATCTAAAAATCCGAGAAATACTCGGATTGGCCAAACTACCCACCCCTAGCAATTTTTTATATATTTTGAATATGTTTTGAAAAAAAATAAACACAAAAAACACTAAAAAAAAAACACAAAAAATATCCGAGTTGGGGCTTGACCCACCCACCCACTTCCGACTTTTTCTCGGATTTTTTTATTTTTTTAACTTGACAAGACCCCTTACTGGTTGTGGTTGAGGTGGTTGTCATGGCAGCTGCCAGCTTTCTCCTCTCACGATGTTTCACATCTTTCTCATCAGAGTTTGACATTTGTTTGCTCCTCTCACCATTTTCATCATCACAGCCTCCGCCGGGATCCCCAACGCATTTGCCTGTATACAATATATAAGAGCTAATGGCTAAATATAATATTAGGTGTTTTTTATAATTATTATTTACAATTATTGAGATGCTTAATTCTTGTTATACTGTACACTGAGCTATCAGTGAGTGTCACAGTCACCCACTGAGATTTTGTGTGGAATTTACACATATCCAACACCAGGGGTCTCTGTCGTCTGCTACGTCACCGTCTGCCAACCAGCAGCCAGCAATTCATAAATCAGGCACCAGTGGTTGGGTAGATCGTAATTGGCCAGTTGTGTTTAGATGCACACCTGCCCATCCGCTGCCAACACATGGGAATTTGTGCACGCAGTGCTCGTCATACAAACCTGAGGGTATCCATGAGTGTTCCACTTTCAATTTTATATTTATTGATAATTAATTTAATGGATTTTTTAAAAGTATGAGCTAAGCACAATTTTTACTACATACGGTATATATCAGTGTATATTCAGCCTAGATATTTTTATCTCATTTTCAGAAGCGTCAATGGTAATAACATGAATCGAGGTATTTTGCACTCTGTGAGGCCATCGTTCTGAAAGAAGCGGGATTTTTCCCACGCACCTAGATGCGGCAGTACAGAGAGTGGCTGTGAAATCTCTGTCCCCTGGTGGTTAATATTAGCTGATTGGGGGAAGATGACCAGTGTCTGAAGTAGAGATAGAGACACTGGTGACACGAGTGAAATTATACTGGTGTCCCATTTGTCCCATCTCAATCATCTCACCATCCTCAGGAGGTTCTCCTGGCCCAGTTTAGCCTATATGCGCACAAAGGTGGCCTAAAGCCCGATTCATTTCATTTCATTTTGTCCCATTTGTTGCGGCGACTTATGCGGTTAGGCATTTTGTCGTCAATGGCCGCTTATACAATCAGGAGGGGTATCGCAATAATATCTATGGTGTGCTCATACAAGTGCATATTGTTTAAGGTGACCTGCTGTTAGATCTGCTAAACGTTTTCGTCGCCAAAATTGCTTGGACTCATTTCGTCGAATAATATGGACAACGCTGAAATATTTCTATAAAGACCAAGTGAACAAAGTCAGAGCCTGACGTCTATAGAAGGGGTTCATGGGTTTCATGGGATACACCGCATAACGTTTGTGTTCATGGGGTACACCGCATAACGTTTGTGTTCATGGGGTACACCGCATAACGCTTGGCTTTATGGGATACACCGCATAACGTTTGGGTTCGTGGGGTACACCGCATAACGTTTCGGCTCATGGGATACACCGCATAACGTTTCGGCTCATGGGATACACCGCATAATGTCCGGTTCATGGGGTACACCGCATAACGTTTGGGTTCATAGGGTACACCGCATAACATTTGGGTTCATGGGATACACCGCATAACGTTTGGCTTCATGGGGTACACCGCATAACGTTTGGCTTCATGGGGTACACCGCATAACGTTTGGGTTCATGGGATACACCGCATAGCGTTTGGCTTCACTGGGTACACCGCATAACGTTTGGCTTCATGGGATACACCGCGTAATGTTTGACGTCATGGGGTACACCGCATAACGTTTGGGTTCATGGGGTACACCGCATAACGTTTGGCTTTATTGGATACACCGCATAACGTTTAGCTTCATAGAATACACCGCATAATGTTTGGCTTCATGGGATACACCGCATAACGTTTGGGTTTCAGGGGTGCACCGCATAACGTTTAGCTTCATGGAATACACCGCATAACGTTTGGCTTCATGAGATACATCGCATAACGTTTGGCTTCATGGGGTACACCGCATAACGTTTGGCTTCATGGGGTACACCGCATAACGTTTGGCTTCATGGGGTACACCGCATAACGTTTGGCTTCATGGGGTACACGACATAACGTTTGGCTTCATGGGGTACACCGCATAACGTTTGGCTTCATGAGATACACCGCATAACGTTTGGCTTCATGGGATACACCGCATAACGTTTGGCTTCATGGGGTACACCGCATAACGTTTGGCTTCATGGGGTACACCACATATCGTTTGGCTTCATGGGGTACACCGCATAACGTTTGGCTTCATGTGGTACACCGCATACCGTTTAGCTTCATGGAATACATCGCATAACGTTTGGCTTCATAAGGTACACCGCATAATGTTTGGCTTCATGGGGTAGACCGCATAACGTTTGTCTTCATGAGGTACACCGCATAACGTTTGGCTTCATGGGGTACACCGCATAACGTTTGGCTTCATGTGGTACACCGCATAACGTTTAGCTTCATGGAATACACCGCATAACGTTTGGCTTCATGAGGTACACCGCATAATGGCTTCATGTGGTACACCGCATAACGTTTAGCTTCATGGAATACACCGCATAACGTTTGGCTTCATGAGGTACACCGCATAATGTTTGGCTTCATGGGGTACACCGCATAACGTTTGTCTTCATGGGGTACACCGCATAACGTTTGGCTTCATGTGGTACACCGCATAACGTTTGGCTTCATAGGGTACACCGCATAACGTTTGAGATCATGGGGTAGACCACATAACGTTTTTCAGTGTAAAGATTATTTGCGATACATTATCTATTTGTTATTTAATGCATGTAAATATGCTATCTGGATCATTTGAATTTATATTTTCTAATATTAAATGTTTAATCAATTTTAGGTGTGTGTTTAAATTGTTTTTTTAAATTGCTATCAAATGATCCTACCCTTTGCTGACGTCACGTACGTAAGTATCACCATCAGGACCATTACAGCAGACAGCTTCATCCTGTTGTTTTTTATATCACTGTTCTGATACAGTTGAAGAAATCTGCCGGAAAAATCGCCATATCATTATATTGTGGGATGCGCAAATAATGACCATTATATATTCATACATATAAAATTATTCAATGCTCTATACAAAATATTTTTGCTGAGATTTAGTGTTTTAAAGCATAATTATTGACCAGAATGACTCAAATGCTCATATGCTTAAATGCATATTTACATAATTTAGATGCGAAATAATGCACGATGTGTTGAGAAATAAATAATTAAAATGGTCAATTCAATTGACACATTTTAGATTTGATACATCTATGACAAATATTATCCGTTTAAACAATATTGAAATGTTAGTGGTTTTCATTTTCATGGTGAAAACAAGTAAAGTCCAGAACATACAGATTAGTATACCGTCGATTGAATTTCTTGGTATATATTTAATAAAAGCAAAATCAAATAAATTTACCTTTGATATCACGTTTTTAGCTGCCACTCACTCAGACATGTCATACCCACCCTTAGTTATAATATGTGGTACCTTCATATTTACTGTGCACTTTTATTGTGCAGCTCAATTAATCCAGTTATTCCATAGGTTCCATTCACCCTCAGATCTGGTAATGGTTTAATATGTATACATACTTACAGAATAAACATCATTATTACGGGGTGAACAGGTTTACTATTTGACAAATTTAACCTTTTTCCGACTATACTTGTTTGACATCGGTGTTATTAGCAAATCAATACACTGTGATTGGAAATAAAATTTGTGTCTAAACATCAAAATTGCCAAATATTTGGTCTCAAATTAAACAAATATGAGTACTGTTTTATCTACTTGAAGTTGTAGGTCGCGGTAGCGAGGTAGAACTTCAAGTTGGTGAAAAAATAAATTATGTAGCAGGGTGGTTAATAGGTTTACCTTATATGTCCTAAAGTCCAAGAAAACCTTGGTATTTCAAATTATTATATCTAAACTATCAACCGACTTATACTTTTAGTGATCTAATAATGGAATGAGAATATTCTATATGAGGAGTATCATTTTTTTTCCAAATATAGCCTACGTTTTTTTCTAAATTTGGGGAAAATATCGGTCTAAGTATCGCAGTATACCTGCCTAGAACGAATTACAGATTACACCTGCCGACCTCAAACACATACACGCCGATCCTACATGTCACGCTGACACAGTAAACGTCATCTTAGCTTTCATGTCAAATTCATTGTACTATATTCAATTTGCACAAATTCCTTCAAAAAAGCATGACACCATAAGGAAGTTTTCATTTAAGCCATCAATCTTGGTTATTTCATAAAATTAGACTATTCTGAATATGAATTCTTGTGAACGATGCCATGTCCAGGTACACATTATGTAGACTAACTCTTAGTCTTTTTAACTGAATAATGTTTTTTAAACTGTGAAACCGATATACATTGTGACCTAATTTTACAGATCAAAGTAATTTGCAGTCACAGTGCGGAAGCACAACCTCAAGTGAGAGAAAATGTGAATTGAAAAGTTCATCGCTCTGTGTGTTAATGGTGGGAACATGGGTCACATTATGGGATGAGTACATATTGAGGTCAGAGGGGAACGTATTCAGCTTTAGATGAACACCTCCGGCTATTATGTCGTTCATTGTGGAGATACCTGAATGAACAGCTCTCGAATTGACAGCTGTAGTTAATCAATCGTGTTGAAAACGTTAAGCACCAGACCAGTGAATTGAGCTGTCACCCGACAAAAATTGATACACTGCGCCCCCCTCCCCCCCAGCAAACACGATACATTAATTCAATGCTGGGTTAATGTTGGCCCACCGTCTAAGACGGTGGGCCAGCATTAACCCAGCATTGGGTTAATGTATCGTGTTTGCTGGGACATTCTGTGCTGGTTACATGTAGTCAGCGCCGCAAACGATTTTGAAGGTGTCAAATATCTCAAATATACATTTAAGGGCTCTGCCAAATTACAACTTTATCGGCCTTTTTTTCATTCAGATTTTGAAAGATAAGGCACGATACAGAATAACTACTGGCTGATTCAACACCTCATTTAGACCACCGCGACCCTCTGTTCGCCGAGGGCGCATCTAAATTAATTAAATTCTAAAATGCTTCTGTTTTCAGGTTCCTTGCCTCCCTTGCCAACCAGATATTTGCAACGAGCTTTGTATACTAATCATAATGAACAATTTGGAAAGGCTGAAAGCAGCTTCGAAGCTCCGATGCCTTTATCTCACTCTCAGAACCCTTCGGGTGCTAGGGTTCACTTATCATTTGGAAGGCGTCTTTTTGAATAGAAGGCGGCTCCCATGATAGCGACTTTGAAAGTCGTAATGTCTCCCAGCCTATGTCATGTTATATACCGATTTATCTATTTTTTATTTGGCAAATAAATACTTCGGTTCATCGTGAGGGCTTAAAAGGTTACCCCAGCCATCATAACAGTGATAAACATGATAACGCAACGTGGTGTTCATGGAGTGGGTAGCCGCACAATGACAAAACCATTTAAATAAAAGATAGCGAAAATGCCGGGATCCAATACATTCATTGTGAGCTATAATTTTTGTTTTTCTTATTTCAGAATATTTTCTGAAGAACGTTTTGTATACATGCAGAACTAGAGCTCAGTAACATAAGTAAATTAGGAGGACTTACGAATGTTAAGGTGTACAAGCTAAATAATTCACTCACTCCATCGTCTTCGACGGTGGATCAATTTTTAGATAAAAATGGCCAAGCCTGTCGTATGTGTGTATCCATGCAATTTTACTTATCATTTGACTAATAATAAGTTTGTTTTTAAAATTATACTACTCCTTTAGTTATATTGACAAGTTTATCAACAGTCAGCTCACTTGGAATATGTATTTATTTTCAAAACAATCAAACACAAAATATAATAATGTCACAATAATGATATTGCAAAGATTGAATATAACAATATATATCGTCAGTTTGCAGGATAACGTGTTTCAATAGATGGAAGACACTGGAAATGTAGGCCCTATCATGTGATCCGGAGGCTAAGACTCTGGATCACATGACACTAGTAGTGTCATGTGACCCAGAGTCTTAGCCTCTGGTCCATATGACACCCGTAGCGCTTAAATTGTTCAAGAAGTACCTTAGATTAACAATGCCCGACACAATATGACATATTATTATTTTAATCTAGTTGTTATCAAACTAACATTCACCACACATATAGATTCGACTACCGATACCAGAGCTCTTTCAGTGCGAGGATCAACTTTAAACGTCAGATTCTGATGTCTAATGTCGAACCCCGCGCTGAAAGAAGTAAAATATTTAAAATTTATGGTTGTAGAACCATAACATAGCTATTAAAATAAAGCAGGAAGAGCTAACAAAGTCATTTATGATGATTTCAAAATGAAAAAGCCCTTTGGTCTCCATGGTTTATACGGACATATTTCAGCGCTGTAGACTCTATTGTCCATACTACATGCAATGTCCCACATATTTATCAAAATATCCAGTAGTGTCTGTTTTCTTTGATGTTTTGACATTGGTATGTTTAGTCTGTACTCAGTGGGGTAGCACTGGTGATCACACAGGTTAGCGACAAAAGGGGGTGCCCGGTGCGCATCCGCGCTGTCCTGCAGTGGCTGCAACAACAAAAATATCACATCAAATTTCCTGGTGGTGGTGGTGGTGGTGGTGGTGGTGGCGATGGTGGTGGAGGTGGGCGTGGTTGTGGTGGTGGTGGAGGTGGTGGTTGTGGTGGTGGTGGAGGTGGTGGTTGTGGTGGTGGTGGTTGTGGTGGTTGTGGTTTTTATGGTGGTGGTGGTGCAGGTGAGATTCGCGGTGGTGGTGGGATTTGTGGTGGTGGTGGTGTTTGTGATAGTGGTGGTGCTTGTGGTGGTGGTGGGATTTGTGGTGGTGGTGGGATCTGTGGTGGTGGGATTTGTGGTGGTGGTAGTGTTTGTGGTGGTGGTGGTGCTTGTGGTGGTGGTGGGATTTGTGGAGGTGGTGGGATTTGTGGTGGTGGTGGGATTTGTGGTGGTGGTGATGTATGGGTGGTGGTGGTGTTTGTGGTAGTGGTGGGATTTCTGGTGGTGGTGGGATTTGTGGTGGTGGTGGTGTTTGTGGTGGTGGTGGTGGTGTTTGTGATGGTGGGGGATTTGTGGTGGTGGTGGGATTTTTGGAGGTGGTGGTGTTTGTGGTGGTGGTGGTGTTTGTGGTGGTGGTGGGATTCGCGGTGGGGGTGGGATTTGTGGTGGTGGTGATGTTTGTGATAGTGTTGATGTTTGTGGTAGTAGTGGGATTTGTGGTGGTGGTGGGATTTGTGGTGGTGGTGGTGTTTGTGGTAGTGGTGGTGTTTGTGGTGGTGGTGGGATTTGTGGTGGTGGTGGGATTTGTGGTGGTGGTGGTGTTAGTGGTGGTGGTGGTGTTTGTGGTGGTGGTGGGATTTGTGGTGGTGGTGGGATTTTTGGTAGTGGTGGTGTTTGTGGTGATGGTGTTTGTGATAGTGGTGGTGTTCGTGGTGGTGGTGGCATTTGTGGTGGTGGTAGGATTTGTGGTGGTGGTGGTGGTGGTGGTGGGATTTGTGTTGGTGGTGGTGTTTGTGGTGGTGGTGGTGTTTGTGGTGGTGGTGGGATTTGTGGTGGTGGTGGGATTTGTGGTGGTGGTGGTGTTTGTGGTGGTGGTAGTGTTTGTGGTGGTGGTGGTGTTTGTGGTGGTGGTGGGATTTGTGGTGGTGGTAGTGTTTGTGGTGGTGGTGGTGTTTGTGGTGTTGGTGGCATTTGTGGTGATGGTGGGATTTGTGGTGGTGGTGGTGTTTGTGGTGGTGGTAGTGTTTGTGGTGGTGGTGGTGTTTGTGGTGGTGGTGGCATTTGTGGTTGTGGTGGGATTTGTGGTGGTGGTGGGATTTGTGGTGGTGGTAGTGTTTGTGGTGGTGGTAGTGTTTGTGGTGGTGGTGGCATTTGTGGTGGTGGTGGGATTTGTGGTGGTGTTGGGACTTGTGGAGTGGTGGTGGTGGTGGGGGTGATGTTGTGGTGGTGGTGGTGGTGGTGGTGGTGGTGGTTGTGGTGGTGGTAGTGTTTGTGGTGGTGGTGGTGTTTGTGGTGGTGGTGGTGTTTGTGGTGGTGGTGGGATTTGTGGTGGTGGTGGGATTGTTGTGGTGGTGGTGGTGAGAGACAGTCTCTCTCTCTATATCAACTTACTTGCTGAGATAGAGGTGGTGGTAGTGGTGGTGTTCACTTACTTGTTGTGGTGGTGGAAGTGGTGGTCGTGGTGGTTAGATTTGTGGTGGTGGTGGGATTTGTGGTGGTGGTAGTGTTTGTGGTGGTGATGGTGTTTGTGGTGGTGGTGGCATTTGTGGTGGTGGTAGGATTTGTGGTGGTGGTGGTGGTGGTGGTGGTGGGATTTGTGGTGGTGGTGGTGTTTGTGGTGGTGGTGGTGTTTGTGGTGGTGGTGGGATTTGTGGTGGTGGTGGGATTTGTGGTGGTGGTGGTGTTTGTGGTGGTGGTAGTGTTTGTGGTGGTGGTGGTGTTTGTGGTGGTGGTGGGATTTGTGGTGGTGGTAGTGTTTGTGGTGGTGTGTGGTGTTTGTGGT
>OZ024907.1:10407399-10409899 GCA_964017125.1 Flabesymbios commensalis
TGTTTGTGGTGGTGATGGTGTTTGTGGTGGTGGTGGCATTTGTGGTGGTGGTAGGATTTGTGGTGGTGGTGGTGGTGGTGGTGGGATTTGTGGTGGTGGTGGTGTTTGTGGTGGTGGTGGTGTTTGTGGTGGTGGTGGGATTTGTGGTGGTGGTGGGATTTGTGGTGGTGGTGGTGTTTGTGGTGGTGGTGGGATTTGTGGTGGTGTGGGGATTTGTGGTGGTGGTGGGATTTGTGGTGGTGGTGGGATTTGTGGTGGTGGTGGGATTTGTGGTGGTGGTGGTGTTTGTGGTGGTGGTAGTGTTTGTGGTGGTGGTGGTGTTTGTGGTGGTGGTGGGATTTGTGGTGGTGGTAGTGTTTGTGGTGGTGGTGGTGTTTGTGGTGTTGGTGGCATTTGTGGTGATGGTGGGATTTGTGGTGGTGGTGGTGTTTGTGGTGGTGGTAGTGTTTGTGGTGGTGGTGGTGTTTGTGGTGGTGGTGGCAATTGTGGTTGTGGTGGGATTTGTGGTGGTGGTGGGATTTGTGGTGGTGGTAGTGTTTGTGGTGGTGGTGGTGTTTGTGGTGGTGGTGGCATTTGTGGTGGTGGTGGGATTTGTGGTGGTGGTGGGATTTGTGGTGGTGGTAGTGTTTGTGGTGGTGGTGGTGTTTGTGGTGGTGGTGGTGGTTGTGGTGGTGGTAGTGTTTGTGGTGGTGGTGGTGTTTGTGGTGGTGGTGGTGGTTGTGGTGGTGGTAGTGTTTGTGGTGGTGGTGGTGTTTGTGGTGGTGGTGGTGTTTGTGGTGGTGGTGGTATTTGTGGTGGTGGTGGGATTTGTGGTGGTGGTGGGATTTGTGGTGGTGGGATTTGTGGTGGTGGTGGTGTTTGTGGTGGTGGTGGTGTTTGTGATGGTGGTTGGATTTGTGGTGGTGGTGGGATTTGTGGTGGTGGTGGTGAGAGACAGTCTCTTCTATATTAACTTACTTGTTGAGGTGGAGGTGGTGGTAGAGGTGGTGTTCACTTACTTGTTGCGGTGGTTTAGGTGGTGGTAGTGGTGGTGGTGTTTACTTACTTTTTATGGTGGTGGAGGTGGTGGTGGTGATGGTGGTGGTGGTAGTGGTGGTCACTTACTTGTTGTGGTGGTGGAGGTGGTGGTGGTGGGAACCGCACCTCTCTTCTCACGCTGGTTCATCACTTTCTCATCAGCGCCATTTTCATCATCACACCCTTCGCGAGGATCGCCAACGCATTTACCTGTATATAAATACAATATGTTATCTCTAAATATTGATTTTTTTTTTTGAAGTATTGCTTTTTTACTTTAACCCTAGTCCTGATAGACCCGTATATATATATATATATATATATATATATATATATATATATATATATATATATATATATATATATATATATTTTTATATAAACCACTCGGTAAACACAAAACATTCTATGGCATTTGTAAAATGTTGGAACAATGTCAAAGACGTTAGACCGCCGTTGTTGAAATGTTATACAAATGTTTTGTGTTTGCTGGGCAAGACACTAAAGGGATTTTCAATTTGAAATCATCATAAATGTCTTGGTTAGTTCTTTCCGCCTCATTCGAATACACATGTTATGGATCTACGGCCAATATAAATAATTTACTCTTTCAGTGGGAGGATCGACTTTAGCCGTCAGAATTTTCCATTTTGCAGATGTTTATGTTTCACGAATAGTATTATGTTAGTCATTTGAAGCTGGAAATTGCTTCAGTAATTCCAGCTTTAGACGATTAAATAAATGTCAGATTTGTAAGCCTTCAAGTTTCAAAGAAATAAAATGTTTCTTCCCGGCGCACTCGTAATGATTCAATATTGTGGGGAACCTCCGTGACCGAGAGACAGCGTGCTCGGCCTAAATCCTGTGTCTGGAGGACAGTGTCATCTCACTCATCTCACCATCCTGAGGAGGTTATCCTCGCCCAGTTTAGCCTATATGTGCACAAAGGTAGACTAAAACACCATTCATTTAATTTATTTTCATTTGTGAGCGGTAATTTTTTATGTTCCCTAAAATTATCTGGCACTGACTCGTCAAATATTATCAAGATTATGGATGACAACTTAAATGGGTAGGGGTCTATAAAGCACAAACGTCTTCCAATGTAAAGAGGTATGATTCCACTAAATGAATTATCACCCCGCCGTTCTGGTATGTCTCGGGCCAAAGAACACTCGATGTAATTTTAGAGATGATACAGATTACAAACCGGATCCTGAATCCAGATTATGATCCGTATCCGATCCCGGATATTCATTTTTTACCAGAGGTGTGCCACCGGCCAAGGACCTATCCATTACATTTTGAGGATGAGCCGAATTACGATCCGTATTCGGGACTCGGAGAACTATCACTAATTTTGGAGGAGGTTTTCAGTCTCTGACTGACTAGTTTTTTATCTACAATTAACGTAGATTAACCAATGCTGAAATATTTGTATAAAAACCATGGAGACCGAAGGTGTCTTCACTTTAAAATCATC
>OZ024907.1:11029051-11076551 GCA_964017125.1 Flabesymbios commensalis
TTCAGGCTTGAAATATATGCCATCACACTCTCATTAACATCAATAGGGAATAATATTCAGAACATGTCTTATAAGGTGATCTTTTTCGTATTAACCATTAAAGTAGTTGTAAATTATTGCTTTACGTCACTTTTCGGCACAAAAGGTCTTTTAAGTGACATTGTAATACGATAAAAAAAGTTGTAGTCAATATATGAAATGAATGATGTACAGATGATGATGTGAGGGTGGGGGTGATAGGGCATGGTGGGTTATTGAGAGCGTTTTCCTTCGCTCGCCCGATAACAGGTTCCGGGCATGTCTAGGGGATCTACCCCCAGACATGCCCAGACGGCCGGAGACATGGGTTTCACTGTGCAATTTAATGCTGAAACTCGGTGGCATTTCGCGCAGCTCCGCTATCCTCGGGTCGGATAGTCCCCAGAGTAACAATAGTAAGGACAACTCCCTCTGGGTAACTCCATTCATCCCACGGGAGAGAACTAATGTCAAACACTCTATTGCCGGTTATTTAAGGCTACCACGACCTACACCAGCGCCAGCACTGATGCGGGTGCTGCATTGGCTCCGCTGTTGAGCGGAAGAGCCAGGGTACGCCACTGGCAATTATGGCCAAATAACCATTAAAGCGCTGAGCACTGTTTTACTAGCAGGTTAATTAAATTCACTGTTATCCAGAATGACGTGAGTGTTTAAACATAATATTTGTAGATGTTTGGTCTCAAATTATACAAATAATGAGTAATTGTCACCCACTCGTGGGTCACAAGACACAACTTCAGTGAGTGAAGATGTACATTAGATAATTGAGCGCAGTTAATTTAGAAACAAGACAACACACATGTAACAGTGCAATTAAACAATATTAAATGCACCATTATTTTATAAAAAAATAGAATAAAGGGACTCGTGGGATGACATCAATTTTGGTAATTTGTTTTTTATAAACCAGTGTATCCCGCAGATCATGATTTTTTCAAAATTATCAGATTTAAAAAAACATTTTATCAACATTTCTAAGACTCCAGTGATAACCCAAACAAACTAAAGGATGATTGACTGTTAGCACAGCATTGGGCCACATGCTCGTGCCGTCAGCCCAGCGTTGGGCACATAATCGGTGCTGCAGGTAAACCCCCCCCCCCTCCCAAGCCGGCTTCTGAAGTACCCTAGATGCAACGGTCTGAGAGGGTGAGTATTTGTGGTATAAAGTGCTGTATATTTACAGTTTAGTATTTTTCAGTGCATTTGATTTTTTTTTAATCATTTTTATCATTTTTGTATGTTTATTTAAGATCAGTAGGCTATATAACTTCATATAAATTCATTTTTCAAAATTAAAATGTAAACATATGCTGTCCCTCTAACATGCTTATGATCCCCTAGACATACATATCATATCTCATACGCTATACCAATGGTTTTACTTGAATATACTGATATTCCTCAGAAAAAATGTGACATCGATCAAATTTTATATCACGCATGACAAAACGATACTAAAATCAATTGGAATTGGTTGACGTACAGCTTTAAATCGTTTGAACTTTAGTGTACAAATATATTCATAATAGTTTGGTGTATATTTGACTTGATAGTTAAATGTTATATCACTCATGTCAATACGATACTATAGTAAAATGATTAAACTTGATTATTACAATAAAAATAACGGGGTACTTTAAAATCATTTGAACTTTATTGGACAAATATATTCATAAAATTTAAATTAGGTGTATAATTGACTAAAATGTTCACTAACTAATATACACTCATGTTAATACAATACTAAAATGAAAATTAAATACAATTGTCGAACACACTAATATGTTTCTTAATAATGTGATTTCTTTCGAGCATAATACATATATCTTTTTAATATTTTATTGTATATTTCATACACTTAACAGCTTAACGATAGCAAAGGTCAGAGATACGAATTTCACCTTTCTCCGTGTTTACACGAGATTATGAACATTGGCCTAGATAGGGTGAGGACACTGGGGAGCATGTCATGTTTGTAAAGTGAGGCAGTAGATCCTCACAAGGGACCATACATTATGCAGTCTGGCAGATGAATTTGCTCACTCTGCACCAGAAGTGCGAATCCTGCCCCCAGCTAGATTAACCCTTAGAGCGCTGCCTTAAAACATTTTCATCCACTTGAAGTTGTGTCTCGCTACCGCGACCCACAACTTCAAGTGGATGAAAATTACTCATACTGGTTTAATTTGACTCCAAACATTTGCAAACCTTGATGTTTATACACACATTTCGTTCCAAATATCAATAATTTAGGCTTATAATAAAACAGATTAAAACGACAATAGTCGTGATCAGCGTTGAAAGGGTTAACCCTTGTCGCGCTGAGTTGTCAGTTAGTTGAATTCAAAAGACGAAAAATTATTTATGATAAATAAACATTTTTCAAAAAGAATTACTTGCCTGAGTATCTAACACAAAACATTCTCAATTACAGTGATATTTTATTTGGTTACTCTTGCTTGAGAATGTAGTCCTACACAGCCATATACGGCTATAGCAGCGCTATAGAATGTGTAGTTATAAAATCTAGGACATTGACGTCATGGAAGACATCGATATTTTTGTGTGCCCCCATGCCATCTCTGGATACTTTAAAATGTTGAGTCCCTAGGACACATACTTATATGGGTGTCTGTGGGTGCACAAAGGTCTCACCCCTGATTATCGCTGCCTGCTGTTTACACTGACCTTGGTCATCACCTTGCCTTCTCTGCTGGGTGACATCCACAGGCGGACGTATGAGTCAAGGGAGTGAGTCACCTCATTAGGCTCCAGATCACGAGCACGGATCACACTGATAATCAACTCAGACACCTCCCTGCAAAATAATATAAAAAGGTGACTATCACCAGTGTTTCTGATCTGTCGTCATGTCGTCAGAATTGACGACAAGCTTTCCCCCCTGACGAAAAAACATTCCATTCTGACGACAATGATTTCTAGTTGATTAATAAAAATGTCAGAAATAATTTCCAGAGATATTTGTCAGAGTTTTGTTAGTGAAAAATAACTTGTTTTAAGGCTTGAAATGAACCTTCAGATATCACTAGAAATCATCTAAAGCATACTTAAAAAAAAACATCCCGGGGACAGGCACCCGGACCCCTCTAGTCTAGAGTTGCGACCGCCTTTGGTGGGCGTTCGCTAGAAACCGCGCGTGCTTTCTGACTCCAACACCAGGTTTGCAGTCAGAATCATCGTATTGCCTGACACCAACTTTTTTCAGAGCCAGAAACACTGATCACACCTTCCTGCAACGTCGTAATTATAGACAACGTAATTACACAACGTTACAATAATATAAAAAGGTGACTATGACACCTCCAAGCGACGTCATAATTATCGACATTGTCATTATACAACGTCAAGCTAATATAAAAAGGTGATTATGAAACCTCCTTGCAACGTCATAATCATAGACACTGGAGGTTATTATACAACGTCACAATAATATACATTTTGGCACCTCCTTGCAACATGTATAACAATACTATCAACCTCTACATCTCGCTGTAACGTCATAATAATTAATAGTCAAGGTCATTATACAACGTCAATATACAATAATTAAAATAGTTAATTTTGATATCTGTCTGCAACGTTACAATAACAGACAAGGTCATCATGCAACGTCATAATAAAATACAAGGTAATCACGACACCCCTCTAAAATGTAATAGTAATCTACAACATCATTACGACAACTATCTACAATGTCGTAATAATATACAAGGTAATTTCGACAGCTGCTTGTAACGTCATATTAATCTACAGTGTCAGAATGAATCATTATGCAACGTCACAATCAAATACAGTGCCATTACTTAACGTCACAATAAGCAATAAGCTGGAAATTATAATTAAATACAACGTAATTATGCAACGTCATAATTAAATACAACCTCATTATACAATGTTACAATAATATACAACGTCATCAGATCACGTCATAGTCAAAGATAACGACATTATACAACTATATCATAATCATGATAACCAAAGACAACGTCATTATACAAGTATACAACACAGTAGTACAACGTCATTATTCAACGTCATTTTCCAACGTATTATAATTCTATATTCCAAGATGGCCGAAACCGAGTGACAATTTTTTCGTTGATAGCAACAAAAACTGCACTTGTTCACCAGAGTTGGTGATTTGCAGCTGAGCGAATACCTCGTGAGAGAAATGACAGAATTATGGGCTGTTTGGTCAAATTGGCTTTATCAACAGGGCGCTAGGGAGGATATGCGTTGGTCATGTACGAAAATATATATGATGCCAGATGGAAAACTCATATAATATACATGATTATGGGTTGTGACACATACAGTGGTAATGTGTTTTCCTTTGCCGACAAAGAACACTGTCTCTATATTTTTTTCCAATTTTTATTTTTTATTGTGCTCATCAAAATTATTGTGATTATATGCGACACATATATTAGAACAATTTAATGAAAGGTGACATAACCGTGGACATAAAGCTGCTAGCCAAATGCGCTATGCCAAAAAATGCGGAATTAGAAACAATATAATAGTAATTGAAGAAAATTGACAAAAAAATTGCCTAAATAAATTTAAAATCGACTGCATCTGACATCTGACACAGGAGCAGCAAGAAGATAGCATAGTCATTTTCTCCATTAAGAAACGCAAAATATCGTGTTTAGAAAAACATTTATGAAAAACATTTGATTATTTCGTATATATCTTCAAATTAGGAGCTCCAAATTCATGAAATTCTAGTTGAAAATAACAAAAAGAAATACATAAATAATGTATTTTCAATATTGGTTAAAAATATTCCGGAGACCCTCTGAATACGGAATTGTAGCCCCCTAACATGCCCACTATTTCGTGCCATGTGACTTTGCCTCTGACTCATCATATGGGGGCTCCATCGATGACACACGGCTGGCTATCGTGATCTGACGCAGTCATACCGATCAATATTTTTGCTACTGCATGGAAGGGAAGCTAGATCAATTTTAAAACTCTATCTTCCCGAAATGTGGCAAGTACATCACGCGAAATTGTCTATCTGATCATCAAAATGAAAGGTTGCTGCATCATTCTGTGAAATGGGATGAAGATGTATAATATAATAGATTAGATACATAATATCTAACCATTTTGGGAATCAAATAGCCTTTTATATTTACCAGATCTAGACTCCCATACAGCTAAGGCCACTATGAATAATTTATCTATCTTAGGTGAGAAAAAATCCAAAAACGAATGAGGGAGGGCGAAAAAACATAAAAAGTTAATGAGGGAGACCAAATGAAAAAACCTTGGACAAATTTCTGGAAAAGTTAATGAGGGCGACGAAATAAAAAGAACCTTTTGACATATTTGTGAAATAGTTAATGAGGGCGATGAAAAAACAAAACAAGCAGAAAACATAGCTGGGTCAAGGTTTTTTTGCCTGAAATGAACTGCTTCTTTTTTGGAAATTGGCAACAATGTGTGCGCTCAGTGCAGAAAATAAACACATGTTTTTTTAGGTGATGCGCGGCGCGCTCGTGTAAGAGAAAAAAACATAGTGGTCTAATCCGTGCCGAGCTCATGGAGCTACTAGTACAGCAGCAGACATAAAAAAGAGCCATTTTTAAGGAGTTTTGTCCACATGGCTAGAATTGTTCCCAGGGGTCTCTAGTTACAGAATCTGTTTGATGACTTTGCCGGAAATTGGGGCGAGCCGAGAATTTGACACTTTTGTACACCTACCCCATTTTTAGATAAAATATTCGCTAAAATGTGATTTTCGCGTCGTTCTCACTCTATCACAATGTTGGGCCACTTACATTAAATATCGGTAGATTTATTTTTTCTATCCATCAGGTTTTATATCTATGGATATAAAATTAATTTTTTTTATATAATTTGGCTGTAGCATCCTACCTTGAGTAGCTGTTTTAGATATTGTAAATATGTTGCAAAATGCAAATTTTCAACATTTTAAATTTTTCAATCTTTTTGCAAATAGTTTATGACAACAGATTCATTTCTGCATGAGCGGTACCATTTTGCTCAGACACATACATCCTTTAAGTCAGAATTAAATTACCAATGCTTGATTTTTCGAGTAATAGATCAGTATGGCCAATTTGAAAATGGCCGCCGTATTATTGAACATGGTTTTCTTAAATTTCGCATACCAAACACGGTTTGGGTCTCTAATCTTACAGTTTAATGTTCGTTAAAGTTTTTACAACTGCTGGAATGTTATATATACGACTGAATCCAAGATGGCTGACAGAAAATGATAAAGAAAATGTTCAAAATTTCACATTTTTGCAAATATTTTATGAGCACATGTTTTATTCTGTAAGAAAACCTCAACGATCGGTGTCATTTGGTCCAGAGACACCCCTTGAGTCAAAATCATATGATTAGTGCTTGATTTGTAGAGTCTTATATCAATAGTACATTATTTAAACTTCTTAAATCTTAAAACGATTTAATAAAACGTATTATTGGATATATCCATATCTGGCCCCTATTTTCTGAACGAACCCAGATGTGTGTATGCTTATAAATGAGTGTTACTTATATTTATAAATGTCATATATCTTTTTTAATGAAAGAATAGGGAAGCCTTTCGTGAAAATATGTGTATTTAGCATAGGGTGAAATCAAAAACATTATTTTTTTCTCGGAATTTTTGTGCATAGTTTTTTATCCACTTGTATTTACATAATGTATGTGTGCTGAATTCAAATCTGTTGGATAACATTCTATATTTGGTGACCTTCACCTTCAAATTAGCAACACTAAATGGCTGCCAAAATGTGAAGAAAATCCCATATTTTTTTATGGTTTGTCGCACATGAAAGCACAATTTATGGTTTCTGCAAGATTTTTATTAGATACCTTTTTTGAACTGTCTTTGTTAAGAAATAACCTTTATTTGACCTTTAAATACAAGATGTCGTCGTTTCCTACATATTTACTATTACTTAAAGGATACCGCTAAACATGTTCACGATAATATGATTTATTTGTAGTAACTTGGTGGATCCGAAATAAACGTTGCCGACGAGTAAATTGAAATGAAAAAAATCTAAAATGGCCGCGACATTCGTCTTCATATGAGAAAAAAACAAAATGGTTATCAAAAATGCAAATTAAACTTCTTTTTAATATTTGTGGCTCGAGATTTGCTAAATTTGTGTATGACTTGGGGGCTAAAACACACATTTCTGATGTTCATTTTTTATTGTCTGACCTATATTTCATCACAAAAGCTAAGATGGATGTCATTTTACCTGTTTACAATAAAAATAATGACCTCATTCTAAATACTAAGCACATCAAAGCATGTTAAAAATGCTTAAACAGCGTTTCGAATGCCTTGGAGCCTGATCTGCCGTATTATCGAAAAATATGACAGATATATTATTTGTCGATATATTTTAATTAGATACCTTTTTTTGAACTGTCTTTGTTAAGAAATAACCTTTATTTGACCTTTAAATACAAGATGTCGTCGTTTCTTACATATTTACTATTACTTAAAGGATATCGCTAAACATGTTCACGATAATATGATTTATTTGTAGTAACTTAGTGGATCCAAAATCAACGTTGCTGACGAGCAAAATTGAAATGAAAAAAATCCAAAATGGCCGCGACATTCGCCTTCATATGAGAAAAAAACAAAATGGTTATCAAAATGCAAATTAAACATTTTTTTTATATTTGTGGCTCGAGATTTGATAAATTTGTGGTTTGTGTATCACCTAGGGGCTAAAACACACATTTGTGATGTTTATTTTTTATCATCTGACCTATATTTTATCGCCAAAGCCAAGATGGATGTCTTTTTACCTGTTTACAATAAAAATAATGACCTAATTCTAAAAACTAAGCACATCAAAGCATGTTAAAAAATGCTTAAACAGCGTTTCGAATGCTTTGTAGCCTGATCTGCCGTATTATCGAAAAATATGACAGATTTATGTGTCCACTTCAAATCATGCAGAAACCGAAAATTGATTGTTAATGTGCAATAAAAATATAGAAAAGATGTAGTTTTGGCGGCCATTTTTTGTTTTGTTTATTTGAAAGTGAAGGACACCAAAGATAGAATGTTATCCGACAGATTCCAACTCAGCACACTCAAATTATGGGACAACAAGCGAAAGAAAAATCTGCACTCAAATGTCGAGCAAAGTTCAATGTTTTATATTTCAGCCCAGGATAAATACAGACATTTAAAAAAGGCTACAATATTCTCTGATTTAAAAATATATATGTCATGTTACTGATGTACCGATCTAAATACCACTCAGTTTCAAGAATATGCATATCTGGGTTCAGAAAGCATAGGTCAAATATAGATTTGGTCATTAATTATGTTTTATTAAGTCGTTTCCATTGGCCATGTTGACTAGCTTGTTTTGTTCTCGATTTTGATTATTTTGTAACAAAATGTTTTTACAACGTATTTGTAGAGATAACTCTTTGTTCCACTGCATCATACAATACATCATTGGAATGGAAATTTAATTACCTTTTATATGGTATATTGCATGTGTGTATGCTTAAAAATGAGTGCTACTTATATTTATAAATGTCATATATACCTGTTGGTTCTCTAAAAATTGGGTAGTTGTACAAAGTGTCAAATTCTCAGCCCGCCCCCATTTCTGGCAATGTCATCAACCAAATTCTTTATCTAGAGACCTCTGGGAACATTTCTAGACATGTGGACAAATGTTGTACCGCCGGTTTAGGTACATCGAAAATTTGGTCACTGTGCTGCTGTACTATACTCAGTAAACACATTGACCCAGTGCTGGATCAATGCTGGCCTAGCGTTGCAGACGGTGGTCCAGCATTGATCCAGCACTGGGTCAAGGTCCTGTGCTTGTCGACTACAGTGACCTACATCAACCACTATTGGCACTGGAAAACAAGCTTATAACTGCAGCTTTTAAAATTACAATTTCACAATTTTTAGCCATGTTAATGTTTTCAGCTATTCATTGATTATTAGCCTATGTACATGACATCGATCGTTGGGGAGGTGTAAGCTAATGGTTTCAGCACACATGCCACCACATCAACCCAACATTGGCTCAATGCTGGGCCAGCGTCGCAAAAATTAGATTGATAGTTCATCGGTGTTGGCTCTATCACTGAAGTTAAGCAACATCGCGCCCGGTTCATAATTGAATGGGTGACCGCCTGGGACTGCCAGGTGCTGTACACACTTGTGGGGCTGAGAGAACCACGTAAATCAGATGGCTCGTCTGACCGACCTGGAGTTGGACGTAAAAGAACCTCAATGGACGTAGGCGCAGTTTCCAGCCGGCGAGACCCCAGAAAATCCACAATGTGTGAGTATACTTGGCACATAAGGCGGATTTGCTTGGAATGAAAATAGCTTGATGCGCCTCAATGGCAGCTCAGCTATATATTTCCCAGGAGACTGAGTTGGAATTTGAATGATAACCTGATAACACGCCTTGCTAAGTTACTTTCAGCGCATATAAATGTATATAAATTTCGTCTTTAAAGGTACACGATAATAATAGTAATAATTTTCATCCCAGAAAGCTGAATTCCTACACCAGTATTTTTAGAACATTTTGCGTAACTGACAGACAGACAGACAGACAGACAGACAGATAGGTTACTTGGCTATAAATGACAAGATATAGTCCCCCCAAAATATAGTTTGCTGTTTTACGCTTAGAGGAGAGTACATGGAAATCACATACTATAATTGCTGATGTTCATTTGAATGTTTATGTTTTAATAATTTATTCTTGGAGATATGAATAACAGACAACCTAGTAATGTAGATGGCCGTCTCTTTATATGTATTCAAACTATAAATGCAACTTTCAGAAATACTGTACGTATTTATTGCAGTACGAAATATAGCGTAAAAAAGTTAGAATAACATATTCCAAATTTATACTATTCATTGCTATAATTTCTATTTACCTATTACAGCAAAAATATATGATATCACATTTACCATACAACAGTTAAGCATAGAGAACCGGGCCCCACCATGACGGTCCACGGTTCAGAGCAAACAAATCCCTTTGAGCAGCACGTTATTGTCCTGGTTACGGTAACGACACACTTTATATGCATGCACGGGGAATTATTGTATTTATGATGTGTGTTTATATCTCTCCTCTGGTGATATTACATTATCATTTCACTAATAAATACATGTAGCATGATGTGAATATTAACTCCGGGGTTACAAAGGGGGGGGGGGGGGGGGGTGAGAGATTTGCAGGTGTAGTCATCTTCACATACGAGAAGCTTGGACAATTTTTATCATGCTTATTGTAATAGAATGAACCATTTTTAGTTCTAATTAATTTATTTAAAAAAATGTCATGTGATAAATAATGCGACGGGTGATTAAAGGATGCATTGCATTTTTTACTTTTAATCTACATGAATGTGACTACCATCATCCGCATTTATTCCAATTTGTTTCAACGGAAGCGACCTTTTTAGCTAATAGAAAAAAAAGATGTAAAGTGTTTTTTTATTAATGTGATCATTGGATGGAGACGACACTAGTCCGTTAACACACACAGCTCTGAACAATAACATTTAATTTTCACCCACTTGAAGTTGTGTCTCGCTATCGCGATCCACAACTTTAAGTGACTAAAATTACTTGGAATTTAAGTTAAAAAAAAAATCTGCCACAGATTCGAGATATATTTCACTTGTAAAATCTAGGTACACAAGTGCTGAAAAAAACACACTGAAATATCTCTATAGTCGTAACTTGCCTTCAAGGGGTTAACTGGGCATACAGCACGGCCTGCGTAGATTTATTGTTATTGACCTTCCCAGTCAGTAATTAATGATGATCGCCATATTGTAAAAGCAATATAAATGAATAATATACAACTGTCACTAAACATATGTGATTATATAGAGAGAATATAGCAAACGTATTTTTTTTCGAGATAAATATTCAAATTACTTTTATTCATTTTAATCAAGGGATTGTATTCCAGTCAAAAATAAACGCGAATACCAAACAGCAATTCAGTCTTACAAGGGTTAACCCTCAAAGCGCTGAATTATTTTTTTAAAAAGACATCGCATCAATTTGAAATCATCATAAATGTCTTAGTTAGCTCTTTCTGATTCATTTGAATACCTATGTTATGGGGTTACGGTCATTAGAAATATGTTGATTCTTACAGTGCGGGGATCGACTTTCGTCAGAATCCCCTAGATTCTGACGACTAAATTCGATCCCCGCGCTGTAAGGGTTAACCCTTAAAGTTCTTAACGTGTCTATAGCTGTTTCAGCCTATTTATTTGTCCTTCATCAAATACATTTTGTGAGAGAAATGTGCTTTAAATTTGCAAAATTGGTATATATTTTGATGCAAACTGTGCAAATGTGAGTAATTTTCACCCACATGAAGTTGTGGGTTGCGGTAGCGAGACGCAACTTCAAGTGGGTGAAAATTGTTTAATGCAGCGGTTTAAAGGATCAAATTTAACACAGCGCTTCAAGGGCTAATGTACTTTGACAACAACTTCACACTAGGTGTGATAAAATGAAAGCTGTAATATAGACAACTTACACTTAACCATGTTAACCCATATACATGTTAAACAACCCAGGAATGACGACGATTTTAACCACTAGGACTCTGATGTCGCCATTATTAGGATTTCTGTGCTTTTAACTCTTAAGGTTCCGATATCTACAATAGTAGGGTTTGTGTGTTTTAACCTCTAGAGCTCTGATGTCGACTACATTTAGTGTTTCTGTGTTTTAACCCTAGAGCTCTGGTGTCGACTACACTTAGTGTTTCTGTGTTTTAACCCTAGAGCTCTGATGTCGACTACATTTAGTGTTTCTGTGTTTTAACCCTAGAGCTCTGGTGTCGACTACACTTAGTGTTTCTGTGTTTTAACCCTAGAGCTCTGATGTCGACTACACTTAGTGTTTCTGTGTTTTAACCCTAGAGCTCTGATGTCGACAATAGTGGGTTTTCTGTGTTTTAACCCCCAGAGCTCTGATGTCGACAATAGCAGGGGCTCTGTATTTTAACCCCTTGAGCTCCGATGTCGACAATAGTAGGGGTTATGTATTTTAACCTCCAGGGCTTTGATGTCGACAATAATGTTTAACCGCTACACTAGTTTTTAAACCATATAGAGCTTTAATGTCAACAATAGTAGGTTTCATGTGTTTTATTGTCACTTACGTAACCATATTTTAAACGTCAAATACATGTATATGTCTCCGGCAAACACATGACGTTGACCCAATGATGGTTTAATGTTGGTCCAACGTCTTAAACGAGCATTGGTTCAATGTCTTGTGTTTATTGGGTTAGATCTGTGACATTGAGAAACGTTGTGAATTAAATTTCACAAAATTAAGTAATTTTCACCCACTTGAAGCAGTGGATCGCGGTAAATGAATATATGAATGAATGAATGAATGAATGAATGAAAAGGGTTTTAGACCACCTTTGTGTACATATAGGCTAAACTGGACCAGGCGCACCTACTGAGGATGGTGAGATGAATGAGCTCACTCTGCCCTCCAGACACAGGATTCGAAATTCGAGCCGTGGCGGTTTGAGGCCGAGAACGCTACCTCTCAGTCACGGAGGCTCCCCACAATATTTAATCTTTACGAGTGAGCGGGGAAGAAACATTTTGTCTCTTCACTTGAATGCCAGAGTGGAGGATGAGCCCGCGATCCCCGACTTTCCAAGCAGGCAGCTTTAACCACTGCACCAGGGCCCCGCCCTGTGGATCGCCGTAGCCGAAAATTCGCTGCGTGCATTTCGCGACAAGAGCTACGGCCCAGAACATATGATGTGTATCTAACACATTGCCATATAGCCTACTGGTATACGTACTTTATTCACATATCAACCCTTTCATTGCGGGGACCGTCTTTCTACGTCAGAATCTGACGTCTGTAGACGTCAGATTCTGAGATTCTGACTTATGAAGACGATCCCAGCAATGAAAGAATTAAAATATGTATTGTAGTCATAGACCCATAACATAAATATTCAAATGAAGCGGAAAGAGCTGACTGAGATATTTCTGCTTGATAAAAACCCTTTAGTTTCCATGGTTTATGCAAAAATATTTCAGCGTTGTAAGGGTTTAACACATCACATACTAAAGACAACATGGTTAGGTACAGGTTAAAATGGCACTTTCAATCCACAAGGATCGTCTTGAAAGACTAACCTGTCATATTCCAAGCCGAATTCGAGTTGTCCGATTTTGGGAGCGTCCAGCTGGAAGTCCATGATGGATGAGTCCGAAGCCACGGAATCACATGACATGGCTCTGTGTAGGCCACCAGGGGGCTCGTAGTCTGACGCTGGAAACAGCAATGATCAGTTAAGAGGGGTGTGAATAAAGGGGAAAGTAGAATCATTGGATAAATGAGGTGTGACTATCTCCTACATAAACAATAGAACAAAATGTCGGGAATGTGTACGTGTGCATATTAATCTTTAAAAGTGGATGTTTAGTGTGGTGAAAGTGAATGTTTTGTGTGTATATTTATCCTTGATAATTAATGTTTAGTGTGTTAAAAAAGAATGTTTGGTGTTTGAAAAGTGAATGTTTCGTATGCTAATAGGGAATAATTAGTGTGTTAAAGTGAATGTTTAGTCTGCAAATTTATCTTTACAAATCAATGTTTAGTGTGTCAAAAGTGAATGTTTAGTGTGTTAACAGGTTAAAGGTGAATGTTTAGTGTGTTAAAAGTGAATATTTAGTGTGCATATTTATCTTTATGTTTAGTGTGCATATCTATCTATTATTGGTTTTCTTGCTTTAAAACAGGTTAAAGGTGATCGCTTAGTGTGTTAAAAATGAATGCTTAGTGTGGTGAAAGTGGATATTTAGCATGTTTAGTGTGCATATTTATCTTTTATTTAGTATGCATATTTATCTTTTCTTGGTTTTCTTGCTGTATAAGTTATAGGATATTTGTTCACAGTAAAATAAGGATATTTGACCCTAAAACAAATATAGTCATATATTCAAGCTACGTGGCCTAATTATTATAACGTGTGTTATTGCATAGGGTTCAAATGTGTGCTTACGACTCTTATCTTCACATTATTATGTCTCTTATCATATATAGTTAGGCTGACTGGTAAAACAATTGTTTATTTAATGATAAAAGCATGAAATTTTGCATGCTAGGAGAACATACCATGACGGTAAATTTTAGCTATAGGGCCATTCCAAATTTGACCCTTGACCCTTATGGCAGCCATCTTTTCAAAATGGCCGTCAGAATATACATGTCTCAATATCTCAGATTATCAGAACCAAGTATTACAAAAAAGACGCAAATTTGACCTTTGACCTAATGGTGGCCATTTTTAAAAATGGCCGCCGGAATATACATGTTTTATTATGTCAGCTTCTAATTCACGTAGAAAAACAATGTTGGTGTCTAAACATACATTTTCTGGGCCAAGGATTGCAAAAAAAACAATTATAAATACTCAAATTTAATATTTGACTATCGTGGCAGTCATTTTGTCCAAAATGGCCGTCAAATATATGTGTTTTATTATCTCAGTTTTTAATAGATTTAGAAAAAAGGTTTGGTGTCTAAATATACATTTTCGGGACCAAGGATTACACAAATGCTGTTAAAAATACCATAATTTAATATTTTTTATATCAATGGTAGTCATTTTTCAAAAATGGCCGCCAGAATATACATGTTTTAATATCCCCGCTACTAATCAACATAGAAAAAGATCTTTGTGTTTAAATATAGATTTTCAGGACCAAGACAAAGGATTAGGGAGGATAATCTGAAATACGTATCTAAATGATCTGATAAATACTTATTTTATTGTTCTATTGATTTATTTACAAATCATCGCAACATTAATATGAATGGAGATAAGATATGCATGGTAATGCCTTTTGGTTGATACAGGCTGTGATCGGTAGCATAAAAACATTATATTTGCCATCAAATATTATTTCTCGTCTACAGCTACTTGACTAGGCGGAACGTTTAAAACCAAAAAGGCAAATGGCTTGATGAATTTTATTTACAATTTAACAAGACTAAGTTTGAATAAACTGATAAGAGAAAAACAGTATTAGCAGACATTACATTATGTTTCCAAATGACAGATCTGTTTTTTTGCATGGAACCAACAACAGACACAGAATTATTGTATCATACGCTTGATCTTGATGCTCCGGTCAGAAAATATGCCCGACACCTACAAGATGCAAGTATGCTGGCTTAACTATACAAAGATGATGTTATTATTTAGAAGGCCAAGTACCATATTGGTGTCTTATAAACATGGTGAATGAACCTCTACAACCGCACCAGACAAGAAAGGGAGATAACTTGACGAAAAAAGGAGACATCAGCGTAGTGCTGATCAACACAAGATAAAGAACTGGTTGAGGCTCTATTTAAATTGGCACTGTGTATTATCATAATGGTAGTGTCATAAACAGTTCTACAAGGTTGGGCAACAACCTCTGTCATTATTTTAACACAGATCATTCTGTATATGCACCAAAGCGCAAGGCCAAACACCCTGTTAGCCATCGATCTTTTTGACCACAATACTCTGAACAGTGATCATTTTATTTTAGACATTTAGACAAGCTACATACACTCCACCAAATTACCCGGGGTGTGTTTGTGTGTGTGTGTGTGTGTGGGGGGGGGGGGTTATCCGGCTTCTTATGTTTGCTGGACCTAATAAGTCAGACTATAATTTCATACCTGACGCTATTAATGAGAGAGAATTCATGTAAATAGTATGTGTATTCATAGTGCACAAACACGTAATTATCCAAGTTAAAAACAAACCTTACTGTCACATATAGTAATATCTGGTCAGTTTGGATATTGTGAATTAGGGTAAGTGCCAACAGACAATTGGAGCTGAGAAGTGAAGTAGGCAAGATAAAAGCTCTTTGATCTATAAACTATTTTATTTGTAGCAAGAACAGGTTAAAAACTATTTTTATTTTCATATTAAACAGAAGGTTTCAATGGTAACAATGTTTGATTCTAATAATAACTATCTAAAATGAGTTTTCTACCAATATAATTAGTCTGAATTATTAAGATGCCGTTTTTTAAATCATTCTATATTCAAGATTTATAAAAGTACTTTAAAATATATATATTTTTAGACTATATATTTCCACTTTAAGTGGATTTAAAGATATTGAAGTTACTAATTACTATGCGTTTTTTGTTGGATAAAGACATTTTTTATTATATCTATCAATCCCTTTCACTCAGGGGCGTATCCAGGGGGGTGCTCAGGGTGCTCGAGCACCCCCCTTAATTTCCATGGTGGTAATTTTCCAACCAATAATTTTATATACAATTAATCCACCAGTGTCCGACATGTTGGTTCCAGCCCCCTCCACACCTAGATATATACCCCTTCCGATTTAAAGGGCCGGTGTCTGGGATGCATCATTGGCGCCATTAGCAGATTAAAGACTCAGATTAGACAATGAACTGGGGAAAACAGGGTGTTCTATTCAAATTACCTCTGTGCAAGACTGTTCAGTTCCAATGTACTTATTTTCATCGCACTGCTCGCCTATGGAACACTTTACCTTTTGTTATCCGATATGCTAGTAGCTTGCAGATTTTTAAGAACCTGAATGAATTATATCTCACCATGGTAAACTTATTTGATGTGAATAATCGATGTACCTGGAGCCTGGCGTGTGCTTGTGGAAATTGTCGAATATAGAGGAATATTTTGTGTCTCAAACTACCTGTGCAATTTGAATCGGCTGTGAGACGGCTATTTGAGCTGTCACCAGCCACGCATGACTAAGGACGGAGGGCTCCGTTGTCGATACTCATGTGTTGGCAGCTGACGAACCGCCCCGCCTAGCTTATACTAGTGTATTGAATATATACCTATACATCCAGCACAAATGGCACCTTAAGTGATCGACCTATGAACGATAATCTGCAAATGTTGCATTGTGTTGTCTGCCTGGCTCGAATTCAGGCCGGAGAGATTCAGTCTCTGATACTGTTCGGAGCAGACCGACATCACTCTACAAGATCACGCTTGTCATGATCTGACTTAGAGTATTACCACATGGCATGGATGGCTGTTCCCCTCAAAATTATTATTTGTTTTTTTTCTGTTTTATTTATAGGTTTAGTGATTTTTCAGTCGCCTTTGTTTCCAGACGAGATGGGTCCTTACGCTGAACTTCAAATATCTCTAATCAACTGATTTACTCCTTGAGTTTGGGATTGTTCTTCCTCCGGTCTAATATTGCATATGTGGTACTACTCAGCATATTTCGGCTGCGCGACGGCTATATGAGCTGACGTCAGTAGATGTATTCTAGGTTTATGCTATTACTTTTATTTAGGGATGTATGTAGGTCCATAGTAAAATTAAGAGGGTCATTAGTTTTTACTATTTTCCCTTTACACATACCCTAGTTGTCTGTCCTTTTATATAATAAACAACTAAAGGATTTGGAGGTTTTAATTAGGTTTCTACGCTTTCCAGAGTGTCCTTTTTTGCTGCACTGTGTAGAGCACAGTGTAGCTATTTTATCTCTGGTTTTAGTGCGGTAAACAGATGACAGACAATTATCGGTTATTTTATTTTATGTGTACATATCGCACAATTTATAATCTATACTATGTATGTACATTTTTAAATAGCATGTACACAAAAGCATTGCTATTTTAAACACTGGATATGATGTTGCCTTACATGATAAGTATTGCAACACCTTTAGCCAGTGAACAGTTCGTTTTATATTATACTGTCATATTATTTTATTATATAATTTTAATTCACTAATATGGTTGTTAGGCATTGTAGAGGTCGTCTCGACCTGTTCCCGTCAACCAAAGTTAATAACATGTTCAAAAAAATACCCAATTAATAATAATAATAATGTACCATTTTTGCATGTTTTTAACTGAAAGTCAAATAAATATTAGCCACATAGCCCCTATGTGGCGACAGAAGCAAATCTTTACAATGCAAATCTTTACAATTTGCCCATTCAGAGCATCTAAAAGTAGGAATTTGTTACGAATGGTTTTCTTTCTCCTGTCCACCCTTACTTAGTGTGAGATGGACATATTTTTCAAAAAATTCATTTTTTTTTTTTTAAGAAACAGAGTAAAATATATCAACTTTGTGTTAGTCTTAGCCAATAATTGAAACGTTGAACGAAACTTGAAATAACGTTATGCAGAATAAACATGCTAAGATTCATGATAATTATCATAGAATACCTTGAAACAACGTTGTTCCAAAGTAGATATGCTAAGATTGATAGTAATTATCATAGACTATCCTACCCTATGATAATTATAACACACCACAAGCACAATCCACAGTAGGCTATGGGGATCGCTTGAAACGGACAACGGCTTAGAGTTGGACGTGCTGCCCTCTCAAGCACTTGGGGTTGCATAAAATAAAATAATAAGGACCACGGGATAAAGATTATTCCTCAATTACCATGATTCTTTCACCTGGGTGATGGCGAATTTATTTCTCAAGAGATATCATCTCTGAGACTCAGTCTTGAGAACAAATGGATAAAAAACAGGGTCGCCTTTTCAATTTCCAAAATTTAATTGTTTTAAGGCCTATTTGAATTTTCCGTATTTTCTCAGTGCAATATATAGACCTCCAGTATAGCCACTGACACGAAATAATTCAGATACAGCTGTGACTCAACAGGTTTTTTTTTACCAGAGACGAAATCAAGAATAAGAATTGAAAATTGGCAATACTACCACAAATATCTGATATAGGCCTAACTAATGATGAACTGGAAAATAACATTTGCATTAAAAAATAGTTTGCCATAGGGGAGGGTGGCAAATTAATGAGGGTGAAATAGAAATAAATAACTCAGGAATTTTAAGTGATCATTAGTAAACGTTGTAAGCATTTTAATGGTCCACAACTTTTTTTAATGACATGTTATCACTTTTAATAGATGATTGTTGCATAATTAGGCCCTACATAATTGCATAATAGGCATTCCGCAAACAGGGCTGCATAATTATTATCACAACGTTTGATTAATATTATTGTTGGTCCACCGTCTGCTACGCTGGCCAAACATTAACGCAACATTGGATCGACAGCTGTTTATTTTTATCTAGCTCATTTAATATGCCTAGTAGTTCGCACTCGCTATTAAATGAGCTAATGATCATGTTTACCTTTTTTCCATTGTGTGGTTGTGTTAGCCTAAATAGTTGGACTAGTGTAGGCTAGGTTAATCTGTCATCAAGTTAAAACTGACATTTCAGCCAGTATCTCATATCTTCGTTTTACAGCAAAGATACCACGAAATCGAACTATTTGATGTTTATTTTTTCAAAATTTTGCGGAGGCATGCCCCCTATAGGTCCCTGCCGTTGAATGGTTTCTTTGAAATCCGAGCACCCCCCCTAATTTATTTTTGGATACGCCACTGCCACTAACAAATTATATTTAGACACAACAATTACATTGTGACTGGATTATGGGTGAATATAGTTTACGTCGCTTTCTGCACATTCATGGCAATATCTAGCGCTGATCGGCCTACGGCGCTGAATTGTGTACAGCCGCTGTCCTGCCACAGAAATAAACTGTGCCCAGTTCGGGGTTAAATCGCAATTCGCTGACTTACCTGCAGTGTACACGTCTTCACTACCATATTTGACGCATATATGTGAAGATTTTTTATTGTTAGAAAGGGAAAGTAAGTTTATATTCATGTTATTCATCCGAAACTACACTTGAGGCTACCAAGTGATCACGGGTGGAGTGGGTGGAAACGCGAGATTTTGTGAGATGACGTCATCGCACGTGGTAGATGACGTCATCGCACGTGGTATCTGCTGTTTTCCTTGTGCTTCACGCACGTGTTTTGTGTTGATAAACAACTTTAAGGCGGTCTGAGCATGCGCCTTCAGCAGACGAATTCTCCTCACATAGATGTCGCTCATGTCGCACTGGCGAAGGTAGATGCAAACTATGTCGCAGTGAATTGTAGTTGTACTTCACCGAAATTCAGGTCCAATATTTCACATATCAGCTCAAGAATAACAGATATGTAAGAAAATATATTTATTATAAGCAAGATGATGTTAGATTGACCATAGCTCATCAGATTAAGTCCAGAAGAGCAATTTAAAGTTGGTATCAAAGCCACTTTGATACTAGATTCACGGCTCTGTGGCTCGCTGCGCTCGCCCAGAGACGTTGTTTACTCGGCTAGGCAATATCGCGACTGGAGGAAGCCTTATGTCCTACTTTTATCGAATAATTTCAAGGGTTCTTCATAGAGCACATCACCGGTAACTGGACTATATAACTAAAAATTACCAGGAAATCTAAGAAATTGATCTACATTTATTTTATATATTTTTGACCGGCAATTATATGACTGCTATTGAATTCTTCTGTAGAATTAAAGTGTTTAGGGTCTATTTTTTGTAATCCTTGCCCTCGAGTATGAGACAGTGTTGAGACATATATCTATTAAAATAGCTATTTTTTTGAATGCCCGCAGTTGTGGTCTGTAAAATGTTTTTTGTTGTATAAAAATCGCTTATAAATGCATAGTTAGCTGATATTGACACCTAAATATATTCGGCCGGCCTTTTTGTAAACTGGCTGCCATTAAATTCATGAAAATGTTCTTTTGTTTGATTAAAATTTATAAAAAAAATATTTTTTTATCAGTTCCTCTGAAAATGTATATTAAGATACAAATATTCTGATTTTACTTGGATTATAAGCTTTGATATTGACACTTAGTAGTAAATCATGGCTTCACGTCACTTTTCGACACAAAAGGTCTTTTAAGTGACATTATAATACGATAAAAACGTTGTAGTCAATTGATGAGATGAATGATGTACAGATGATGATGTGAGGGTGGGGGTGATAGGGCATGGTGGGTTATTGGGAGCATTTTCCTTCGCTCGCCCGATAAGGGGTTCTGGGCATGTCTAGGGGATATACCCCCAGACATACCCAGACGGCCGGAGAATTGAGTTTCGCTGTACAATTTAATGATGAAACTCTGTGGCATTTCGCGCAGCTCCGCTATCCTCGGGTCGGACAGTCCCCAGAGTAACAATAGGGAGGATCACTCCCTCTGGGTAACTCCATTCATCCCACGTGAGAGACCTAATGTCAAACACGCTATTGCCGGCTATATAAGGCTACCACGGCCTACATCAGCGCCAGCACTGATGCGGGTGCTGCATTGGCTCCGCTGTTGAGCGGAGGAACCAGGGTACGCCACTGGCAATCCGCCCGAAGATTATGGCCAGATACGAGGAGGCTGCACATGCCCTTGGATGATTGCTGTAGACTAGTGCTTCCGTACAATGCTGTACACAGCATCCAACAGACGGAACAGATCCCTAATGATCCTCCCCAGATGGCGGCAAAAAGTACTACTACTAGCAATCATCCCAGTACTCCAAATATATTATATATATATAATTATATTGACACGTATACATGTAGATTTGGTCGGGCCAGTTTCTACAATGACCACCAATGGAGTCAGTAAAAATATTTTTTCTTGGATTAATGTGTTTAAAAATACTTTTTTTATTATTAGTACCCCCGAAAATGTATATTTAGATAAAAAATATTTCGATTTGAGGTGGATTAGAAGCTGAGATATTGATACGTACTCAGATTTGGTCGGCCATTTTGTAGAATGGCCACCAATAGAGTCAGTAAAATTGTTGTTATTCTGTTGGATTATTGTGTTTACAAATACTTTATCAGTACCCCTGAAAATGTATATTTGGTTAAAAATATTTCGATTTTAGCTGGATTAGAAGCTGAGATATTCACACGCGTCGTATGTGGACTTTTCGGCCATTTTTAAAATGGCCACCACTAAAGTCAAACATTTTTTTTGTCTCTTAAAAATATTTTGTTTTGTTACAAGTGGTCTTCAAAATAGATATTTAGACATAGATATTCAAAATATTTGTGGACTAGAAGCTGGCATAAAAATTATAGACACTTATCCTATATTTGGTCGGCCATTTTGTAAAACAGCTGCCATTAAAGTCATTAAAATGCTCTGTGTTTGATTAAAGTGTTAACAAATACTTTATTCATTATCAGTACCCCTGAAATTGTATATTTGGACTAAAATATCTCGATTCTAAGTGGATTAGGCGCTGAGATATTGACACTTATATACATTTTGGCGGCCATTTTGTAAAATGGCCGCCAGCGAGATCACAGGTCATTTTTTTTGATGGCCCTATAGCTAAAAACATTCTTAGGGGTGTTCTCTTACAGCATGTAAAATTTCATGTTTTTATCATTAAATGAACAATTCCTTTATATATAACAATCAGTCAGCCTAACTAATACAATTAGGCAATATTACCCATCTAGTGCCTAAAAGACTTTGTTCACAATCAACATGATAACATAGTTGACAGGGCGGGTGGCGCAGTTAAACGTTGTCATACTTGGTGTTTACATAAAAAACATCTACAATGTAGAATCTATAGCAATTATTGTTTGCGTCATAAGTATCTTCATTCATCCCAAGCGGGTAATTGCTTCAGCAATGCCAGCTTCAGATGAATGAAAACTAGCAAGGAGTAATGCGGGATTTAAAGAGTTTTCAACTCCAAACATGATTCACTTGTATAGGGTAGGTTTATATATCCTGTATCCTGTTTGCCTTGGTCTCGTTTATAGTAATATTACAACACATTCTGATAAATGACACGTGTATGTCTGATAGCAATCATATTGTAAAATATTCTGATCCAAAGTGTGTTTATTTTATTAAAATACTTACGTGTGAGCTCTGGATTAAAAGGGGTGCTAAAAATGCTTACAGCCGGTGAATTGCAATAGCCTATTAGTGATCGGATTATGACACGAGTGCGGCAGAGCGCTCAGCGCCGGGATCATGATACTCCCTTAGCTAATGAAATTATGATAACGGAACGATCGCGATATACCACTCCACAATCAGAGCAGGATCTCGCCAGCTGGGCGGAACAGTGTAACAGAACGAAGTAGCTCAGCGATACTGTTTTGTCATCAAATAATTGTAACAATTCTGTAGAATGTTCATTTATATATATTTACTCCAAGCTAAACGGGAGTGGAAAAACAAAGACTATCCGGTTATTCATAAATATTATTCTTGTTATTAATAAATATTATTATGTACTAGTAAGTCGTGGCATGTCGGGACATAATTGCATGTTAAAAACATAATGTCGTTAAATGTTAATGCTCAGGTCCCGTAAACATCCTCAGATCAGTCTCTGGCATAACCTGCCACTTTTTACCTCTCTGGCATAACCTGCCACATTTTACTTGGCCATTACTGAATATGTTCACCCAGCTGGTCCGATAGGACGTCGCTCGCAAATACTATATTATGTATCTGATAGAACAATAAAGTCAGTTTTGATTTGGATTCTGAGAAGAGTGTGTTGTTATATTTTCTCTCACCGCACGTAGCCTTCCCACGAGTTTGGGGAACCTGGACAAGCCCGGACTTAAGTTAAGCAGGCCCACACTTTACCATCTGGGGGCCCAGAACTTTTCAGTGGCGAGCTAGCTGGCGGATTAAGGCATTAACGTCGGTGAGAGAAAATAACAACTTTACAAATTAATAATATATAAGTATTTTAAATTTAGTTAACGAAATTTTAAAATTGAGTCTAAATTTGTGAGAGAAGAGGATATCGCATGTACCGTCAGCTTTCTGACACACCTGACATGCCAACCTGCCAGGAAAGATTACTCCAGGAGTGAGACGTGGCATGAGGGACGAGCTGTGAGGCGGAGGATTACTGTTTTCTAACTTACGGCGAAGCTTGGACATGTATGTATTCATTGTTGACACTGTAAAAGACATTGGGCACTCTGAGAGAAAAACAATAATAATTACGGAAATATATTGAATATTTAGAACATTGCAGAACTGATTTATTTGAAGAAATTTTTTGTGTGTGATCTGATAAGTAAAACATGGATGCTAAATCGGGAGAAGGTGCGCATAGCATACCCTGACATGGCATGGGAGTAACCCACGCCCAGAACAGGATCAACGCCGTCACGCAGCTATTCCAATTCAGCCACCATACATAGTGAACAGACAATATTATGAACAATGTTTTAACGCCAGAAATTCAGAAGGCACACTTATGATTGATCCATGATTGAAACCGTGACAGTGTCAATTCCACGAATGAATGCATAGTGTAAAGCATCGGCCACCCTCGTGCGACCTTTTCAGTGAAGTCTGAGGAACATTTTATTATCATCTGGATGCCAGGCTTCACGCCTCTCAAACTGTAAGGGTACAGTGCTCTACCCAATGGAAATGTGACATTGTCTGTCACATAAGGAGATCAACTAATCAGCGCTGCCATCCAGCTGATATTTAAATTAGGAGGTTGGAATACCATACTTGGACCAACATTGCCATGAACGAGCAGGGACCAATCACATCGCAAACCACTGGGATTGGCTGAAGGAAGGTGGAACGCCCAGGACCTCTGCCGAGCCATTGGACCAACGACTGTGACAACGCCCCTGCTTTGGTTGTGCTGGACACACCCTTTTGAACTGGAGGTGTGGAGTGAATAGTCAAAATTCGGACTGACTATAAGTAGCAGTGATAAGTCAAAATCGGACAAAAAGCTAGCTGAATGAGGTGTGGTTTATTGAGCTATGTTGATAAAGGTATACGAAATATTGTTGGTACTGCTATTAGTAATAACTTAAAGGTATTTCGTATCTAATTCAATATGAATTTTAACATATAAATTAAGAAAGTTTTTCAATGTAAATGGAAAAATCGTAGTTGTAGTCAATTGGTTTGTTCTATGTCTGGGTTATAATAGAACACGAAAAAGGTGGTGAGATCCACAAGATGATACGGACACCCAAGGGAGGTGGCCCCGGACCAGTAGGCCTAACTGCTGGGTACAGGTCACGGCCACTATCCCTAAGCGTGCCGTTTTCATAGTGAACCCATGCATCCTCGGTAGGTGGCCCTTAGATATGACTGATAAAGAGATATGCATTGTCTCTGCTCAGAGCTATCGGAGTCACGATTCTGAGGTATGCTGCACTGGAACCAGGTACAATAGGGATATGATGGTACCTGAGGTTGAAAAGTACTGTAGCGCACCGTTGGACGGGCGCCAGTACCCTGATGTGCTGGGACGCCAGCGCCGGATGGCACAGGACAAGGATTCTGCGCAGGAAAGCTCCCGGTAGAGCAAGTCTTAGCGCCAGAGAGAGCGACATAGACTCAAAGATAAGTCCATGGCATTGGCCCTGCAGCACTATGCAATGCCGACATTAGGCATGGCAAATGCTGTGCACATATACATTGTATACATTGTATTGTATGTCAGTGTCCACTGTCCTAAGATACCTTTCTTTCTGTTAATTACCTAAATCTACCTGAACTTCTTCCTGATGAACTTGTAAGACAGCAACTGGGATGGCCGTAGTGGAAACACTTACCTGCACTAACTGATATAACCATTGAAAAATTATAGCTACCCTCTGAAATAACTCAACCGGAATGGAATATGGGGGCTGATCATCCCTATCATTTCGGGTGGATTATAGCGGGGGTCAGCATGGCCGTTTGTGTGGGATTCGCCATATTAATATGGAAAAAGTTGGATATTACTCCGAGGTGCAAGAAAGTAGAAACAGAATCGCGAGATGCAGAGACAGCGTCTGAGCTGCAATCATTAGGGCCCACTTGGGTGGCCATTACTCAGCCTGCCTCTGCACCTCCAGGTCGTACCGCGGAGTCCTCTAATTGAGAGTGGTTAAAATGTTACAATAAAAGTTGTACTTACCGAATGTAAGGTTAAAAGTACTCGGACATTGATACTATAGATATAGGCTTCATGATAATTGTTACATGTGTTTGCTGCACGCGAAAGGGCACTTTTGTTTTGAGAATGATGATTCAAATATTTTAGTCATAGAAGTATATCTATAGTAAAAAGGCGTATATAATGGTATACACTACATACGCCTTTTGACTCTTTTAGAGGGGGACGAATGTAAAATATTCTGATCCAAAGTGTGTTTATTTTATTAAAATACTTACGTGTGAGCTCTGGATTAAAAGGGGTGCTAAAAATGCTTACAGCCGGTGAATTGCAATAGCCTATTAGTGATCGGATTATGACACGAGTGCGGCAGAGCGCTCAGCGCCGGGATCATGATACTCCCTTAGCTAATGAAATTATGATAACGGAACGATCGCGATATACCACTCCACAATCAGAGCAGGATCTCGCCAGCTGGGCGGAACAGTGTAACAGAACGAAGTAGCTCAGCGATACTGTTTTGTCATCAAATAATTGTAACAATTCTGTAGAATGTTCATTTATATATATTTACTCCAAGCTAAACGGGAGTGGAAAAACAAAGACTATCCGGTTATTCATAAATATTATTCTTGTTATTAATAAATATTATTATGTACTAGTAAGTCGTGGCATGTCGGGACATAATTGCATGTTAAAAACATAATGTCGTTAAATGTTAATGCTCAGGTTCCGTAAACATCCTCAGATCAGTCTCTGGCATAACCTGCCACTTTTTACCTCTCTGGCATAACCTGCCACATTTTACTTGGCCATTACTGAATATGTTCACCCAGCTGGTCCGATAGGACGTCGCTCGCAAATACTATATTATGTATCTGATAGAACAATAAAGTCAGTTTTGATTTGGATTCTGAGAAGAGTGTGTTGTTATATTTTCTCTCACCGCACGTAGCCTTCCCACGAGTTTGGGGAACCTGGACAAGCCCGGACTTAAGTTAAGCAGGCCCACACTTTACCATCTGGGGGCCCAGAACTTTTCAATATGTTAATTTTCATGTGATTTTACCGAAATAACCCCGTTGCATATAGGTATATACATATATATTTTATACTGTTCATTTTTATTGACGCATAAGTCTGCATAGTCTTCCCGTCGCCAAATAAAATGTCTTCTATCTATCTGATATAGGCCCTATAATACAGCCAACACCTGTCCAACATGCACCTATCTAACATGTGCAACCAATAAAATCATTGTGCGCATATTTTTAATAGCGTAATTCATGTGTGTTTGTTTTTTTAATATCATTAATGGCCATGGTGTAATCCCATCAACTGAGCAAAAAGGAGACATCGACCCAATGCTGGTTTAATGCTGGGCCATCGTCAATGACGATGGCCCAGCATTAAACCATCATTGGGTGAATGGTTTCGGCTGCAGGGATAAGAGTGGGTATTTTCTACTGACCAGGGTTTCTGTCGATCGTTATATTCCACAAACTGCCCGCAAAATATCCAGGGCTCAAGTGGCGTTTTCGTCACCACAACAACGGAATGACGGCAGTTGAGTCGGTTAACATGGTTAATTTGATAACATATGTATTAACAGCCCCTTCATGGCGCGCACTGTCATCGCCACTGCCACTGTCAGTGTCACAGTAGTCATATAGATCTATAATGCCAGGTCTTAAGTAGTGATATCATGTATTATTTCTTCTTGTGAACCAATGTGCATCACCATGAACTATCAAGAGTAGGACATCACTAGTGCTCGGGCTTCTCTTTATTCCACAAGCTGACGTATATTCCAAAAGTCACTCTGCTACTTTGTGTCATGACATTTGAATCGTCACGATTACCACCACTAATGCCACTGCCACTGACATCATGACACACAATGATACAGTGACAGTGGGTCTGTCACACTGTTTATATTAGTATATATATATGTAGTGCCTGGTCTGGTGAGAGCTATAATGCGAAGCGAGGTCAACGGTCAAACCCTGTGCTCACCACACGTCCTTATTATGACGTTATTAAGGTGTGCACGTGACGATGTGGTGACTGCACACAGTGTACTGCTGCTTAGTGATCTATATGATCATCATCATTATTATCATGTGTCTAACAGTCAATATTCACAGTAAACACGTCACGTCGACCCAGTGCTGGTACAATGTTGGGCCAGCTGGCCCAACATTCTACCAGCATTGGGTGAATGTTTACGATCATGATGATGTGTATAGCAGTCAATATCGAGTGCTCACAGACAATAACAGTAAATAACTGTCAACCAGGCCACAAACACACAGTGGTGGACCGGTGCTGGCTCAATGTTGGCCCAATGTAACAGTCAATATTCACAGCAAATTCGTCCATCCAAGTCAATGTTGGTACAATGTTGGCTCAGGGTTTGCGACTCTGGCCCAAAAAAACACCAACATTGGGTGAATGTCTATGATCATCATTATGTGTATGACCGTCAATATTGAGATTGTATTGCTGGCTCAATGTTGGCCCAATGTAACAGATGGTGAACCAGCTGTAACACAGCGAACCCCAGACTGTATTTTAATGTTGCTTTAATGTTGGGCCAACGTCGTAGACGGTGGCCCAACATTAGAGCAACATTGTGTCAAGATACCTTTTTACCTATTTTAGGATGGAAAATCACATGCCCTTTGCTAAACCAGCATTGTGTCAATGTATGTGTTTGTCAGGGAACCATATATGACCCATTGCTGATTTGGTGTTGGGCCAGCGTCGGACACGGTGGACCAGCATTAAGCCAGCATCAGCCCAACATTACGTGTTTGCTGGATACGTGTATAAATCGTTAAGTTGTACACACTGTGCACCAGATGGTCGGCTGTTATCCTACCCGGTATCGTAGAACACGCAAAAATCCAGCATAATAGAAATTGGTCATATTTTTATATTAAATTCAAATGTACTTCCCAACCGTGCTGATTCTGTCGGTATGTTAATAGATGATTGTCGACACGTGTTAGCCGGTATGTTACCGATTTAGGTGGTAGCTTACCGATTCAGGCAGTAGGTTACAGATTCAGGCAGTATGTTACCGATTTAGGTGGTAGCTTACCGATTCAGGCAGTAGGTTACAGATTCAGGCGGTAGGTTACCGATTCAGGTGGTAGGTTACCGATTCAGGCAGTAGGTTACCGATTCAGGTGGTAGGTTACCGATTCAGGTGGTAGGTTACCGATTCAGGTGGTAGGTTACCGATTCAGGCGGTAGGTTACCAATTCAGGCAGTAGGTTACCGATTCAGGTGGTAGGTTACCGATTCAGGCAGTAGGTTACCGATTCAGGCAGTAGGTTACCGATTTAGGTGGTAGCTTACCGATTCAGGCAGTAGGTTACAGATTCAGGCGGTAGGTTACCGATTCAGGTGGTAGGTTACCGATTCAGGCAGTAGGTTACCGATTCAGGTGGTAGGTTACCGATTCAGGTGGTAGGTTACAGATTCAGGCGGTAGGTTACCGATTCAGGTGGTAGGTTACCGATTCAGGTGGTAGGTTACCGATTCAGGCGGTAGGTTACCAATTCAGGCAGTAGGTTACCGATTCAGGTGGTAGGTTACCGATTCAGGTGGTAGGTTACCGATTCAGGCAGTAGGTTACCGATTCAGGTGGTAGGTTACCGATTCAGGCAGTAGGTTACCGATTCAGGTGGTAGGTTACCGATTCAGGTGGTAGGTTACCGATTCAGGTGGTAGGTTACCGATTCAGGCACGATAGGTTACCGATTCAGGCAGTAGGTTACCGATTCAGGCACGATAGGTTACCGATTCAGGCAGTAGGTTACCGATTCAGGCACGATAGGTTACCGATTCAGGCAGTAGGTTACCGATTCAGGTGGTAGGTTACCGATTCAGGCACGATAGGTTACCGATTCAGGCAGTAGGTTACTGATTCAGGCACGATAGGTTACCGATTTAGGCAGTAGGTTACTGATTCAGGCAGTAGGTTACCGATTCAGGCAGTAGGTTACCGATTCAGGCAGTAGGTTACTGATTCAGGCAGTAGGTTACCGATTCAGGTGGTAGGTTACCGATTCAGGCAGTAGGTTACCGATTCAGGCACGATAGGTTACCGATTCAGGCAGTAGGTTACTGATTCAGGCACGATAGGTTACCGATTCAGGCAGTAGGCTACTGATTCAGGCAGTAGGTTACCGATTCAGGTGGTAGGTTACCGATTCAGGCAGTAGGTTACCGATTCAGGCACGATAGGTTACCGATTCAGGCAGTAGGTTACCGATTCAGGTGGTAGGTTACCGATTCAGGCAGTAGGTTACCTATTCAGGCGGTAGGTTACCGATTCAGTCACGATAGGTTACCGATTCAGGCAGTAGGTTACCGATTCAGGCAGTAGGTTACTGATTCAGGCAGTAGGTTACCGATTCAGGTGGTAGGTTACCGATTCAGGCAGTAGGTTACCGATTCAGGCACGATAGGTTACCGATTCAGGCAGTAGGTTACTGATTTAGGTGGTAGGCTACCTATTCAGGCGGTAGGTTACCGATTCAGTCACGGTAGGTTACTGACTTGAGGTCCTGTTCCCTGCATACCGATTATTGAGCACTTATTAAAAAAAAATGATCTGGCTGCTTCTGCTTCACGCAACCGATAGAGCCAATAATTTACAAACCTACCTCTTTTCGGTTTGAAAAAGTTGACAAGTCTAACAATATTACGTCACTTTCTTCAGATTGTACCCAACTATTATTTAATTATAGTGCGTGATACAATAAGCAGCACTGCATACTCCATCCATTTGAACAGTTTGGAGCACCGCTGTTTGCACATCCATGATCAGATCATGACAGTCTTCCACTCGACAGGAAATCGAGCCCTGTAACTCCAGATTACGAGCCACAACCGAGTAGAATGAGCCACCGGGGCGGGTCATCATTATAAGAAAGGCAAGCTTCGCCACACAACCTGCCAGTGATCTGTGCTTGACACCGTCAGCTATCGTGCTATCGTTTGAAATTGTCATTTATTTTCATCGCAATAATGTTTTTTATTCTCAATAATTATTGGCACCCGCACTTCTAAAATTACGATAAATGGCAAGAATTTATTTCATATAAAACTGCATCGTAAACGAGTCCGCTGAAGTGCTATCATAATTTATGTCTTAGCACTTTATATTTTGAATGTTTTTAGTGACCATTTTATTTGTTATTACACAATTGGTTCAATTGTTGTGTTGGTTTTACTTATCATCAGCAAACAATATATAATATCGGTTTATACAACGATTAAGCTAACTATACGCCTATGCTAAATTTTCTACAAGAAAGGAAAAACAAACTCCCTAGTCTAGTTTAACTCTCAAAATCCAATTAACACAAACTATTTCCTAAAGGAAGTTACTCTATCACCAGCGACTTAATCAAATACATTCACAATCCTGCTGATATGGATTAAAACGCTAAAATATATAGTCATTATTAATAATTTAACTATGTGAATTGCCCCGCATCTTCTTATTGTGAAGTGCAACACCTGTGGTCATATGTGAAGAAATATTCACAGCAAAGATACTCCCGTTTGCTCTGGGGAGGATGTTCATCAGATGTAACAGATGATAATAAGACACAGAAGAGCCGCACAGCTGTTATATCCGCTATACAGCCCCCCTCCCCTACACACAGCATACCAGTGGTCTTGACTTGTACTAAAACCTTTAACTGTCCAGTTTATGGTTTAGAATTGCCATTCACTTTAATGTGTTCAAAGTTCATTGGAATATGCGCGATTTGAAAAAGCAAAAAAATATTATTTATCATTTATTTTCCATTTATTATTGGCACCCGCAGCTCCAAAATTAAAATAAGTAGCTAAAATTGATTTAATATAAAACTGTATCGTAAGCAAATCCGTTAAAGTGCTATCATTTTTTCTTGGCTTAATTTGCACTACATGTCCTTATTGAACAGAGCCCCTCTGGGGACAAATACAATATTTTTTTAGGTCGTGGGAACGAGTTAGTAAGTCGTCGGAACTAGTTAGTACGTCGTCGGAACGAGTTAGTAAGTCGTCGAAACGAGGTAGAAAGTTGTCGGAACGAGTAAGTAAGTAATGGGAACGAGTAACTGACTAGCTCGTATATGTTACGAGATACGTAACTCGTTCCCACGATTTACTAACTCGTTTCGACGACTTACTAACTCGTTCCCACGACTTACTAACTCGTTCCCACGACTTACTAACTCGTTCTCACGACATGTATAACTCGTTTCGAGGACCTAATAATTCGACTTAAAAAAAATATTTTACATGTCTCAGAGGTGCTCCGTATGAAGGTTTTTACTGATCATGGTATTTTTTATTACACAATAGGTTTAATTTCATAATTTTATTGATTTTACTTGTTATCAACAAAGAATATATATAATACCGGTTTAAATAACAATAAAATATAGGCCTAGGCCTAATGTATATATGCTCTGCAGGAAAGAGAGAAACAGAAAACCTTCGCGAATTTATGAACCAAGAATCCAATGAGCATAAAAATATCTCACAAATCAAGTTACCCTATCACCAGCGACACAATACATGCATAAGCCGACGATGTGTAATAAAAAAGCTATATATATATATAATAGTCATACTATTATGTAAGGTGCCACGCATCTTCCTATTACATAGTGCAACACCTGTGGTCACGTGTGAAGAAATATTTACAGCAAACTCTTGATTGTTCTGGGGAGAATGTTTATCAGATGTAACAGATGATAATAAGACAACGAAGAGCCGCACAGCTGTTATATCCGCTGTGCAGGCCTCCTCCATCTTTTAGATATGGTAGATAGTGGGACTGATAGTAGTATATTAAAACATTTTAAATACTATTCCCAGTTATTCATGTACATGTCTAATTTAAGATATGATTATGTTACCTCTCAATCCTAACTACCCTAAATAATAGAACAGAGAGTGGTTTATAAAAACATTTCAATGCCATTCTCAATTGCCGCATCTCAAGGTGAAAAAATGACCTGATTTGATGAAATACCGAAGTAAAATACTGTAGATCTGGTAATATTCGCGAGGTTTTAATTTTCGCGAATTTCGCGAAGAGGACAAATTCGCGAATTTAAGAATCTCGCGTAAATTATTATTATGAGCAATACCTATCATTGAAATCCATAATTCGTAAAAAGTCCCGAAATCACAAATTCGCGAAAATCTGAACACGAGAAAATTACCAGATCTACAGTATTTCAAATTAAGCTCAGACCCTCCATAGTGTGATGGATTATAAAATTTAAAGCTCTGGACGACCTTATTATGACGGATTATATCATCTTTTAGTCGGTAAATTTAATTCAAAATATGTCATTTTATTTATAAATGCGACAATTGAGCTTTAAGGGTTAAACTCCCAGTTTACAGAAACACATGACATATTTTGTTTGTAAATTTCCATTAGAATTGGTTGGAATTGACCGAGAAATCAGCAAAAAACATTCATCATAGCTAATGAGATTCGGGGTATAATATTTCTCCCCCAAAGACGAGACACTGAACCAATGTTGGCTTGTTGTTGGGCCACCGTCTACGCCGCTGGCCACACATCACGCCAACATTGGTTCAATGTCTCGTGTTTGCTAGGTATGGCTGTAGCATACAAAGCGTTGCCATTGACCACTGGAGACCCTCGTTGACCGTGGGAGATTGGACACAGGTGCTGGGGTCAAGGAAACATATGGCGGCAGTCACAACGCAAGAGAAGAGGTATACATTTACACGGGTCCTGGAAAAAAATTCTAGAGAAACATTTCATGTTGATCTAATGTTATCATCACCATTTCAGCGCTGGAAATCGACAGACGTCTATCTAAGACGATAGCATGCAAACTGAAAAAAAATATAAACAAATATAATGGCAGTATAGAACCATAACATAGGTATTCTAATGAAGCGGAAAGAGTTAATTATTAGATTTATGATGATTTCAAATTAAAGAAAACTTTTGGTTTCTATGGTTTGCATACAAATATTTCAGCGCTTTAACCCTTTAACCGCCGGTGCCGCATATATTCGGGTTTTCATTTTTTATTAGCACATTATGTACCACCTATATTGAAAAGAATTGACCTCCTTTTTGTCAAATCTGAATAATTTTCACTCACCTGAAGTTGTGGATCGCGTCAGCGAGACACAACTTCAAGTGGGTGAAAATTCAAGTTGAATAATTTGGCGGTTAAAGAGTTAAATATTAATGTTGGATTGGACTATCGCTGCAGATGTACTACATGTAGTCCTATACATGTTGTATGCATGCATGCTGTATAGCAGGTGAGCGGCGGGTCTTATGGTCGTCTGTAATGTCGATCAACTGTACACTTATTTGCGCCGTTGAAAATTTTGGACAATCGTGTGAGAAAATACAAACGGTGTTTATTTTCGTGCGGTATGGAAAAATACAGCACATGTCCAAGGAATAAGGTGTTCGCCTAAAGGCTCACACCTTATTCCTCGGACGAGTGCTGTATTTTCCAATACCGCACTCAAATGAACACCGTTTGCATATCATAGCTGGTTTTGGGTTGACGTTTGAATTTCCGTCTGCGACGCTGCCCCAGCTTTAACCCTTGGAGCGCTGATTTTTTGATGAAAACCATGGACGACAAAGTTTTTTTTCAATTTCAATTTTATTAAATGTCTTAGTCATCCCTTTCCGCTTCATTTAAATACCTATGTTATGGGTCTACGACCATTAGAAATGGTTTTACTCTTACAGTGCGGGGATCGACTTTGGACTAATTAGGATTATACCAGCATTGGGACAATGTTCACTGTTAGCTTGGTCATAACTTGTGCGATGATAATTTTTTAATCGATTATCTCTCTGTCTACCGTATATATGGTCTACACGTACGTAATAATCATTTATTTCTAGAAATAAATGATCTGCATTGACCGCTGTGCTGCTGTATATATTTTTCACCACAAATGACAAACAATATGTTGATTTATGAATATCGACATTATCAGAAATAATTTATCATTTTCGGTGACTTTTTTGTTCGGTAAAACATAATTGAAAACGTATATTATATACGGGTATAGGCTTATCATAATTTAGCTGCACCAGTAATTAAAGGGACTGGCCCAGGCTAAAATCATCAAAAAATCGGTGATTTTATCTCGGGTTCTTAATATGACCATATGATGTAAGCATGTACATAGACTAGAACTGCAAATTTTTATAATTTTTGTGCTGCGCATTCACCAGTTAGGCTAGATATAGAGATGAAATTCCTGATTTGTAATTATTGACAACCATGTCAAAAATAAGAAATGCGGGAATTTCGTCTCTATATCTAGTCTAACTGGTAAGTGCGCAGCACAAAAATTATAAAAATTTGCAGTTCTAGTCTATGTACATGTTTACATCATATGGTCATATTAAGAACCCGAAATAAAATCACCGATTTTTTGATGATTTTAGCCTGGGCCAGTCCCTTTAATGTACATAAAAAGTTCATTGCAGTAAATACACGGCACATAGAAAGGTTCAATTGGTTCGATTATGATGATGAAACATAAAACTCGCCCAATAAAAATAAAACTGAACAGGGAATATTTTCAGTAAAAAATAGATATATTATTCACCAGAAAATACACAACACCAAAAGCAAGGATATATACCCGTCATATAAAAAAAAACTTTAAAATATATTTCACCAATGATTATAAACCTGTTGCAGCTTCTCAAAACAGGCAGAGAAACCACTCTGTCTATTAACCCTTATGCTGCCGGAACCGTATATATGCGTTTTCAAACAAATTTCAGACCAAATAAATTCACCTCAAATTGTTAAAATATTCTGTGGTAGATGCTTAGATAATCTAATATTTACATCTTGAAGACGCACATTTTTGCATTATTATAATTATTTTTCGTCATTTGGAGCTGTAAATTGCGTTAGCAATTCCAGCTTCAAATGAACAAAAAGTAGTCCTAAGCAATTCGGCGGCATAAGGGTTAAATCACAACCTGACCTCCTAAAATGGCGTGCTATATTTATTCGGTAGCTGTGTATAAAATACGACTCAGAATAAGTGCTTCATTCCAGGAAAAGTTGGAACTTTAACAGATGTGATGATATAGAGCTGTGGACTGTCACAACAATACTGGAAGTTATGTTATATGGTAATATAGAGATATCTCGTAAATCAGATTGTATACAGATCTGGCCATAGTTTCACAAATATTAACCCTTTTAAGCCTGAATTTACCATTGTCATTTTCATCCACTACAAGCCGCGAATTGCTGTCGCAATTCTCGATTTGTAGTGGATGAAGTGACTTGAAGTGGGTGACAAATAAAAAAATATATACTGTTATTTTTATAACTGTTCCATGAAAATTTTCGTTCTAAAACCACTAGGTTTCAGAAAACTGAGACATTCTTCAGAGATGCGAACATCGTGAGGGTTTAAATGGCTAAAAACAAAACGTCCATTAAATATGTTAAAAGTCGATTAGGCTTCACCAAATCACCAGACATCAGCCAAACTGTTCATTTTGGAGACTTAGCACTCTCAACGCGGGGCAAAAATAGCTTAATATTTACCAAAATATCTAGTTGCAGATTTAAACGAAAATTAATTTATAACAGGTCCTATTTTTTTCCTTCGTCTGTAGCTGTCAGTTACGGTGGCAATATCAGCTTGAAATGATTCCACAATATAGGGAGAATATTACACGTTAACCCATGTCCTCCTAGGTCTGTATATATACGTTAACCCATGTCATGCTAGGCCCGTATATATAGGCCGCCTATGTGGTTTGAAGCATGTTTTAGATCAATAGATATATCACTAAATTTGATAAAATAATTTCTGGTAGATGCCTAGTTAATCCAACAATTCAATATTGGTGATGTCTATTTTCCATAAATAAGGATAATTTTGGTCATTTAAAGTTGGAAATTGCGTTAGCAATTCCAGCTTCGAATGAATGAAGAATAAAAATAAAAGCATACAATTCAGCAGCACTTCATTTTGAATGCTGTTTTCGCCTTTCATAATTAGCGGGAGGGTTTGTGTGGAAAACCGCTGGAATGATGCACATATTCTGATTTAATGACCAATAATTAAAGAAAATCGCCCACTGGCAACCAAAGCGTCATGGCTGTTACAAATAGCAGTTAAGACCCTTCAACTTCCAAAGGGTTTAAAATACGCACTGTCGTTAACATAATAGGCCGTCATCTCAGCGCGGTAACGTATGTAGTCAGGAGACTCAACACCTTCTATATCACTAAAACCTAACACACAAAATACAATACAATACAATACAATACAAATACGTTTATGATATTATTTGACATAGTAAAGTTATTTTGAAATTACTCAGAAAAAAACGCGAATATTAGTATTTTGTATCCAACACCACTAAAGCTTAACAGACAAACCCAATATTTTTGTTTCTCAATTATATAACTAAATCTATTTCCCCAAAATGGCAAATTATATATTATCTAGATATCATGTATGTAACTTATTGAAACAGCAATAGGCTCCTTGGAGCCTGTGTTCATGTATAATAGATGTGCAAACAAAACAGTGTGTGTGTCTTGGCGGGGAGATATTATCATATCACAATAATATCACATTGGGATTGGACCCAATGGTTCAGGTAACAGCTTAAAGCCTTTCAATATAAACACAGTTAAATTAAAAATAATTTTACGACCATCACATGTCATTAGTTCAACAAGTTTAGACATTAATGTTTTCCATCAATAATGCGATGGCAAATATTTACTTTTGATATTTTTGTTGATTTGGAATTCTGTATCAAAATGATGTTCGTTCCAAGACGTAAAATATTTCATGGAACTAAATCTATTTCCTAGAAATTACCAAATGATTTATTATAATAATATAATATTCTTATCAAGTAGAATTGGATAGTAATTATCAAACGCTATTATATTATCTACATGGGCATACTCTCTGTATACTTTTGCAATTTTAATAGATTTATTAATTTATTCAAACATATCGTGTACTAAAAGCTCGCTCACACAAATCACTCGATTATCGGAGACAAATCGTCTGACTTTGAGTAGAAAGGATGTACCTGCCACAAGTAGCAGGCACACCTTTTCAATTCAAAGGGGTCGAAATAAATTACAATTGTTTATTTAATATTGCGCACTACTAACATGCAGTTATCAAATGCGCTTAGACCTTAATAAAAAAAATACATCGTGGCCCACATAATTTGTTTCTTCCACATGGTATAAGTTTTTGTGACGATGGAGAAATATTATTTTTGTATAATTTCATTGCATATCATTGACAGAGCACACATTAATAACGTACTCAGGCTGATTGGAGAATGGATGGAAAAATGTAATAACTAGTAAAGATCATTGTCAATTATCCCTCCCCCATTGCGTTATTGTACCACTGGTTGATGGGATATTGTAATTAATGCCAGGTTTCTTGGCTATATTGTTTTTCTTGTATATTAGTGCTCTGTGCGTGCCCGGTGACACAGCACTATGAAGACCTAGTCACACAGACAATCACGCACGTTCAGCGCACTAAAAAATGAACAGTTTATGTATGTGCGTTGCGATTCGCTGGGCGTGCCTCAGAATAAGTCTTTTGAGCCATGAGGCGAATTGCGACAGGGTGAGATTTTGACCACGCTGGAGGCACACCCCTACCCATTTCCAATGTGAGAACACCCCCCCCCCTCCCCCCCCCGAGGTAACAGCATGGTCATGGTTAGCGAAAGTCTAAGCATGCCAAGTGCATTAACAGTTGCTTACTTATATTTAGTATTTCAAATATAGCATTACTATCATGACATGATAACAATAAAAGGTACAAGTCAATGACTGATGCACCTGACAAGACCCCTATTTGCATAGGCCTCCCAGCAGACACAAAACATTGAATTAATGTTGTTTTAACGTTGGTTCAACGTCGTAGACGGTGGACCAACGTGAAACCAACGTGAAACGAACATTAAGTTAACGTCTTATGTCTGCTGGGTAGCTAGGCCTACTACTAAATCACGTTTATGATTATGATGTTTTAAAGTGTGCTGCACGATTATTTATTTCTAAATGATAAAATGACCTGATGACTGTAATGTGAGATTAGTATAGTGTGGGGTTCATCCACTCGTTCGTGACATGCAACTCGAGTCCCGCTAGAAATATCATCATTTTAAATCATGTAATGAGTATCCCATATGAGCGCTGGGGATATTCATATTGGCATATATATGGAAAATAAATGCTACAGTACTTGACTGAAATCGCTAGAATATCTTTTGCGGTAGTTAGCTATTTAAATAATTGCACTTATAAAATGTATTGCTTTCACAAATATATATATTTTTCGTTATTTGAAGCTGTACGTTGTCTAAAATATAAACAAACAATTCAGCAGGTCCATGGTTAATGCTGTATATCTGGTAATATTCGCGAGGTTTTAATTTTCGCGAATGTCGCGAGGGTGACAAATTCGCGAATTCAAGAATCACGCGAAAATTGTTATTATGATAGCGCTACTAAAGAAAAAATGAAAATTCGCGAATTCTAAACTTCGTGAAAAGTCACAAAATTAGAAATTCGCAAAAATTAAAAACGCGAAAATTACCAGATCTACAGCATATGGGGAGCTGATCACTAGACTCTGGTGTATTCCGCCGTTCTGGTGTGATTTATAACATGAGAATACTGGGTCCATCCCACAAAGAATCTAAAATCTGTAATATCTTATTTTTACAAATCTCATTCATTAGGATGGGCCCCAGGACCGGAATGCATATGCATTGCACCAAACGGTTTTGAGGTCTAGCGTGCTTAATATTTAAAAGCAAAACAATCTATGGAATCAATTAGATATGAAAGACATATTTGTGAAACTGCACCATGTTACGACACGATGAGTTATTGTCACCTTGTATGTCTGCATGCACTTTCTACAATATTGACAACCTAGAGTCGGTACTATTTCCTAATCTTTTTGATTGACTTTAAGCGTTATCCACCGTGGATGTGCACGATCACAGGAAGCACTAAAATATTCATGCTTTCGAACAGTTTGCAGCAGTGTAAATGCACTGCCCCGATGACCAACATTCACATTAGCCACCACTGAAGACCGCCACGAAATAATAACAGCAGGCTATGAACAGATGAAAGTTACCGCTAGAGCTATTCAATTTAAATTTTCATTCACTTGAAGAACTTGTGTCTCCCTACCGCAACACACAACTTCAAGTGACTATAGATTTAGGTGATTTCTGAAACTTAGACCACAACACATAACAGTGTTTATAAATTTGAGACATATTTTATTTTTAGCAACTGATTATAAGGCTCTCATAAACACACAACATGTCTAATGAAATAAATATAAAATACCACATTTTCTAAAGGGTCTTGTCAAGTTAAAAAAAATAAAAAAATCCTAGAAAAAATCGAAAGTGGGTGGGTGCGTCAAGCCCTAACTCAGATTTTTGTGATTTAATTTTTTGTACATGTTTAAAAAAAATGGGTAGGGGGCTGGATGGGTGTTGTCTGGCCAATCCGAGTTTTTCCTCGGATTTTTGAACCTTGTTTAACTCGACAAGATCCCTAAACATCATTGAGAATAATTCACTGTGCTTACCTATAGACATGGTATCCACAGACACTGGACTGATGGCCTCCTCAGGAGGAGAGGGGTATGAGGTGACGGGAGGTGCCTCAGGCATCACGGAGTGAATACCACTGTCCGTGGATCCGGACTCCCCCAGGTGGGCGTATCTTGGATCAGCCCCCAGCGTGTCGTACTGCACGAATTTACCCGACGAGTCCAGGTGGAGACCGTCATCTGATGCCACCTGGTGAGACAAAATGGCAAATGTTAACCATGCACGTTACCTTCACAATGTTGAAATAGCCCAGTAAACACGAAACATTTGTATAATATGTGTACAATGTTGGCTCAACGTCGGAGACGTTGGGCCGACGTTGCACAAATGTTATACAAATGTTTTGTGTTTGCTGGGAATTTGATAAATACTATAAGTAAGCGCGACTATAGTCGTTTTCAATCCGTTTTATTAGCTGTTTAAATCGCAGTATTGGGAACGAAATGTGGGTTTAGACATCAAGATTTGCAATGCAATGCAATGCAATGCAATGCAATGCAATGCAATGCAATGCAATGCAATGCAATGCACTGTTATGCAATGCAATGAAATTCAATACAATGCAATACAATTCACTGTTATGCAATGCACCGTAATGCAATATAATGCAATACAATTTACTGCTATGCAATGCAATGTAATTCAATACAATGCAATGCAATGTAATAAAATGCACTGCTATGCAATGCAATGTAATTCAATACAATGCAATTTAATTCACTGTTATGCAATGCAATGCAATGCAATGCAATGCAAACTGACCGTGTAGGAGCCGGCATGTGGAGTTCTGTCATTCTTGGTGAGGGCAGACTTCTCCTCGTTGGAGGCAAACAGTGAGTTAATCCTCCAGACGCCGAGTACACGGCAGGTAAAGGCTACAGCCACCACTAGGACCAGAGACAGCACCACCAGGATCACCGCTACTGCCCACTCCTCTAGAGCCATGCCGCCAGGTGGGAGAGATGACCCGCTCTCCCCTGAGATAGATGCCCCGCTCTCCCCTGTGATAGCTTCACCAACCTCTGTATGCTGTAAACATATAAATGACAAAGACAAATTATAGACGGATCTGATGAAGGGAGGAATGTATGAACAGTAGCGGAACCATCGTTTTGACTGACGGGGGGGGGGGGGAGGGAACTATTTTTAAGTGGAAGTTACACACCATATCCGGCACAGCCATTTTCTTTTATGGTCTAAAGGGGTCCGTGGCTTGCTCCTCTGGATTCTTTTTAAATCTAGGCCTACCGGGTTTCAAATGGTACCTAGAGCATAATTCGACTCAAATATGGTCGTTTTTTGTGCTCGCAGACTGAACGTTGGGAAATCACCGACGGAGCCCCTCTCTGGAATAGTGACTGGAGAACGGAGTTTGTGCGTATACTATATAAAATAGAGTAAACTGGAGAAGAAGATTCACCTGAAAATGAAGAAAAAATCAGACACAATACTCGAAATTCGTGATCTGCCGTCCTGAGGTCGAACACACTACCGCTTGGTCAAGGCCGCTCTCCACAATGTTGTGCAGGAGTATTTGGTCCACAGTATCATCCATTTGCACGTCAGAGAAACATGGTATGACATGCTTAAAAAATCCGATTTATTCAAGAGAAGATGCCAATACCCACTAAAAGTATGGCATCTGGGGCTCGACCCACTAAACATCTTAAGATTGAAATTATATCAATTTCCCCACATTTCCATCAGAAAAGTTAATATTATCTTATGGAAATGAGAGAAAGTTAAGAGAGAAAGTTAAAATATTCTTTACCTTAAAATCCACTTTGATATGCTGCACTTGGTAGTTTATACAATTGAGCAATTCTCTTTAAACTGACAGGTGGGAATTGCATGCTCAATTTACAAACTTAAAGAATATAACGACATTCCCTGGTGGTAAAGTGGTAAAGTGATATTTCGCTGAGGCTGCCAATAACGTGACCTTCAAATATCTACTGCCAGTTGTATAGGCCTACTACTGCAACGCATATAGCTGCAGATGAACTGAAGGAGCGCGCAGCGCGAGGCCTTGTGCGAAATTAACGTCGCTACACTGGCTTCAACCTTAACTCGACGAGGCCGCCATTAACATCATCGTCTAGTCACATTGAAAAGGGAGAAACTTAAGATATTTGACAAAAAACAGGAACAGCTGGTTTAGAACCCGGGACGCATGCATCACTGGCTAGGCAGTCAGGCGTTCTACGGAAGCGCCACGTCCCCTTCTCTGTAGCTGCAGATTTACCAACTCCTGCCTTAACCCTTTAAGCCCCCACGATGCATTAAAGCATCATTTTACATCCCTGAAAACAGACTTAATTTTCCGAAAACTAAGGGTTTTAGAACGAAAATTTGCATGGAACAGGTTTACCAATACGTGGTAATTTTCTTTATTTTTTAAACCACATCAAATCATCTCCATTCACTACAAGTCGAGAATTGCGGTAGCAATTCGCGGCTTGTAGTGGATGAAGATGACAATGGTAAATTCAGGATTGAAAGGGTTAAATACTGAATTCTGTAGTCTGAAGCATTTGATATAGACTACACAATATACTTACTTAATTAAGGATATTATAGTATTTGCTACAAAATAATTAATCTTGTATTATCTTTTCAAACAAAGCAGGATATGCAATTCACCTGTCACTGAAACGCGTAGAATACAAATATCCACTTGTGATTATTTTTATAGAAAGGGCAGCAGCAAGAGAGAAAGATACAACTATTTTCACCTCAGTCTCAAGTGTTAATGACTAAAGAAGAGACTAAAATAAACACGCGCGTGAACGGTATTTTTACCTGTCGCTGTTTTTCTACTGTTCCCGCTATATAATAATAGATATGTTACTATGTATAGCATAACAGGTTATCATTGGTGGCATTTTGTATGATTATCACGTCAACAGCAATCGAAGCGAATTACACCCCCAGACAAGGCGTTTAGACGATGATAACCCTGCAGACAAAATACAATAATCCAATATTGCTTTATTGTCAGGCCACTGTCTGCAACGCTGGCCCAACATTAAAACAACATTGGACCAAAACTGAGAGAAAAAAGGTGATAATAAATCCAATGTTCTATCGTGATCGACTATCGAATGAATGAATGTTTTAGGCCACCTTTGTGTACATAGCCTATAGGCTTAACTGGGACAGGATAACATCCTGAGCATGGTGGGATGAATGAGATGACACTGCCCTCTACACACAAGATTCGAAATTCGAGCCCTGGCGGTCTGAGGCCGAGCACGCTACCTCTCGGTCACGGAGGCTTCCCACAATATTGAATCTTTAAGAGTGAGCGGGGAAGAAACTGACGAAAAAAATATGCATCTTCTAAATTAAATTATTTGACTAGCTAAGCATCTACCACAAGCTATATCCATTTCAGTGGCATATTATTTGGTTCTATACGGTCTTAGCCGCACAAGGGTTAACGCATTTTACAGCATATCAGTTGAACTTCTAAAAGTTCTGATTTAAATTAGGTAGTGAAATAAATGAATGAAAATACGTGATGTGTAAAAGGTTTAAGAGCGGAGTTAGTTAAATTAAATCGTCACCCATTCATTGAAGTCAACTGCAGTTCATCGAATAAAATTAGAATAATTTATCTTGATGACGCACAGATACTTTATTTTGCATATTAACCCTTAACCCGCTAATCACGACTGTGGTCGTTTTTAGCCTCCTCGTTTGTACATCAAAAAAAGAAGTACAAATCTTAAATTTTGCAAGATTGGTAGATATTTAGCTTCAAATTGTACAGATACTAGTGTTTTTGACCACTTGAAGTTATGGGTCACGGTAGCGAGACACACCTTCAAGTGGCTAAAAAATTGAATTTATATATTAGTAATAGAGATCGGCTGCATAGCCGCAGCCTATAATGCTTCATTATTGTATTGTACCACGCCAATTGAACATACAAAACTTCCAGTGCAGGCATCGTCTTTAGATGTCAGAATCTCACGTCTGTAGACGTCAGATTCTGACATCTGAAGACGATGCCTGCACTGAATGTTTTTTATAAAGGCTGTAAACCCATATAGGTATTCAAATAAAGCGGATGAAGCTAACCAAGACATTTATGATGAGTTCAAATTGAAAAAACCCTCTTTGGTCTCCATTGTTTATATACAAATATTTAAGCGTTGAAAGGGTCAAACTGGTAAAGTGATGGCCAACCGTCTGTAACATTTGGCGAACATCAAACCAACATTGGGTGAATGTCTGACCTTTGCTGGGAAGGCTCATTCAATCCGGAAGTGGCTCGAGACTCAGAGGTACTGGTTTCGAATCCCGGTCGGGTCGGATATTTGTCATCGGGGTTGTGCATATACTGTGCTCCAGTTCAAAGGGCTGGAGTGTAAAGTGATGTCTATGGTACAGAACACCCTTGAAGTCATTCGATAAGAGATGGGCATAGTCCCCACTTCGGGTTTACTTCTGTCGCGATATTGCCATGATTGTGCAGAAAGCGACGTAAAGCAATATTCACTCACCCACTCAACGGTATAGTACTATGTACTTACTGTACACACCCAACCGTCAGGTACTGTGCCATCTATCAGGAAATTATATGCTTGAACGTTCCTTTCGTTCTATAATACTAGTATACTATCTTATACCCTTTCAGTGCGGGGCTCGACTATTTCTATGATAAAGAAGTCTGGATTGACTTTCTTTCTGTCAATAAAACATCTGTCTGTCTGTCTGTCTGTATAGACGTCAGAATCTTACGTCTAAAATCGATACCCGCACTGAAGGAATTAAAATATTTTTAATAGCCGTAACACAGGTATTCAAATGAAGCAGTTTTCTAAGACATTTATAATGATTTGAAATTGAAAAACTCCATGGCTCATACACAAATATTTCAGCGCTTTATGTACCAAGTACTGGTGTCGACTATATTAATTATACTAGTGTTTCTCTGATTTTAAATCCAAGTAAATCATGTAAATCAAAGTAATTTTCACACACTTAAAATTGTGGATCGCGGTAGCGAGACACAACTTTAAGTGACTGGAAATTTCAATTGAATAATTCAGCGCTCGATGGGTTAAAGAGAACTGATTTTTTCACCCACTTAAAAATATGTCTGTCTACGCGACCCACAACTTCGAGCAGAAATTACTCAAATATACGCAATTCGAATCAAAACATAGATAGATGGATATTTATTGACGAAGGTAAGTCTATTTTACGCTTAATTAAAATGAACAGTATAATATATATGTACATGTATATACAATGGAGTTGGTTCTGTAAAATATCTGCAGGGAATGAAAGATAAATAATACGAAGATATACTGAGAATATTAAATCTACCAGCATGATAGAAACATATAAATAATACATGAACTATATGATCCAGAAGTAGCCCCAAAATTAAACTTAATGAAGGGAAGTGAACACAGTAGGGTAAGAGGCCATGACTATACATCATTCAAAGTAAAAAAATAAAGCTTTTCCAAGCAGAATAGTAAACCCCTGGAATTGCCTACCAAATGATGTAGTGGAGGCTGTAAAAAGAGGCTTGATTGAAAATGGTATATTCTATATAACTACAAAGCAACACTAAATGTACAAACCGGAACCGGAAAATTAAGTAAATTAAAAGACCAAAAAGGTGATGTGGTCCTGGAAGTGTTGTGACCACCACTACATAGTGAGACATAGTAAGAAAATCGACATGATATGTAAACTTATATCATACCCATGTAGAAAATTTAAAACACACCACTACATTATTTGCTTTGTCAGACCACTACATTCTAAGCCGGTGATGGAGAGTTATGTGCTGATCAAACACAGACCAATTATAATGGTAGGCCTATGGTGCTATAATCAGCCAGGTGTGACCGAGCTGTTTATTATGAAGGATCCTCATTATGGTCGGATGTGTTTTAAGTCAGTTAAAACCCTCGGAACTCGGCCTTTTCCACAGCTAAGAATGTAGAGCTCCTCGGGCTTTATCCTATACACAATGCGCATTTCTATTACCATTTTCTTGTTTGAAGGACAGACAAAACGCTGATAGTGGTTTTATACGTGCTTAGCGTTATAAGGGTTAAGAACCACACAGTATTCAACAGTAGAATCCAGACGAACAATTCTCCCATCGCTTTATCTGTTTATAATATATCCAAATATACAATCACAGGTGTCACTCAGAACCAAAAGGTGGTAACTGCTCACTCTAAAAATAGGCAGTTACTGGCTTTTGGCTTTGCATTGTAGAAGAATAGATCTAGGTACGAATTCATTCAACCGTTATTCAGCAAACACAAACCATTTTATTACATTTGTAGAATGTTGGACCAACGTCGAAGACGTTGAGCCAACGTTGTACAAATGTTATACAAATGTTTTGTGTTTACTGGGTAGGTACTGTGTCATCCATTAACTATGCTTAAACATTGCTTGCCGTTGTAAAAATCAAGTATCCCATTATAAAACTCCCAAGTAGTACGCAATAGTATATCTTAGTACTTAACGAATTCCCCCCAACCGGGAGAAAAATACATTCATTCGCTATCGTTTTTTTAATACAAGTATAGAGTTTTAAAACTCAATAGGCCCCATAGAACTCAACAGTAGACTCGAGTATTCACAGAATCTATCCGACCAACTCTCTATATTTTTATATGTTTTAGTGACATGCTTTTAGTGACATGCACAGTAAAATGCCCAGCCAAAAATTGCTTACAAGTCACTCTGAATACAAACATATATCAATATATCTAAATATACAAAACCAGATAGCACTTGAACTGCTCTGCAAAGCCAAAAGGCAGTAACTTCTTGGAGAAGTAAGCAGTTACTAACTTTTGGTT